>OY720641.1:88605073-89017063 GCA_963169105.1 Ceriagrion tenellum | reverse complement strand
CTGAGAGCAGGGACGAAGGAGCCCTCCCCAGCCTCCACGCTGGATGGCTGGTGTGGTACAGTCGAGGGCGAGTGGGAAGGAAGGGTTGGGTTATGTGCGAGACCGCTGGCTTGCTGGATGTTTGGGGTGGGAGAAGTGCGGGTTTCGGCCGTGGAGAGCGAAGAGGTGGTGGAGAGAAGGTGTGTGGTAGGAGAGGGGGTGAGAGAGGGAAGGGGGGGTAGGGACCAATTAGCGTTCCGACGTGGAAAGATAAGACCACTTTGAACCCCTGCCCAGAGGTTGGTGGAGGAGTGAGTGGGGTAAGCGTGGTGGCACACAGGGAGTGAGATTTTGGAGCTCAGCGTGGGGTTGGTAGGGAGGAGGAGGAGAGAGAGGGTGGAAGGAATCGGTACGAAATCCCTTAAGGGCGGAAGGCTTTCGTGGAATGGCGCGGGAGAAAAATAATGGTGTTCGCCAGGAAAAATTTCTGGGACCCCCCCCTCCCCTGTCCGCCCCCCAACAGGCCCCGCGAAAGGAAGGAAGAGGGAATAATCTCGGCCAATGTAGTAATTCGTGGCTAGATTTTTATTTTCGAGGTTCTCAATTGGACCTCTCGCTCGAGGCAGAAGCTGTCTCTGATAGAGGAGGTGGCAGTTGGAGTACAGAAATAATAAATGTTTGGATCCCTAGATTATGAACGTTACCTTTTATTTAGGTGCCTCACTATTATGGCATTATCACGCCATCTTACCTAATACCGAAGTAATAAAACCATTAAAGTATACAGTGGGAGGCTTGAACCCCGGTATTTATGTAGTCTTGGGGTGTATTTTCGACGATCGGAATGATTAATCCTTGACAAAAAGTTCCGAGGAGGCCATCCAAGGTTTAAGATTTTGCGATACTTGAGCATCTCATTCACAGTAATTTCGAGGCAAAATCAGGATGTTTTTCCTGAATTAGGCTCTTGGTAATGCAGCCGCAGCTGGTTTTCCATCCATGTGTAAATTAGAAATGGATGATGCAGATATTTTACTGAATATACCTAAGAGCGCACTGTTAACACTGATTTCTCTACAAAAATGAAGGTAGGGATGGACATAAGAGCGCTTGTTATAGGGCTTCACAACGTTTGAATGTAACCGCTGCATTTTTTCTTATTTAGTGAATATCAAAAGGCGAGATAGTATTTAATTAAGTACACACCCTAGATCCAGAACGAGCAAACTTGTATAAAGATACATCTTCCTCTAGAAAACTTTTAATATTCATGCACGTAAAGGAATCACGCAAATTTTGTTTCAATGAACATGTTTTGCGGTTGTCAAGAAAATTGATATTTTTAGCCTTAAAACAACCAGTCGAGGTCTGAATAACCGCTTGAGCAATATTGATTTGGAGGTTGACGTTGGAGGTGTTTTCATGAAATGCATGCGAGCCCATAAAATTATACATTTTAAATGAATTTTACTATACACTTTGCTCTATACATTTGCTCTGACTCTTTGAAACATGTGTCATTAGCAACGCATTATTATCGAGTAGGGAGACCGGAAGATAAGGTGATTGAGGGTAGAAGTTTTCCATGGAAGTGGGTAGTGTAAACGTAGGATTCGCTGTTCAAACATATGGAGAAATCTTCAAGGAGGAAGACTAAAGTTAGGGGATGAAAAGTGGAGGTGACAAGAACTATCATGGGTGGAGTCAAGTAAAGGGTTTGGCTGGTGCTAGAACTGGGAGTTTCGGTGCTTCAATAATTGAGGTTAGGATTCAAAGGATGACATTCATTAGGGGAAGCCGCTTGTGGAATTCTCAAACTGCGTGACCTACCATCCGCCGGTCGAACCTTTCAGTTTATACGGGAAGAGCGCATCGGGAAAAAGATACCAATCGAAGGGGAGCATGTGACAAAATTTTTCGTAAGCCTAAAGCCTGTACGGAATAATTCGGCCAATGCCATAATTCTCATCGACTTTATTCATAGGTCCCCGGCACCATGCTTCAAACGTTCATCTTACTGATCAGGGGCGTGATTCAGTTTCTTCATAACGTCATGCGCTACGGTAAAATAGCGTATAATTTTGGGACTGCGATTCTGTTTGTTGAATTTCGCGGTGTCATAACGTGGTAGGCGATAATTGTAAGTATGACCGTTTAGATGTTTCAGAGGTGCCATTAATATTGCAAATTTCACTATAATCATTGTAAACAGACCATAGCAATAGCATCGCAAAAAATTAAAAAAATCTTCTACTTTCCGCCGTGTGGTTAAAAAGCTTGCCATTGGTATAAAACACTAGCGTCGCACGCGGGCGTCTCTGTTCGTATTTTTTGAAACTTAATCATTCCGAGATCCGATTGTAGCGCATCACACGTAGTACTGGCAGAAATAGAATTGCGCTCGGAGCTATCTAAGCGTAGGCAATCGTTAAAATATCGCTACGTTATAATAACGCATGTAGAAACAGAATCGTGCCCCAGCTTGTACAACGAACCGTGTATCCGATCCATAGTGCCACGCTCCAAACGAATAGCTTCTGGCATCTTTTTTCCATAGTGGTCCCACCTTCTTGGAGCTCAGTAGTTATATTTCTGCAACGACTTGATTGGTTTGATAAGAGAATAGTAGTGACCTGTCTCATCTTTACTGCACTAAACTTAGTCGATATAATATTTTAGGTCTGCTAAGTCCGATGTGTCTGATCTTTACTGCACTAAACTCAATCGATATTGTATTTTAGGTCTACTAAGTCCGATGTTTGGAGCGTAACACTATTCGCTAGTCCTGTTAACTTTTGTTTAACAGCAAAGTTTTTTAGAGATAAAGTAAAATCATTATTCCTGTCTTGAAGGCATCTTTCTTGAGCCTATTATGAATGTACCCATTACCTTGAACCTATCTGTGAGCTTAGTCTTATGAGTTGATAACAAAATGTCTTTCTTGGAGACCTGTCGAATTGATTTTATTTTGATATAATAGAGCAAGATTAATAAATTTACTTACTCCAGTTCATTGAAAAAATTTAATATTGTGAGTGAAAGGTAAACTTTCTTAGCTTGCATTTGAAAAATATTTTGGTTGCCGAATCACCTTACTAGTTAATTCTCAGTGTATAATTCATGCTAGAGTTGCCGCTAATTTAATATCTTAGAAGAATAAGGAGTAAGAGCGCTGAGTATAAATACAATAACTTACCTCAAAAGGATAGAATTCGACTCAGTATAAAATATGATAACTTAATATCCTTAGATTTAACTTTGTGTTACTCTAATGGAAAAAAAAATCTTTGTTTAGTCTACGGAAATAATCTTATTGAAAATTACGACCATGTTTTGGAATTAAAATACCATTTTAAAATCACAATGATATCCAGCTATACAAATTCACTTTCACGATGCTAAGTAATAAATACATATATTGATTCATGGCATGGTAGAATTTGTTTAATTCTCAAAAATCAGGCCTCTTGCGAAAAATGTTGGCATAAAAAAGTACGACGAGCGAATATTTTTCTAAGTAAGCGTCTTTTCTCCCCAGATGATGCTTATGCTTATGTGGTTAAATCTGGAGACGAGTATTTAGTAACATCAATGCGGAGCTGAAACTTTAAGCTACCCTTTATGTGGCAAAAGGAAATAGCGATATAATGACTGAAGGAATATGCATTGGAATTCAAGATAATTTATGTAAAATTTTTGATTTTTTCAATGTGAAAAGCCACTTGGGATCCTTTGAGTACGGGGTGTCCGGTCTTTGCTCGTTTAGTATACTTATCAAATGTTTAATGGTTAAGTTAGTTAATAATTTTAATACCTTTTTTACTAATCATAAAAATAAATTAAAATCTCATTCGCAATGTCTCATATTCTTTGACTTGAAATTCTAAATATATTGAATGTTTATTTTATGCGTGTATATTTTGTAAAAGAATGTAATACGAATTTATTAAAGAACATTTACGTATGTACATTTAAAAGTATAATGAAACTCAAGGAGCATAACAATAAAAAATTTAACTAAGAAATCAGTGACGAGACTTACTAAATTACATTTGTAGATACATAAATGCATTTATTATTGCATAAGACGAGATTTTTTTCGAAAATGGGAAATTAAGCAATGAAATTCTCATACCGCGGCACCATTTAGTACCAAATTTCGGGTAGATCAGTTCACCAGTTTTTGACAAACTTACCAAATAGCATATACATATATATAAGTATTGTTCGCTCTCTAAGATAGGATTTTGCAATATACGTATGTACTCAACGCGAATGATTTTCTGAACTTCTCTCGTGGTACAAAATTTTACTATGTAGCTCTATACTCTTTAAACCCACCAAGAACACGAATTTCAGTATGTTGTCATTAACCGGTACAATGTTAATGCACATTATTAAACTATTGGTCATGTAGGACATGTTTCATGACAAACCGCCCTTCATTCTTTTTGACACTAAGTAGTCAGCGCAACATCTGTTAATTTTCATTTTCAAAAATTTTATTCCGCCATGTATCGACAGATCGGTTTTGATACTCAAACGCGGTTATGTCTCGCATGAGGTTACGTGAGGAGTTGAGGATAATTTAAATAGCCGGGATTTACTTGATCGCCCATCATTTTAGGTTTCTGTAGACTTTTTCTCGAGTGAAACATGTCAGGAGTAATCTCAAGTGATGTATCTTTTTGTACTCTGTGCTCACATGAATTTTTTTCAGAGCTTCCTCTAATAGTTTATAAATGAGTCACAAATGGCTTTTCTTTGAGCAGTTTTCACTCCTCACTTTTCTTCTTTTAGTCATTAAAATATCTTTTAATGGAAGTTCTTCTTACCCTAATACATGGCTATCGGTTCTCAGGCACATTTCTGTTGTATGCTGAGAAAATATTTTAATGGATACAAAATTTTCATCTCTCTTTGGTGAAGTTTCCCTAATTTGTGAATATATAAAACACTATGCCCAAGAGTTTTCATCGTACCTCAAATCACGCTCCGACTTATTCTGAGGATAAAGTTATTTAGAGTGTTTCGAAGAAGAATACTGGTTATTGGAAGAAACCTTTACTCTGGGGAAGCATAAATTTTACCTATGCTCTTTCCCAATACACCAGGTATTCGATGAATAACGAAAAGCAACCAAAATCAATAACAAGTTAATTGAGAAAGGATAAAAATTGATGTTCCCAAACAGGAAAAAAATTACAAAGCCATCTCCTCACCCGTCCTCCCTTTTGATGAAAACACTTAAACTTCCCCCTCCCCTTATCTGGAGGAAATGACAAAGGAGTAGCGAATTTCCCGAGCGAAAATGATGTTGGCGGCTGGAAGGAGGGGGGTGTGGATGAGGGGGGAAGAGGGTCGAGCGGGGGCGGGGGATTTTGGCGGGAAAAGAATGAAATCCCTTCCGCATTCCGTCGAAATTCGGTAGAAACAGAGCGAAAACTAAATAATAAGAAAATTCTAGCTGGGGGTGTGGAAGGTCTCTTTGCGTGGGGAAGGAGGCGTTTGTGCGCTGCACGGATGCGGAGTAGGTGGAGGGATTTGGGAAACTTAGCGTGGGAACTGAACGGGGACGGGGGGGGTATGGCAGGAGCTGGGTTGTGTTTGTAGGAGAAATGGAAGGAGGGTTAGGCTGCGGAAGAGGGTGGATTGGAAAGTTCGAAAAGGAAATAACGAGTTGAAGTTATTGATTCCACTCGATTCCGACGAACTGATGAGGGCCCTGGGGATACGAGGGGGAGGGGTTTGGAGAGTATGGGAGGGCGGGAAGCAGGTGGAAGAGAGAAAATTTTGTTTTTGCCACAGGAATCAGGGACGAAACTATGTAGATCTACCAGTTCGGATCGATCGGATTTGAATTGCCTCTAGTTTTCCCCGTCTCCATGAGAATTTGCCTCGGCAAGTTCGCTCCGGCTTGGCTTTGATAAGTTACATTTTGTTTCTGCCCTCACTTCCAATTCTTGCGTTCATGGTAAAATGATTAGTGCCCGCGCATCGTATGTGCCCTAAAGTAAAATTATATTTTATTACCGATTAGTGGCAGTGAAAATTAGAATCAGTCCATTGCCGTCAGTGAGCACTGCTCTATCATTGCTCAATCTTGGAGCATTCAAAAGGTACTCTTGATTATGCATACATACATACCAATCACTCCGTTTCCTTCTGGGGTAGCCACAGTCACAAAGTTTCACTCATAAATACATATTTGTAAACCTAACTCTGCTTCAATAATTTCCTCCATTCTGATCTATCCTTGCAAATCTCTTTTGCTTCATTTACTCCCATACACTGCTTCAAATACGCCTTCCTGTTTTTTAGACTCCTACTATTCCTCCTCCTAAGAATTTCCTCAACCACATCTTTCTCGGCATACCTCTCCCTCTTGCACCATTTATTTCACTCTTATATCTCTGTTTCGTTATTCGACTCTCATCCATTCTCTCAACATGGCCAAACCTACGAAGCACACTCCTTTCATGTATGTCCACTACTGGAGCATCTAACCCAATTCATTTATTACCTACTCATTCCTGACGCTATCCATCCTACTTCTGCCGCAAACACTCCTCAGATAACTCATACCCACGGTGTTTAGTCTATTCTTATGTGTATACTGACATACCCATGTTTTACTATCATACAACAAAGTGGGGAGAAGTACACTTTTGTACACGGCGATTTTCGCTTTCTTAGACAGGCACTCATTCCTTGATATGATCCACATACTATATTAAAACAGATATATATATATATGGTCCATATATTCACGTCTGGTGGCGATGGGGCTTCAGCACTGAAGCCCGTGTCGAAAGTAAATATATATATATATATATATATATATATATATATATATATATATATATATATATATATTCTGGAAAAGTGCACGATTCTAATTCCATCAGTGGCAGAAATCCTGTAGCACCTGTAATACTGAGACAGTTTATGTATCCTCACTAGTTCAAATCAATTGAATTTGAATTGCTTTGACACTTCTAGTGTGCTCTCACCGATTTTTTATAGAATATGAAGGATGGATTTATTTCCTCTCGTCATTCACCTTTGACGTGCCTTTGTGGCCAAACAGTTGGCATCTGCAGACTTTGAATTTCCTCAGGTGAAATAGATTGACTGCAAAACTGGAACTGATCTTAATTTATATCTACGCATTACTCTGGAAGCGTGATTCAGGGTGCGAGACACTGGGACACCAATGAGCGTGGGTATAAAAGCTGTGAGATTTTTAATACATGGTACGACTCTAAGCAGAAATGTGCTATGAATTGTTCGAGTTAAGATACAAATTCTGTTTAGTTACAGTTTCAAATATCTAATGGGAATAGATCTATGAATATCTTTATAAAAGAGCAAATAATGTTGGTATATCGATATTTAACGCAATTTTTGTGAATGTTTTAGTATTAAATGTATAGTATTAAATGTAATAAGATTAAAGCCATTGGAACTGACTGAAAAATTATGATCAATGACTAAAAAGCAGTGAACGGAATTCGGAAGTCTTATGATTAAAATGAAAGGGTTTATACAAATGTATATTACATTAAGTCAAACCCTGATCAAGTTTTGAAGGACTCAGGCATTTTTACCGCCTCTTTATCCTTAGTGTGACCTTTTGCAAGTAGAAAATTTCGACTGACACTCAATCAACGGGGAAAAATTTGTAAAACTTTTCCCGTTTGGAATTTAAGAAACGGGGCAATTTCCTGTGGTAAAGCATTAAATGCCATCCATCTCTTTTTTCATACGCGGTGAAAACGCTGGCCCCGAAGTATAAAAAAAAACGAACAGAGGAAGAGCCTCACCACCCGTCTCCAAACGTGAGGCAGTCATTTCCCTCGAGCAATTGCTGACGAGCGAGAACGGAAACAATGCCTTGATCACGGCAGTTCCGCGGAGCATAGCCTCACCAGACTCGCACACATACACGATACCATGCCATCATCCTCCTCCTCCTCCCACGTCTCCCATCCTCTGCCACACTCCTCCCTGTAGATGCCCTCCAGCCTCATTCTCCTCCTGTTCTCCAGGAAAAGCATCTCTCCCCACGTCAAGCGATATCGCGGAAAAGGTCGGGTGCTAAAAGCTGGATTTTCAGAGTAACGGACTTCATTGTTAGCGGGATGTAATATGGTGCTCGGAGTTGCTCTTTTCCTCTCTACCCCTTTTCTCCTGGCCTGTCTACCTCCGTTCCTCATCCCCGACCCCGCTGCGCTCCACCAACTTTCATTTGTTTGTATCTTCGATTCAAAACCTTGTACTACGGGCTCCATCTTGAGACACTAACCCTCCCTTCCCATCTTGTGGGAAACGGGTCCTAAGGTGGCACCACAGTAAAATGTCTTGTGTGTCAACTAATTGATTTTCTGGCATCAATTCGATGGTGAGAGGCTTCACTTTGTGAAAATCCAGTCTGAATAAATCTCAAAATTGTTAGATACTTTTTCACTGATTACAGATGGTACTTGGTACTTTTTTACAGATCAAAACTAGGAATAAAAATCTGTGAAAAATTACCAAATAATTTTGAAATTTATTCATAAAATTCTGGCTACTAACTGGGAATATTTTCCTCTCCTTGATACGGGCAACAAAAATGGACTTATTCTTCCAATTATTTTCACTAATTGTGCTTAAAAACAAATGATATTTAATTGGAGAGTGTTTGATGCATGGGAAAAAATTACTTATCCCACAGAATTGTTTATAAGAATCTAGAGTTCCAAGTAAATTGAATAAATACAAATTTAAGGCTCCTTACCATCGTATATCTTTGGTCATTAGTAAATTCCTGCAATAACTAAATTCAAAATGGTCTGCAGATGGCATTCATAATTGGAAAAAAGTATTTTTTTGAATTATTCTTAAAATGATGTGACCATTTCGTGCCTTCTGTTCTAGAAAGCAAAATAATTTTCTCATTCACAACATAATTCTTTAAACAAACATGATAGTATCATTGAATATCTGGTTTAACTGACACAGTTCTAGTCACAATGGAGACCATATTCGACTTTTTTTCATGAAACTGCAAGCAGTATTAAGTTAATATTAGAGTTTAAAGCTTCCATAAAATTTGCTTGAATAAACAAAAAACCTAGAGGTATACCTAATTACCGAATTATAAAGCTGGAGTTCTTTGTAATTAATTTAATAAATACGATATTTAGACTTTTACTTGATTTATTAGTTTCACTTCTTTCGCCATCTTATCTGCACTAACTTCATATTTTATGTACAAGGCAGGTTGTTGGACTAATTAGGTTATTAATTTATTTTTTTAATTTTGAAGAAAACAGTTGTCATTCAGCAACAACAAGTTAAAGGTGTACTTGTAACAAACACAAAAAGGCTTACGCATTTAAACATCATAAACAAAAAACTTAACTTAAATGACCTGGAGATGCCGTTTAAGGTTGACTGTCTAGGTTTACTGTTTATTCAAAGAATTATGTGTTGTGGCCAAGTTGGTGACGTTATTTTTGGCGGTAGAGAGAAGGTATCACTATCAGTATTTAAGTGTTCTACCAGTAGGTTTTGTTGAATGTCAGATGATTTATTCCCGGTTTTCTACACGTCCAGGGGCCAAACCCCTTCTAGTATATCCTTTTTCGCCTCAGCATACGATCTATCCTTCTTCATTCCGTCAATAAAACCTATTCTCCTTCTTCCTCACTTGCCCAAAATCCTTCCCTCTATCACACTCTTGAGCAACACATCGCTCTTTATTAAATCCTTCAGCCATCTACCCTGCCTATCCCGGATTTCATTCAGAAGTTTGAAAATTGGAATTGTGGAAGTGAATTTATTTGAAAGGAGAGAGGGAAGAAGAGTGAACGTTTAATTAAGTAGTGATAATTTTGAGTTGAGATTTGGAGTAATGAGTTAGCTCTGGTAGGACCGAAAGGCACTCTGATATCGATGAATAAGGTGATTTCAGGGCTGTCCAGGTGAGAATTAAGTTTATCGTAAATGAATTTTAAGTCCGATATAATTCATTGTTGGTAAAGACTAAAAATGAAAGGGAAGATAGTATGTCGTCCGTGGTTGCATTGCGGAGATTTGAAGTTTATTTATCTCACTGTTTTAGCGAATAAAGTTGTGACACTTTTAAGGGTGGCGATATTTTTGGCCTCCGAACGGAATTTTTTTATATTTTCTACTATTTTTCCTCAGTCGCGATAGAGTATCTCATACTTTTGATGGAAACATCCTCATTTCTCCTTGCACACGCGGCCGTTTCCCATTTACTTCCGTCCTCTCTTCTTAAGGGATCCCGTCACATCCTTCCCACAATCCCCCCTGCCTACCTCACTTGTCACTTCCTCCACCCGCATCTTTCACCTCGAGACCCCGTCGAGCATCCTGAGACTGCGGCCTAGTTTCAAGTGCCGCAATTGTTCCCGTCCGCCGCCCTGGAATTCCTCCCCACCCGTCGCGCGATCTATTTCCGCTCGCGCGTCATAACACTTCCTTTCTGCTCACAATCGGCGCCGAATACGCGCGTCGTGCCTCCACTCACAAACCCATCCCGGACCCCCGCTGTTATCTGCTTTGCGATTTGGGCCCGAGGCTTCGAGAAGGGACTGACGATCAACTTCGAATGGGAAGGCATTTTGCCACATTCGACTCCAAAATAATTTCGTTGTTCGTAAGGTTTTCTCACGAGTATTTATGTTTCTTCATATTTTGGTGATTATTTGTGATATTTAAATATTGTGCTCCTTTGGTAATACTTTGCCAAACTCTAGATTATTAATTATTATTTAAGTATTCTACCGATAAAGGTAGATTTTGTTAAATGTCAGAGAATCTCCTCCCGGTTTTCTACACTGTCAGAGGTCTATTTTCCTCTTGTACGATCCTCGTATATCCTTTTTTGCCTCATCATACGATCTACCCTTCTTCATTTCGTTCATGAAACCTATTCTCACTCTCCTCGCTTGCCCAACATCCTACCCTCTATCACATTCTTGAGCAACCCATCGCCGCTTAATACATCCTCCAGCCACCTACACTGCCTGCCCGGATTTCATTCTACAGTTTCCTATCCTCGCCCACCATCAAGCACTTCCTCGTTTGTTGTCCTATCCGTCCACCTCACCTTCTCCATCCTTCTCTGCACCCACATCCACGTTCCTAATTTTTATTATTGTTCTGATAGTTGGCTACTTGCTCTCAGGTGATAATTGGATGGCAATTAAAGCCGCTATACCTTCGGGCAGTTTCGTAAAATACTACTACTTTCCACGAATCATGTATGATTTCGGTTATAACATCGAGGTGGTTAATCCGTAAAAGTACATACATCTGAATTTTCTTCCTTCCTTTCAAATTTCCCTCCAAATCCTTTCATTCCCTCTTCATAGTTAGTGCCGTAGAATCCCTTGGAAAATTCCAATGGCTGGCCATGTAGACCAGGTGTAAAACGAGTCCCAACTATTCTCAGTATCTATCTCACCGTTTTAAGTGTTCGAAAGTTGAAGGAAATTGGTAGTTTGTCATAGATCCTTCAAGGTTTTGGATTTCATCTCATGGCCACATCTAGCAATGTGTTCTCTTCTAGTGATGGGTGGTATTTATCTATTTATTAATAAATACCACCATGAGTCGGCATGTTAATAAATGCCGTTTTAATATATATTTATGGATGTATCATAGTCGTTGCCATTTCTTGAACACTATATTAATTTCTCGCTATATAATGAGTAGTATATTTTTGTGAAAGGTGCACTGTACAATGTTAGCCAATTAAGTTTCAAGCTAAGCGTCATAACGGAATTTTGAATTTTGAACATCTTTTTCCATCTGTTGAATAACGTTTAACATTGGCCACGTCTGCCGAAATTATATTTGATGAGAAACTTCAATGCTTCATTAACTTTATTCCTTCATTTTACAAAGCCAGGGAATATGTATCACATCCACCAAAATATAACTACATTTGAAATATATCAGCCGAACTATCACCATATTCTTAAAATATACCTATTCTAAAATTTATATATTTAACATGAATTGATTTCCGATGTATTGTAAAGCCGAGCTCCTGTTAATTTTACTCCTGTTAATTATTGTTTATATGTTCGTTTTATGTGTTTAACTACATTCATTATTTGTTATTTGCGTTAACCTAAAAGATTTCTTCGTTAAAATTATTTTAATGAGTTTATGGTTTTTATTTATTTGTTTCAATGTTGTTAAGGATTTGTTTAAGTTTTTGTTTTGGTGGAGGTTAATTGTTAAAAAAAGAGGGAGAGACGCGTAACGAGTCCGAACGTGTGTACTGAAATTTCTTCCCCTCCGTCTGGAAAAATAAATTATATCAAGAAAATTGTTTACCAAATATCTTAATAAATAAGCGCTACTACGCAGCAAGGTGTTACGGTATCAGTAAACTTTACATACCTTTCATTCATACTCCATAGACATGTTAGCTTCCACACTCACACAATGTACGAGGCATTGCTCCTTGTTCTCCCCCTTCACCATTTGAAATATTACTTGCTAGTCTTTTAATGAAAATCCTCGCAGCCAAACGCCGACTTTAGAGTAAGGGGATGAAAATTTCAATCCATCGCCATCATGTACCCAAGGAATGGAATTTTTACCGGGAGCTCATTTTCGAATCTTAGCGCATCTGGCCCTTCTCTTGAACTTGAACGGAGATGCAAGATTCAATCGCGAGTGGATGCGAACTAATTTCTTCCGCATGATAGTTGTTTTAACGAGATTCTGTAGGATTTCAACGGTGAAAGATCAATTTTTATTTTTCAAATATCTGTTTACGTGACTCTTTGGCTGACTCTAATCCAGAGGTGCTCTGGTGTTCCTTAAATATGCGTGGTCGTCTAGTCAAGAATATGGAGCTTATCAGTGATCTAATTATACATTTTGAACAGCTGTTTCATTGTTTATTGCTGTGTGACTGCCAATATGGCCTTTATGGAAACGTTCATTGCATTCAAAATCGTTTTCCTTTAAAAAAAAAGACAGACAGTTTTCGGTTGTTGTGAGGGTAGTATAATTCTCGTTAAAATCCTTCAAAATGAGATGTGTGTAATTTGGCTCGTCATCATTAATTCCGATGTCGTCCTTCCCCTCCACTCTCTTCCACTTACCGCTAGTATTTCAAGGGAAGTATTTCACCTTTTTCAATCACCTGATAATGATGCTAATGCCTTAACACCCGAGACGTTGAGGTATTTTTTTTTTGTTATGCGGTTTTGAAAATCTCCTCGGGGTAAAATATACCATTAATTCCAGTTTCGTCGTATATCTTATACTACTAAATGAGCAATTCTTTTATATTTTTTATGCTTATATAGGTATGTAGATATTTTCTGGATAACTACCGAACCGATTCACCTGGAAGTACGTATGAAACGATTTTTGGGTACGAGGAATCCATTGGCCTAAAGGCCTTAGGGTGAAAAAAGGCCGAAGGCCCCCTATATGCGTCCCTCATTTGACTCGAAATAAATTTTAAGGTTTATTTTTGTGCTTTTTTTTAACTACGTAAGATCTAGATATAGGGTCTACATTTTCAATATTGGATGAAAAATAGAATGAGGTTTTTGATTCTTTCAATCAATTTTGTTATGCACGTCGTTTTCACTTAATAATTACGCATTAAATGACGAAATTGTAACATTTTTCTGATTTCAGCAATATATCTCAATATAGTCAATTCATCAATATAGTCGGCCCCGGTGGCGGCGGGGTAAAGTCCTCGCCTGCCAACCCGAGGGTCGCGGGTTCGAGTCCCGCCTGGGTAAAATATTTTCTGCCCAGGACATGGGTGTTTGTGTCTCGTACGTTGTTACTGTTATTCACCCGACGTAAACTGGCCCATTGTGCTGTATTCGGGGTAGTAAAAATAAATAAATAAATAAATAAAAATATCACAACGAGTTTATTATGGCTACGGGCTGTAAAATAAACACGTCTAATAATGGTACTTTCGTTAATAACGAAATGATGAAAGTATCTTACTCACACAGAAGGTTTCTTATAAGTTCTTCATTAATTAAGAATAATATTTTCAGTATATCGATCAAAGCTCGGTACACCGGTAATATTCTTTACTGGAAATATTATGATTCATCCCGAAACTTCAACAAGTTATATATTTCTATCAGTTTCTTTCAAAACGGTTAACTGAGATATAAATATTTGTCCCAAGCGTTTGTCTCAGATCACTATGTACTTTTTTCTAGTTTCACTAGGAGTAGTAGTATATCATGTACACGCTGAATAGCACGCTGCAGTGATTCTCGCGGAAACTTGCTCAAAGACCTATATCTATGGACTAAAATTCAAAGTAGGTAAATGGCGAAATCATTCATGTTGTCAATGCCCTCTCCCCCGTCCTATTTTGTATTCAACCTGCGTCGCGGTATTGGCCATAAATCATGTTCCTGGACGTATTTACACGCTCTTATTCTGTTGCCTTATCTCCGATAAATTAGAATCTTCCCAAAAGGATGAAAGGAAAGCAAACAAGACTTCAGAGGCTTTAAAAAAAACTGAAAACACGAGAACATGTGTTATAAGGAAGGATAAGGTGGAGTTCGAAGTGAACTTTTTTCCTCCACCCTACTCTCTTTTCCCAGGGTCTCCTCTCCTGGAAGTCACGTGCCTTATACATATATATACTAATATGTATAAAACCAGACGTAGCCATCACCTTTTTCACTCCCAGTCAGCTTCCCTACCATGCTTTCTCTCCGCCTGCCGATCTCCTAAATCTTTCCTCCCTTCTTCACAGTTTCCATCCCGCCCTGGGAAAAGCCTTCGCCTCCACCCGCGACACCATTAATCTAAATCCACCCCTCCCATCCTTTCACAAACCCTTCCACCAACTTATTAAACACTTCAACCCCTCTCCCGACTTTTCCCCTTTTGGATCCACCCTTTTTCCGCCCCTCGCGCGTGCTTCAAAAATATTTAAAAAAAAATCCCTCCTCTTTTGCCCTATAGACCTCAGACGTGTATAGGGGTGTACAGTGCACCTATGAGGGCTACAGCACTTATGTCCGCGCGTGTTTCCCTCGTTCGCCTACTCCATTTCTTTCGCTCCCTCCGTGGAACATATGCATGCCCTGGTAACCCGTAGCCTTTCCGCAATTTTAACTAATTGTCTCTCCCTCCCCCCTCCTCCTTGCTGAAACTGTTTGGTGAACGTTTGGTTGCTTGGGAGAAATAACTAGATATCGATCGTTCCTTGGTCAAATTCCGCGTCAGTCTTATTAAGTTGTCAGTAAGTCGTGTTAAGATGGTTGATGTGAGCAATGGTCGCGGACGAGTTTGTGGAAAAGTGGAATTAAATTCCAAAATTGACTAAACCTTGAGTAACAACTAAGCTGTTCCTCTCAGCATTTCTACTTGCTTTCACTAGTTTCAATCGATAATAAACTACTATTCCGCAAACTTATATATATATATATTTGGCATTGCAGTGTTTTATTGGCCCTCCTTATTTAGAAATTCCACCTTGTTGTGCCTGATACTGTAACATTCATCAATTTGTCTCATTGCACAGTAAGATCTTCAGGAAACAAATTTGTGTTTTCTAAAATTGCTTGAAGATGGCAGTAGTGTTTCATTCGATTATGATTTTTAATGTATAAAAAGAAAGTTGCACTCTCCATAGTACGCTGTTCATGGAAAGGTGTTGTTATGTTTCGATGGCTTTACTGGTGGATGCCACTTCCGCTTGGGTGAACTTTTCAACACTCAGTATCAGATTGTTTGTGTATGTTCGATGTTGCCAGCCATGTATATATATCATCCTGTTGTGAAATTTCTTGGAGATATTTTAGATTTTTGGTAAATAAAAGAATAAATTTCAAATTTAGCTGTAGGGGAAGCATTGGTGATTTGTAAACTTCATCCTCAGGTTCAGTTGCTAAAGATCATATGGTAAATCTCCATATCACCTGAATGATAGACACATTTCATGTTTTTTCGTCTTCGTACATTGGAGAGTTGGTATTAGTTATATTGTGACAGATAATTCGTAAAAATTTGTAACTCATCTTTCTTCGCAGTCTAAATGGCTTACAAGTGTGCACATTATTTGCCATGATCAAAAGAATTATTTATTTGTTCAACTAATACGTGAAAGTTTAAAGTTGCACCCACTTCACTGTTTTTTATTTGAGGTAAATGAATGTGTAAAAAAATGTATCATTTTATAGTTTTTTTTGCATTGATCGCGTCTAATTGATATTTTGATCTTGAGTATTACGCTAGTTGAACGTATGATAAAACTACCGATCATAATTTTAAGTCTATAGATAAAATCTTTCAGCCTAATCAGCATATTTTGAATTGTAGCTAGTCGTTTATACCCAAAAAGCAAAAAACTATATCCACGTTCACGCTATTTAATTGTTTTCAATATTTAGTATTTAATGGAAAGGTTAAACTTAAATTTTCTCCGTATTAGTAAGGTAATTCTTAATAAAAACGTCTATCGCAAGTTTTTAAGTGCAATAAAATGCGTAAATTAGTATGTTTTCCAAGTGTTATGAAAGTTATGTTTTCCAAACCAATTTATATGCAATGAACGTGGCATTAAGATAAATTGATGTGTAAATAATGTATCGTTATATAGTTTAGTTGCAATTATCGCGTCTTATTGATGTTTTAATCTAAAGAATTACGCTAGTTTGACGCATGATAAAACTACCGATCGTGTTTTTATATCTTTAGATTGGATCTTTCCCCGGGGCCTAGTCAGCATATTTTGAATTGTAGGTAGTCATTTATACCAATAAAGCATTAAAGTATAACCGCATTCACGCTATTTAATTGTATTCAATATTTTGCATTTACTGAAAAGGTTTAACTTAATATTTCTCAATACAAGTTAGGTTTTTCATGATAAAAAATTCTATCGTAAAAACTTAAGGGCATTAAACCCTAATGTTCTCGCTGCTTAAAAAAATAACATAATTCAAATACAGCTTCTTCACTGGACCAGAAGCTGGAAAATGCCTAATCCCTAGCAGAGCCACTACTACATCATAGTTCCCACAGTTCTGGAGCAGTAATTTAAAGTTTTGAAATGCTTTTGGCCTCTACGTAGGACGTCTTATTTTTCCAAAAATCCTCGTGGCACGTGGTGCCTTATCCCTAAGAATTATTTCTTAGCCCTGTTGTCAAGCTGGTTTGCTCATAAATAAGCTTTCTCTTACTCGTTTATTTGCCTTTCGCTTGACTTAAAAGCTCGGAAAATAAATCCCGCCCTATTTCACAAACTTCTTTCCAACGCATCCTACCTTCCTTCCGGTGCAATCTTTTTGTACGGCGAAAAAATGAATGTTTAACCTACCCTGTAACGGTGGTGCTATAATCGGATTACAGAAAGAAGCTGCAGCTATTGGAGCGTTTTTCCTCCATTTCCCTCTTGCTGAGCTCGATTTTATCCTTGGCGTGCTCCTTTTGGTTCCCATTTTCTCCTAAATCTACTGCCATTATGCAAATGTTCATTGCCGTTCATGATCATATGCTTTGTAAAGTTTAAAATGTTGTATTTGAAGATATTTCTCCTCTCTGGCTTCTCATGGTACTTTTCTCCCCAGATTTTACGAAATCTTGCATTTTTACTCTGTAATTCTCCTTAATTTTTGTACTTAAAACGATATAACTTTTTAATTGATTTTTAGTTGTTCTCTTCTCGCTATAGGTCTATGATTTATTCAACGTCATATTATTTTTCTATGATCTTTCAAATTTAATCACCATGAAAGTTTGCCACTCGGCCATTGCTTTCGGTGTAATCACGCAGGATTCTAAAAAGTCGTATCTTGCATCGTTAGAAAAATGTACTTCTTACCTGAAACTTTTATATTCAGGCAATACTAGCCTCTATTTCTTTTTCTCTTTAATTGTTTACTATATCAAAATTAAAGTTACCCAATAAGAATAATCCATTCACAAGTTATAGTACGCCTACAACTAAGCCCCAGTTCACGAGTTTTTTGGTGAATTATTGAGTATTGATATGATTAATGTTTACTTGCAAGAGTACTTATAATTTCAAAACAACCTTAACTTTAGCTTAACCTTGACATTTAATACTCGATACGATTCGCATATAGTCTCACTTGTCTTATGTTCACATTGATAACTTTTTCCGATGTGTAGTACTCTAGAAGTCGTTACGAAAACTAAATTATGCCTTTATGATGGATTCATCAGAGGTGAAGAGCGAAAGGAATGGGGTGAAATTGAACCGTAAGAAGGCGGAAGTGATGAGATTCTCTGGAAATAAAAAGGCAAGGTTGAATGTACCGACGGGAGGGTTCAAAATAGAGCAAGTCGTAAAATTTACGTCAGTAGGTAGTATTTTGGAGAAGAATGGGTATAGTGGTAGGAAAATAAGGTGCAGAATAGCCGTGGGTAAATAAAAGTTTTCATTGATGTGGTGTGCAAAGAGACGCAGAGAAAAGGCTAGTGAAAACTCTAGTACGTAGCGTGGCTCAGTATGAGTTGAAAACTTGGTAAGGTAGGAAATTTGTAGACTTGTGGGATTTGAAATGTGGGTGTGAAGAAGAATGGAGATGGAGACCTTGGTGGAGAGAAAGACAAACAAGGAGGTATTTGACATAGTCAGAGAGGAGATGAAGCCATTGGTGAAGGTTCGAAGAAGGTAGAAAAGAAGAATGGAGGATCTTTTGGAAAGAAAGTAATATTAAAAAGGGTAATACCGGAGAGAACACTGGGCAAGCGTGGAAGACAAAGGAAGAGGATCAAAATTTTGGGCGAAATGAGGAGACGACGTGAGGAATGTAATGGGCTCAAATTGCGGGATATCCATAGCAAAGAAAACGTAACGATTTGCCAGAATTTGCAACGTTACGATAGAAACTGCCCAAAACCCTACTAGTAACCTGGTGGAATGCTCAGATGAAAAGATCGTCTATCATCCTGCATTCGTTGTGGTAAATACGTTTTCAGTTGCCCTGCCTTTGATTCATTTGCATATAGTCAAACTATGCAATGGAATGAAATGCAGGGGTTCTGGTTGATTTACCTCGCTGGCATCTGCTTGAATTTTCAAAATGATTTTCAGTTGTTTTATATATATATATATATATATATATATATATATATATAAATACGTTGATGGATTGGAGTCAGCCATGCGGCGATGAACACACGATGTGGATAGGATGGAGGAGATAGACACACAAAAAAAGAGAGACGATCACACTTGTGAGTGTGATCACATAAGTGTGATCGTCTCTTTTTTGTGTGTCTATCTCCTCCATCCTATCCACATCGTGTATATATATATATATATATATATATATATATATATATATATATATATATATATATATATATATATATATATATATATATATATATATATATATATATATATATAATTTATGCGGATCTAATAAAATCATACGCTTTTCATGGAAAACTCTCTGCGCTTATAAAAATTATTTTTCTAAGAAAAATACTTTTAAGGTTTCTTGAATGAGAGAATATGTTTTTCAATATCATATTGATGTAATAAAAAATTTTATTTCTCTTTTCAGTTAATATGTAAGCAAATATATTTTTAGGGTTGGTATGTAAACTGGAGTACCTGTTTTATTACCAAAACATTTGTAACTTTGATACCTCACGCTAATGTCGTTCCTTAAAAAATCTATAAGTTTGAGTAATTTTGTGTTTTAATTTGTCACATTTGACAGAATTTAGATATAATGCAGAATATTTTAGTGTTTCCTTTGCTTTTATGCTGGAAAGTATTTTGATTGCCTCGTATCTTACCGGAGTAACTTTTACGTTTATGTAATGTAGTACTTATTTACTCAACGTGGTTACATACATCATTAATGTTCTCTATACAAATATGTAGAATGTATAAGTTACCCTAAGATCAATATTTGAGATGGAGTGAGTAAATGCCTTATAGAGGCAAACTCATTCATTAGTGCTACGTAAAATATGGAGTAAAAATGACGTACACAATTCTATCATTGTAATTTACAAAAAGTAAATTCAGGCATATCATGTCAAAATCACTTCAAATTATTATCACCGAGTACGTGTTCCATGACTGTATTTGGAAAATACGTCTTCAACTAAATATGGTTAGCGTGCTTCCTTTGCCAGTTTTATTTACTATGCTTCACGCTCAATGGTAAACACTTGCGAACGGCACTTCAAGCCAAATCCGAAACCTCACATTGCTTGTGTAAGCCATCACCCGTGCAACGGCTTCGTCCTCCCATTTCCCTTGCCGTCTCGTTTATTCTTCCGTCCTAGGCTCCATTCTACTCTCCGTGAATGCACTGCTTATAGAATCAAAACAGCCAGTGAGAGCAACTTCGAAGCAGAGATGGATTGAAAACACACGAAACGAGCGAGAGAGGAACAAGAGAAGGCCGTGTGGGGAGTAAGGGAGGTGACTGCTGAGACTGGACGGCTAATAAAGGCTACTTTGGGAGGAGAGGGTAGTGGGAAAATTGCGGCATGTATGCTGAATTGAGCCGAAAGGTCAAAGCGAGAGACGGAGGGAGTGGTGTTGGTGTCAGGAAAGACAAAATAGGCGGAGAGACAGTGAGAAGGAAAGACAGTGAGAGAAAGGGAGATAGGGGATCTGGAAGTGGGTATTACTCGGGCAAAAGGGTAGAGAAAGAGACCCGCTAGGGAACGAGTTAAGGGCCCTGGACCCTGGGCAGCCCAAAACCCTCACACATGCACACAAACCCCCCGTACGCTTTTACACGCCAGCCCCTCCTTCCTTCTCTCATTCCTTTAACCCCAAAATGGAACCCTGTGGAACTCCGCTCCTCTCCCTACACTTATCCCGTCCTTCCTATTTCCTTCCTGCTACTGCTTGCCTCAATCCTTTCTCCCCATAGTACCTTCCATTTTGACCTCGACTACGCACGCGGTCTTACCCTAATTTCGCCCCTTCCTATGTCCTCTCAACTCCCCCCAAGCCACGAACGTCCACCCAATCATCGTCTCCCCTTTCATCAAGTCGGACGAACTGTCCTGTTTGTCCCAATTTCGCCCCGGACATTTATCCCCGGATAGCCACTCTAGTAGCCCTAATTTTGCTCGATTTACACCGGAGTCTTCATAATATTGACACTGCCCTATTTGCCACTTTATACCACATATCACTTAATGCTACATAACACAAAATGAGGCACCGTTAAGGTAAAGTACCAAATATAACAGCTGAATTACGAATGTGGTTTCCGCAATGCCTTTCTGTTATTACTTCTGTGTGAATTTTTTTGAGTGAAAGTGTCATATTACCTACTGTTAACAGGTAATTCATTGGTTGCTTGATTTCTATGGAATAGCATTAAAATATTCTGGCTTATTACCAGCGAAGGACCTTATATCCTTACAAGATATATTTATTCACCTCTGTATGCATCATACCTCTCTTCAAACCATCCTTAAACGTCATATGTCTCAACACCTTCTCTGTTACTCAACGTTTTCCACTCTCTTTAATCAATAGAACTTCCTCTATCCCTTCCTACTAAGTTCCTTCAGAAATTTTGTCTCCTCGCATACTACAACATGAACTTATTCGTTTTCTTACTAAACCAGTTTTAATTGAGAATCTTCTCTTTCACTCAATCCGAAAAGGCACACTTGTGTACTGTTTAAGATGTATTGATCAAGACCGTGAAGTAATCAGTTACGTATGTATAAATGAGTCAGTATTTCCCGTCTGAATTATACTGTGGCGAGTAAATGCTTGCATGTGATTGCCACTGTAAGCTCATTCATGATAAAATAAATATATATTATTCACAGAATTTGGAAAAAAATAACAATTTGTATCTCGCCGCGGTTGTTTGAAAATCCGACCGCGGTTTCCGATTCAGCCGGTAAATTTTGAATGTATTGTACTTACAAGATACAAACGAAGCTTCCTAATCTGCTGTTTTTGAATGTCAATGGTTTCTATTGAGAGCTAGTGGTAAATTTCAATAGTCGAGCATAAAAAAATTTGAAACTCCCCGTAGCTCTCAGAACTGTAAAGCGCTGATGGCAATTTTGATGAGATGGCGCTATTTGTCGAATTTTTAGTATTCATCGGTGTTTCATTATTTTGCGTTTTTAGTAGGAGTGGTTGTCCCGTGAGTGGATCATTCAAGGACTGTCAAAAGAGAGCTAAATTCAGAACTGGGTCCATCCTGTCATATTTTCTCGAGTTTAATCGGTTTAATACTTTGAGGTTGATGATCTTTTCCATCAACCATGGATTCTACATGGCAAGGAACTTGACAATCTACCCGAAGTTTCAGAATCATTCAATGGTCAGAGTTTTTTTTTCAAGCAATCATGATTTCCACTCGTATTTTCCCCATGTGAAAGCAAACTGATGACTTTTCAAATGCTTCAGTTGTAAAGTTTCAAACAGAAGTCAGGTCATGTCCAGACGCTGCGTTTCAGTGCAGAGGCGGGCATCTAGACAGTACCCTAAGCCAACCTAAAACTTTTCTGTCATTCTACCTTGACCTCAACCTCAAAAACTTCAACCCAAAACTTGCCTCAACCCCTCGTGGGTTTCTCTTCTCTCCCTCCTGGCACCACTAACTTGCCTCCCCTCCCATATCCAGTCCCTCCTAAGGTCCTATACCCTCTCCCCCCCTTGCATTACATCGTACCCCCTCTTGGTCCACGGGCCGCGCCAACACACCACCCACAAGCAGTCGCCGAGGTCCATCCACTATTTATGTGCTCGGGGATTCTTCATCTCTCCCGCCCAACCGACGAGAAGGTCGACTGCGGGGGCAACTCCCTCCTCTACCCCCCCCCCCCCCCGCCTGTACCACTCCACGAAAAGGAACGACCGAAATGGAGGAGGAGGAAGGAGGGTTGTTCGCGCGCGAGGGAGGAGAGTGGAACACTGGATGTGCTTCGCCTTGTAGCACTGTAGGGGAGGAAGGGAACCGTGTGGGAGTTTGGGAGGCGGGGATGTAGGGAGGGGAGTGCCTGCGTTAGAGTTTTGCCCTCTCTCGGAAGGGTTGAATTGGAGAGATGGAGTTGGCCGGAGGGGTCTTTTGGGGGGGTAAGGAGAAGTGTAGGGGGGACAGGAGGGAGTGTTATGAGGAGGAAAGGCAGATGGGTGGAGATATGGGAGCTGGAGTGAGGCTGGCATGTGTGGTCCTGTTGGGGGGAGGGAAGGGTGTGGTTTAAGGGTGTTGGTGGTGGTATTGAGCCTTAGGGGGTGGGAGTGTTGGAAGGAGAGGGTTGGAGGTAGGAAGGGGAATGCGGATGAAAGGAAGGGATGAGACGAGGCTCGCTCGCTTTAAAGAGGAAAGCGCCAAGGAATGTGTGTGGCTGGGAGCCGCATGATTCGAGGACCTTTGATAGGATGTGATGATGCCGTCAGCCCCTGTCGAGCCTCATCACAATTATAGTCCACAGAAAATGACCAGGTATTTTTTCAGATATTTATGTAATGACTGGCTATGATTTAAGCTGTGGGTGTCATTCTGTAGGTACTGGATTTTGCTGGCGATCTGATTATATTGCTGAACTTTTATTTCTCAAAATTCTGACTAGTAGAATTTACGATAACTCGAAAAATAATTTATTGTTGATCTTTGTAAGCGCGTAATTCTTCTAAGTTGTGCGTAAATTACACGTTTAGAATTTCTCCGTCACTTAAATTTCTAAAATTTGAAGGATTTTTCAGTATCGAGGGGGCTTCAAGTTATAAAAGTTCGACTATATACAGCTGAACATCTGTATTTAAAATTACCTAAGTTGAGTTTCCGATAAATTTTGAATGTTTAACATACCATCACTAAGCTCCATTCTATGAGTTACTGCAGTCTTTTTCTATATGCATATAAATATCCATAAATCTTTCTTTTTTATGAATTTTCTATAAATATAAACCACTGGTTTCACATGTGTACTAGATACAAACTATATCTATCTTTCTACCTGTAGCGCTATGAGTAACGTACAAACTGAATCATCCTGATATTAGTAAATACAACATCTCTCATTTAACAATATTCCATTCAAAGATGCGATGTAGGTTTCCACCAGACTTACTAACTGTCGTTTTTAACCGTTCGTCGGAGGTTCAAAATTGCATGTTAACGCGGGTTCCGGGCTTCAAACTCCTTACGCCGCCAACTATCTTCGCTTCAGCACCGGTGTCGTGGGCGGTAACCGGAATAGATGAAGCATAATAACCAAGTGAAGCGATGAGAATGAGGGAAAGTATTCCTGGTGCTATTTTAATGAATGAGCAAATAGGAGTGTCATTGGATTTTAAAACTTATTGTCAGGTGTCGAAACATGAAAAGGATGCGGGAATCCAAATTTTGTTAAAAAAATAGCCGCATGCCCTTCGTTTGTTTGTTGCGATACCTGGTGAGGCGTGCGCGGAGTTAGTGAAGAGTAAATGCTTATAGGCAGGTTACATTGGTTGGGAACTGTCAAATTCCTTCATCTTCTTACCTTCCAAGATTAGTCATGTTGCCTGTTTCGGCTTCACTAAGGTAATCGTAGTCTCCCAATATTTCTTCAGCCTAAAGTTTTATACGCTCTAACTTATTTGGGAATCCTGTCCAGGGACATCCGCTCAACATACTCGTTTTATCGTTCTGTATAGTTTGTTACTACGTCACTGGCTTTACTCCAAATTCCTGCCTTCTTTATTTATATCTTAGGTGATCCAAGAGTGTTCAGTCCTTAAGAAATCAGGGAAATTTCATAAATGATAAAAGATCGTAGGCTTCATTAATTATGATGATGATTTCATTAATGATGTTTCAATCTGTCTGTAGTCCCTTTTTCTAGTGCTCATGCTTCTGAACCATACAGTTATGTGGAAGGCAGCCATTATTTTATTAAATTTTGAGTGTATTTGGTAGTCTTTGCTTTCAGTACTCTTATAACAGTCCCATTTATTTACAATACAGTCTTTCTTACTACGATCCTGTAAAGTTCATGGAAATTTCATGTATAGATAACAATTCAATCTGTCTGTAGTCTCTTTTTTCTAGTTCTCAAGCTCCTGATTCATTTTTTAATGTGAGCGTCAGCCAATATTTTGTAAAATTTATTCGAATTTATTTGGCGGTTTTTCCTTTCAGTCCTCTTATAACAATCTCACCTATTCTTTAGTAATTGATTGTTTTTTTATAATCTTATACAATCTTATTTTTGTTATTAATATATTTTAAATAAAGAGCTCAGTCTTACATTATAGAGTTCATATTTTTTGTACATGTTTTGGCACTATTTTTTCAGTTGGTGATTGGATTTTGGCTCTCTAACTTAGGTAAAACCAACCCAAGTGCAGCAAGAAATTTTAAATTGTAATAACTGTAGCATTTAAAAATACATTTTGAGGTTTTTATTGCACTAAACTAAGCTCATTTCCTCTTCCGTCATATAATCTCACTCAGGGTGTGGGTCAAAGACCGCCTAGGTCACCTAGTTTCTCTACTAATCCATTACTGCATACGAGCTGAACGAAGCTCTGCACAGGTTATACCCTCTCTCGAGGGATATTGTGCGGCGGCAGACATGCCAGACGCAATATGCTCCACAAGCGGGGTCAAACAAAGCTAGGACGTCTACTCTCCGGTGACAAAGGATAAAGGGCACGGCCAAATGAAAAATATATTTTTTTAAACATTGGCCAAGTTTTGCAAATGAAATTATGTAAAAATCGTGGAAGCTACCTGCTACAGTCTTATACTCGTCTAGCGGCATAAAATCAAAGAATAACCCCAAATGTTTTTTGTTCCTTACCCCACTGATCCTTTCCATTGAAGGACGTCCGAGGGAGATCGGAATAAAAACTTTTTTAATTGGCGATATTGAATCATTTTTTCACACGGTAAAAGATTTCAACTCTGTCTGGTTAACCATTTCGGTTTGTGGGAATTGGCAATTCTGTTATGAAAAATAGTGGTATTCATTGAGTAATGATTGATTGTATAGCATGAATAATACATTGAGAACAATAAAAAGCTTTAAATTATCGCAATTGGTATTGATTAACAATCTTAAATACGAGAAGGCTAGGGGATATTTGAGTGGCTTTAGGTTTTATGTGTTTGACATTAATACATACATGCATAACCTAGCATTTACCGCACTTCCACAAGTATTGAATGCCGGAATCCCCATGCGGAAATGCTTCTCTAGTGAAGGTATTCGCTAAGCAAATTTTCCCATAACAAGTCAAGTGCGAAGGTAGTCATATATAACGAGTTCACACAATACCGAATGAGAATAAAAACTGTGCCATACTTACCAGCATTGATAAAGAAAATTTTCAAAAGATTATGAATTGAAGAGTCGCACCATCGAGGTAATGGAACCATATGGTATTTTTCGAAATTTTGGTGCCCAACAGATCACTTTATTATAAGTCAGAAAGGAGAAATTAATAAACACAGCCCAGTGTTAGAGTAACACAGCACGGTAACAAGCTGCGATGCGGTTTATCGCATACAAACCATAAAGTGTGGGATTATTCTAAAGGTCATGTACAAGTAACGTTATAAGCACGTAGAACTATATCCTGAGTCTAATTAATACATGTCTTTCGTACATTAGATACTCCCATACTTTAGAGCCAATAATAATGATAATCGTTAGGAAATTCTCTTTAAGGGTTGGAAAAGTTAAAAAAAACTCAATTATAGCTGTAAGGACTAAAATACTGTCTATTAAAACTTTCTCCATAATTCTCCAACCTTGCAGGCATATTTATTTCTAATTCATTCATGCATTTTTCCGTATGCGCTCAACTATTCTTACAACTCCTAGTATTCCTCATTAGAGTCTATACCATCACATTCACTCATAACTTTCGAGATTCACCTCTTCCTTGTACATCAGTAAGTGTACTATCATTTATCTGGTTCTTTATTAGACTCTCATTTATTCTATCAACATGGCCAAACCAAGGAAATACACTCCTGTCAGGTATCCATTACTGGAGCACCCAAACTGCATTCTTTCATCACCCACTCATTTCAAAACACCTTATTATCAAATATTATTAGTCAGTTGACATCTTATCAGTCATCTACTATATTTTTCACATTTTCGGCTCGAAATAAGGGTTATTTGGTAGCTATAGTTTTTCCTCCCCATCCTGAGGCCCTTGGTTTGATTCCTGGCAGTGGTGGCGGCTTATCAGTAGAATACTGAGCTGCAAATGAGTGTTAAGTGGAGATAAATCTGAAGTCCATCCGCCAGATAGGACGTGTAAATGAGGCTTCTATGACTACTTTTGTTAATAGTCAAACCTCCCAATAGCGAACACATTTGGGCCCAGAAAAATTATCCGCTATGGAGAGTGTCCGCTTTTCAGAGGGGGCCGTATTGCGAAACGCTTCTCTATGCAGTAAGTACGCTGTAACATTTTAACATAAAGGCTTTAATACATTTCATTCATTTTTTGCGTTAATATTGAAAAATTGCACATTTCAATATAAAATATGGAATAAAAGAATTATTCAAATATTATCCATTGAGCAGTTAGTAGCACATCACCAAGATTGCACCCGATGCGCTAAGATATGCTTTGATATGGAAAAGTTCCCGAGTTCCTTCAAGAAATGAAGTTTATTGTTCATGAGAGGAGACATTTTTGTGGAATTGCTCGTCGCGAGTGTCCTTCAATGGAGGTAATTGAAGGAAAAATGTTTCTTTCCTGTTGTCCGCGTCCATTACTGAGAGTGTCCGCTAGTTGGAGATAAAATTTCCATAGTTTTTCATGTTCTACTGCTGGGGATTGGAAAACTGTCCGTTTTTAAGATGGGTCCGCTATTTGGAGGTGTCCGTTAAGGGAGGTTTGACTGTACAGTGAAACCTGTATTAAGCGTCAGCCAACGGATTTATGAGCTGCCATAGTGGTGGCCGATGAATAGAGGGAATATTTACATTGCTCATATGTATGGGAAATTCATCCCGTTTCCGGAAAAGTCTGCCGCTTAGAGAAGTGAACACTTGAGGAAGGTGTCCTCTGAGGCAGATTTCACTGTAAAAAGCCATAGCGGGCGCTGGGATTCTCTCCGCTCCCGTCGAAACTATTTTAAGGCTGACCTACCCGAATATTTCCCTTCACGTAAATGACTTACCGATTTACTTCAAATTTAAGCTCAACAAATCCTCTTCATCTAAGAGAGTAATTGAAAATTAAGAATCTCAAAAATGAGATTTATGAATTGAAAAAAATATCTCTTCCGAGTTTCAATGGTAAAAGTGTTTAGGCCTAAAAAATAACTAGTAAGAAAAGCTTCCAGCATCCTCTCAGACCACCTCAAATATCTAAGTGCACCAGACTCCAGTTAGCCAGTTCGAGGATATCAATTTGCTCGAGGAGGGGTTACTATCGTCAAAAGTATGCTTATTCTCTGGCATACTTACATACAGTGCAAGAGACCCGGGGCCTTATTCAGAAGGGGCTCGACGCAGTCGAACCTTGGAAAATCAATGAAAGCTGACAAATATCAACTTTTGAATGGCCCAATATGGAATTTTCGAGGCTTTGACGTCGGAGTTGCGTCTCTGTCTAGTCTCGGAAATTCCGAAACCTTACCGACAACCCACCTGGATTCTAAGGTGGAGGCAAAAGAGGGCGACAGTTGGGGCAGTGGAATTGAAGTTGTAGGCACGAGTGGACTCCTTGTCACCAAAGGGGCTTTCAGGACCGATTATTACTGAGTACGTCTCTCACCCGCATCTGCAAAAGGACCTTTGCCGTGTTCAACGTAGGAACGCGTAGTAAAGTGCTATAGTGAGGGTGAAATACGCTCTCCAGTGAAACAATACGCATTCTCGTCCTCGCCAGGTATTCCAAGGTTTCCGTTCCTTAGCCAGTTTTTGGGCTTCGCGCCACTAACTTGCATTTATGCAATGGCCACCAGGAGGCAGTGTGTGAATTCCAATCAAACTGATCCTTATAGGAAGTTTTTCGTTTGTTTGGCGCCATTTCTTTGCGGTCTCCGTTTTCGCGCCTCTCGTGACAGTCGCTCAGGAACTGTGTGTGAGTGAACTTCTCTCGAGGGCAACCCCTTTAAGCTCGGCGGAACAGAAGTGAGTGAGGTAAGTCATGCATTGACCGAGGTCAAAGTCTAATACGGTCCGTTATTTGCTTCCGGCGCATATGTCACACGTATTTTGGTCAATTGAGGGAAAAACGTGAGGACAAAATTCTTGCTGCTTGAGGCCGGATTACCGTCGCCCCATATTAATTTTTGCATAGCTCACATATCTCGGGAAAGGCATATTTGTTTACCTTTTAGTTTCTCTTGCATTTTAATACTTCTGATTTGAAATCCTAATATTTATTTCCAACATTGGCTCATCGTTGCTGAGCTATGAATTATAATTTGTAGCGTGAGACTTTAAGTTGATAAGTTTTAGAGTTGAGTCTCCTTCCAATGTCGTTAATTTCCGTTGGGTTGTAGCTTATGTGACCTCATCATTCCTTTTGATGAGGGAAGGAAATTTAGGCATAGCGCATCGAACGATTCACGGATTTAGTGTGAATTGAAATGGCAGTAGGTATACACAATGAGTCTGAGTCACAAACGTGCGTGACTCAGTTATGAGAACCATCGAATGACTGTACTTATGGAAGATTTTATAGCTAGTGGAAGTATTATCTGTTTCCTGGAGTAGATTTCGTCTTTGACTGATGATTTTCAATATTCACTTACCATGACGAGCGAATTACGTGTGTTGGCATTTGACGTCAATTGAATTAGACGCTAAGGCGTGTAAACTTAAGTTAGAAGAACGCGATAAATGAGAAGATCATTAAATCAGCGCAGTAGGATGTCACCAAGAGAAAGAAAACTCCTGTATCCTGTCGAGAAGGTCTACCTACGTCCTCCACCTATCAGCGGCTACTGAAAATTTGTATCCCGATTATCGATGGGTTTTTCGTTTATTTTGAATATATTAAAAAAATGTTTTTACAATGTATTTTGCTCTAGTTTCTAGTCTACCTACTATTTTAGATAAGTTGGTAATTGCATGGCGGACAGTTGTCGAACAACATGAAAGTGAGAAGGTGAAATTATTTTGTCAAATTATGCAGCATTCCTATTAATAGCCATTCGGTTGATCCCTTGTAATATTTTTGATAATTCTGCGGGAAATGTCAAAGCCTGGAAAGCGATGAAAATTCCAATTTAGTCCGTGTCTATTTTGTTTCATATCGCGGCAAAAGCTCTCGGCAATTATGTCAAAGGTCAGTTTCAATTCGGAATTGTCAGCGTTTATTTTCATTAAAAAACACGTCTCGTAGAATTCGGAAGTGAATATGTGGAAACAATGGGGGCATCTGGATGCGAACAAATATAATCCGATTACGTCAAGAGTTTTAATATGGTAGGGAAATGTCTCAAAAACACCTTGTAGGGCCCTGTTCGTTGTATTTCTAAACAGGGAATCCAGCCTCGTGTCATTGAATGCCGTGATATACGCACTGATGTAAAGGTTGAGGGAGTATCAGTGTTCCTCGTGAAATGCTTTCTTTTACTAAAATAATGGGGTTGTCACGATAATTAAAAATTCGTCTACAGGTTGCCAGAGAGAATATTTGTGGCAGTTGATCAAGAATGTACCTTTATGACCTAGGTAAGGCCTTACCTATGCACTAAAGCATTGAATTAAATAGATATTCAAACTCGGTTGAATTATATCTGGTGTGGCTCGACCATTCTGACTCAATGCTCATTTTAATCCATGTATCGCTTTTGACTGTGCTAACGAAGCCTTCAATGTGACTATCACCTCGACGAACGCACGGATGTGATCACGTGGATATGACCATGAAGGTAAACAAGTGGCGAGAACTCATGCCCTTTGAAATTCATATCACTCTCAGTAACAGCACACCTTTGTTAGAGGGCATTTAGAGCTGACTGCTTCCTTTTTTATCAGACAATAATCTCATCCAATGAAAGCAGCCATTCACCGAGGAACCTATCTATGATGAGCTATCATTAACACAGTACCCATGTGCCTGAGACAGGATTCAGGCATTAGAGCTTTCTGTTTAAAACCTGGCGTATTGCACTTTTCATTACCCCTGGTCGTCTATTACGTTTATGTGACTGTCTACTACGTTTATAATATTCACTGTTATGCTGATAGATGTTTCCATATTTTTTTGTTACAGGATACCGTGAGGCTTGTGCGAGTCACATACCTTCATCATCTGAGCGGAGAGCTTCGGTAAATGTAAGTAACTTCAGTCAATTTGAGTTTTTAACTAAGTGGATCGGAAATATTTGAAGTCACTTGGGCATGAGAAGTTTTAACGTAAGCGCCAGCCATTTTCTCACCACTAATTTGAGGTGTTCTGCTGGCTTACTAGGGATAATAATTTTGACAACAAATTTTAGATAAATTACCTTAACTTATATGCAAAAGTTATTGTTAAAATTTGACTTATGCAGGTTTTTTTAAACACTGAGAATCAATTATTCTATATTTATTGAATATGAAACAGTTAATTCCTAGCTTTTCTTATGCGCTACCAATTCCATGACGAGAGGCAGAACGCCTGTCTCCCAATGTTAGCTTTTTTAATGAACACTAATCACTGCGAAATAGAAGAGCAAAACATTTTCTGTTGTTAATATTCCGGTAGGCAAAAGTATTGGTATCGTTGTATTAATCTCTCCTCCTCTCTAAGAAATAAAACATTTAAGCGAGTTTAGCTAATTAGGCCCATGCCATCCACCTCTTCCGGCTGTTTGTTCGTACAAAATGAATGGGCGACCACGGGACTAGGCTTTAGCTATTACTGGAGGAAATTGGGCCCGCGAGGTTTGGGAAACGTAGGAGATATGGGTAGCTGAGTTTGCGCATGGAGTCCAGTGCATATGAAGGTTGGGATGGAATTGGGATTCTTTGGTAGTTTCTACTCCTGGGGTCTGCATGTTCCAATCCTCTTCCTAATTGACTCCAATTATCAGATCTGGCACTAAAATACTAAAACAGAATTTTGCCGAACGTCCCTTCGGGTTTCAGAAACGCTGCGCTCATTCTGTGGCCTCCTACGGTTTGACTCTACGAGTCTAGCCATCAATGGTCGATAGAATGTCACGGCATAAATACGACTCGGTGAGAGGTATAGGCTGCCTGCCCATATGCCATTCTACCCTAGGTATTTCCTTCCTATTTATTGCTTGGATGCCTTTTTACAGAGGCAACCCTCCCTGAAGTATATAGTGGAACTATTATAAAATTGGTTCCGAACAGTTCAATCATGTATATTTCATTAATATTTCAGTTGTTCAGGCTTGGGAGGATTGCACTCAATTCAAGCGAACTTTTCAGTAGAGACATTCAATGATTGCGTAAAAATTTTGTGTTGAATGTTATTTCTCTTATGGATTCATTTTCAGTAAAAGGGAAGGAAAACATCTATTACTGTACCATTTCAAGTGAATTAAACAATGGTGAAGTACTGATCTTTTCAAAAGTTAGTTTGAGAATTAAGCAGGTCCTTTCCGGCGCCCTGGCTCGTTACATAAGTCTCGGCGTTCATTTTTCATTTCGTCCTTTCTTATGGCAGTAGCCATGTAAAGGAAATATTTTTGTTTTTCTTATCCTCTTTTGTTTTGCAAAAATGAATAGTTTTCAATTATCCACAGATATAAATTTGACAGGTGATAAATGAAGTTAAATGATTTGTCACCTGCTGATGATTTAATAACTTCGAAACCTGGGTCGCAGTAAAATTTATTTCTGTGGAAAATTGCAAAATTTTCATTCCTGCATGATGCATAAATTCCACTTAATATCGGGGGAATCTTATGATTTTATATCTCTTTTGTTAGGTCTGAACTATTCTGAATGTTATAATAAAACTATACGCCCTTAATTTCGATTATAATCTATGCATTAAGACACAAACTGCAGGACCATCATTAGTTTAATATGTTGTCCAACGTCTGGCTCTATCTTTAATGTGAGTTTTTTACTAAGAACAAACACTTCTACCATTCCATTCTCTATCATCATATATGAAGCCAATCTTTCTTTTTTTCAAATGGCCTCTTACATTCACGTTTCAGTCATGGATCAAATTGAATGATTATTATCTTACATTGAATGGCACTATGGCTGTTAAATGCACATACTATTGCTTTTAATTCTGTCACTTTTTCGAAGCGACTCTTAGCTAACCATATCCTCATTTTCGATTCCCTTCTCCCATTTGGAGGTTTTCCGAACAATTTGGGTGTATTTAGCCCGATCGCATTGCCCCATCCTCCAAAATATCTGACATCGCGCTAATTTTTTACTCTTGATGACAATTAAAATTCATTAAAAATGCTGTTAGTGGAATTGATAGACAGTATCTTTCGTAATTGGTGTTCAGTCGCAATTTCCATTTTCTCTGTGTGCCGCTTTGCAAACAAAACCTTGTGGTAAATGGCGTAAATTAATATTAACGCTAACGTTGTTAAAATCCCGATGATTAGGAATAGGCCAATTATGGAGTTGCGCTTTACTTGATTAAAAGCTGCGTTCGAGACCGAGTTTTCGGTTGATTGCTTTTCTGGCTAGCTGTCGTATCTTACTCGGCGATTAATTACATCGATTGTCGATCAAATTCAGTGATTCAATTCGCCCATCCGAACGGTTGAAATAACCCCACTTCCACAAGCAATTTCCTGGAGTAAGTTTTACGGCTAAAAAACTAAATGGCCTTTTAACGTCACTGCCACTATTGCAGCCGTAAACAAATCTTAGAACCCCAGCAAGGTTTAGGTCTGTTTTATCGGTGACGGGTTGAGTGTATCCGCTTAGCTATATTGAAGTTGGTTCGACTGTGCAGGAACTTTAAATTCTGACAAAAAGGCGAATTCCTTTTTCAACTCCTTGATGTGGTGATTTTCATTTTCTTCTGAAATGCATCGAATCTAATGAATACGCCGAGGTTACCACCCCATGAATCATTCACAGTCACTAATCAACTCAGCATTTGCATCACCCACCAGTATCGTAGCTGTAGAGTGATTGTGATGGATTTCTTGGCTCTTCTTTCTTTCGTGAAACGAATTTCCGTTGCTATATCTGCTTAAATGTTTACTCCACAAATGCACATATATTTCTACTTCACTTTTTAAGCATTCAAAATTGCAGTGAGATACTTGTTGGACAAAATAACATGAGTATATCATAACTAATGTAGTATGTAAACGTGTTTGCCAATCTGTGCTAACTTTATCTTAGGTAAATCACTCTTGGATAATTTAACCAAATATTGCCCAATGCATTATGTATTACACCCTTACGTACGAGTTTCATTTAGGGCGAATGCCCCTCCGATCTTACTTTATAGTGTAGAGATATATTTATCAAAGATATTATTATTTAAAAAAATAATTTGCCTAGTTAAAAAGGAGCATCATATTGTCTTCGTTTGGATGTTACCTGTTTGGATAATTTCACCCTCTGTCACGACGAGTGACCTAGAGATAACATATTAAAGTGTTTAAAAGCAGTAAATTAAGAATATTTGATGACGATACAGTTATCTACCTTGAAATGAACGAAGATGCGGACTTTGATGCTCTGTCATCGGATCTTAACAACGTTCATTCGTGGTGCCAGGAGTGGGGTTCAGAATTAAATATCAACAAATGCACCACAGTCCACATCCTGCGAAAGTCATCACAAATATGCCATACCTATACTGAGGCTGGAGTGAACATAAAATCTTCAGATACCTACAGTAAAATATCTCGGAATCCCCTTAACATCTTATATATCGTGGGGATTACACATAAAAAACTTATGTGGCGCAGCATTCAAGAAACTAGGTTTTGTTAAATGTATAATAGAAAGGTCCTCGGATGAAAAAGTCAAAGAGAGATGCTACTTTGCTCTGGTTAGACCACACCTCGAATACGCTGCGAGCATTTGGGACCCTGGTCAAATAGATTTAAATAAAATAATTAATAAAATACAAAGGAAAGCAGCGCGCTTCGTTAAAAACTGCTACCAGCGTACATATAGTGTCTCACAACTTTTATACGGATTCAGGTGGGAGCCCCTAGAGACTCTGAGGCTACTCTATAGGCTTAGGTTGCTTCATAAATTCAGAACTGATATTTTTCAGAGCGACATAGAGAATATTATCATGACTCCTCACTACATCTCTAGGTCTGAAAGAAGCGATAAAATAAGAGAGATACCCTGCCGAACAGATAGGTACAAAAACTCTTTCTTTCCGCGAACAATGAGCGATCACAATAAAAATTAAGCTCACAAAATACACCCCTATAACTCATGTCACCATTTCATCTCCAAAAAACTTACACCTTTCCACGGCTGGTGACCTAACACACCCTGCCACGCGTCCATGCAGCGGCTCGCGGGGTATCATGTAGATGTAGATTCTCCCACGAGTGGGGTAACATATGAAATGATTGCACATGGTGGACAAAACAATTGGTGTATAGAGGGTATACAGGTAAATGTCGTGGTAAATAATCGGTGTGTACAGATAAATGTTGGCCGTGCACTGCAGAGCGATATAATAAATGAGTTTCATCGTTCTTATAGGTTTTGAAGGCATCAGATGGTAGGAAGTATGACTCAATCATTGCCACATCTGAGCAATTTTTAATGGTTTAACGCATTTTCCCATGACTTTCAATAATAGCCAGACTGTGCTGGCTGCAGTGTCTGATAAAGTGCCTACAACGCCGTCCACTCCTTTCACTATTCCTTTCTTCCACGTTGACGTTCGACCGAAGATATTTGGGGCAATTCCTTAAGCTCGCTTTGACCTCATTCTTATAATCCTCTTTCATTTCTATTCTTCTTCTCCACTTTACTTCCCTAATGAACCAACCATACACTTCCTAATGTTTTCCTCGTACAGAGATCATGCATCTGCTCATATTCTTTGCTGCTCACCAAGCGTGGGAGTCTCGTAATATCCTGTGTATAAATTTATTTTAATTATTGCCCTCGAATTAAGAACAATGAAGCTTTATTTTTTGACTGACTTTAATGGAAAGATCTTAGAATTAATAACGAAGAGAAGTAATAATTATTATCTAATAAGAGATCAGCCATGAAGCTTATCTTAGGGGTTTAGCAGTTACAATATTTTCAAGTACAAATTACATAATAATAAAATAAATAATTAATAAAATTAATAATAATAAACTTTACATAAGCAACACGAGTCCTCTTTTCTCGTAGATTCTCGCTGTGCATTTTAATTTGAATAAAAGTGTCTTTTGAATTTACTGCGTTATAATTACTATTTCAGCAACAGTTTCGCCAGGCTTTTCTGCCAGATTCGTCAGGCTTTCTGAGACAACAGGCGAAACTGTTGCTGAAATAGCAATTATAACGCAGTAAATCCAAAAGACACTTTTATCCAAACACGAGTCCTACTCCTACTGAGTTATTCGTTGTTTACATTTTAAATCACCGTTTTCTGTCATGCGACCAAGATTCCACCGAACGTGATGCGATTGTATCGCAGAATCAATTTACTACTTGCAGGTAAAATAGAAACCGGTCTATTTTCCTTGAAAAATAGCCCCCGGGGTCGAATGCCACCACTATCGATTCATACTGCCCTGGAAGTGCGTGTTTATTCTTCTAAGTATCGCTTGCGAGCGACTTCCAAGGCCACTGTCTTGGAAGGGACGGCCAAGTGTAAATCCACATTTTACGATAACTTTCATGAAGTTGATTAATAACTATCAGTGGTTTATTTTTGGCAGGATAGATATCAATAATCTCTTATTATTAATTCTTACGCAGCATCATATTTATTATATGCAGCACCTAATTTCTTCTCTCATTACCAACAAAGAACTACACGTATAACACAATCAAAAATGTTTGGCAAAATAAATGGCAAGCTAAAACCATTTACTGCTATATAGGCTTAGTGTTATAAAAGAAATCCAGCATTTATGAGTCGAGATTAAAAAAAATATTATATTGGAAATAGGCTATCATCATCAATGTGAACACTGCCATTTAGCCATTTGCCAATTGATGCTAGTCTTAACTTAATGCTCTGTAAATAATATAAAAACAGTTTTTCATTTTCAATCACACCAAGGATTTGAACAGGTTATCAACCCATTAGCTTTTAGTGTATGCTTTTAAGGAAAATTATTTATGAATTTAACATCTCGTCCCTGCAAAATCATTAAATATCGCGAAAGCTCATGTAAAAATTGTCAATCAAGTGAATGCATCTGCATTTTCTCTGAGATTATGGTAAATCATACGTTTCGCGTCTTTAAAATAAGCTTTAATGCGTAATTCCTTTATCTGCTACATTTCCTTTAGGCTAAACGCTCATAAGCATGGTAGACGAGTAATTAGAGAAACTTGTGAAATCATGTGAAAATCACCCAACAATATCTAATTGCATTCCTAAGTTTTTTATGCTGGCTGTTTATTTTCCTTATCTGGTTACATTTTTTCGTTCCTGTCATATTCAATGGCTATTCCTTCCGCTTCATGTAACTCTCTAGCTTATGCTCCGGGCAAATTTCTTGACGGAAATGTACTCCAAAGGTATTCAAATCATTCGGCTGAAGGATCGCTTGGGAAGTAGGGAGTTGAAAGGCTGTTTTTAGGTCCATGCAATCAAATTTGATTTATAAAGATTTAAAAAATACCTGATGGCATTGCGGAGGAATGAGATATCTTAAATTCAATTTCCCATCTCATCGATTGATGAGGAATGAAAGACGTAGAAGGCTTTTCAACACTAAAGAGGACTACAAAATTAGAATGGAGTGCAACTCGTGCATGGACGGTGATGAAATTATGCAGCAGTTTTTTTAGATTTCCCGGTTATTTAAAACTCGGTCCTTTGCACACATATGTTTAGTTAATATACTCATCATGAACATTTTAAGTAGTCCTATTCTAAGTGATGTTTAAAAAGGCTCTTAAGTTGGTTTGAGCGAAATATCATTTTACCTAGAAATCAACGAATTTGCTCTAATTTTAACGAAAAACATCTTTATTTTCCAAAGACACCAAAAAGGCAGCTCCTTACCGAACTACTTTCCGAGATTTTCAACGAATAATTCCAGCCATTTTACCTGTGAAATGGTGGCTCCGCATTCTACAGAGACCTTATTTAAAAAAATGAGACATTTATAACTCCTAGATCTCATGAAAAAATGAACAGGATGTAGTTTGTATATTTTCACGATTATTTTTAGAATAAATCATATTGTCACCGCAATAATCTTTGCAGAATCGCAAATAACCTTTCGTTGTGACGAAGTTTTGAACATACTGTGTGAAAAAATGAGTCAAATCAAAGACTTACATGGATATTTTTGTCTGGTTATCGATAATTTTCGTCCTATGCAAGTATGTATTGCACTATTAATGATATTGCATTTGATTCATGCTTCCTACAGCTGCTAAAATTAAAACACTTACTTGGAATATGGTCTCAATTATGACTAGGGAACTATCTCGCTCAAACTACCTTAAATATGAATAAGGCTTCTCAGTTCGTCCAAAATTTCATTGTTGACATAATTTGCATTAGTTTTACTCTCTTCATACCCATTCTGAAATTTTAAAATATAACAACGGCATTAGTACTACTAAAGTAGAAAGCGTTATTGGTTAGTTGTCGTAGAGTATAGATAAGAGCAGAAAAACTAAAATAATCATATCGAAGATGAACAATTTGATTAAGAAGAACAGTTGGTCAGCACAAGGCATGCGTCATAGATCACTTAATTTTCAATGTTTATGGCGTGCTTGGGCAAAAGAGAAACGGTGGAGTAGGTAGATAATTTACATCTAATCATGAGTGAACAAGAGCAATTTTTCTTGGAGTTGCGCCCTTAATCGAGAACATTTTTACGGCGCTCGTAACAACATACATGTGAGTGTAATGAGATACATGTGTAAATAAACAAGCCTTTCCTCTTGTAATGCTTTCCCGATTCTGGGAACCTTATTCATTTTCATTGTGTTAATAGCATTATTTTTTGCAATTTATGGGTCAACTTAGGGTGAATCTCAAGCCTAATTACTATTTGCAATGAATGATGAGTTAATATATTCATAAAGTTCGACGTAACGGACCACATCAACTGCCTCAATTTCCACGGCCTGGTGGCCGTGCCATTTTCAAGTCCCGAAGAAGAGATAGATGCGCCCATCTGCGCCTGGCCAACGCAGTCGAGAGAAATTAAATTATCCCGTGGCCTATAGTAGTTGTCTTCCTCGCGTGATCATACTGCACTAATTGCGTTAAGCACCACGACATAGGCGACAGTCACCCACGGGCACTGTCCTCTTCAATCGAGTGAGCCTCTAAAGTAATGATGGGAAAGTTGGTGAAAATGGAGGGAAAATTATTTCGCGTTTCGGTACGGGCGTTGAAAGCGAGTAGTGGAGTAAATTATCCGTAATTACGTCAACCTCATTCAATCACAGTCTTTTTTTTCAACCGTGCACGGCTTTTGAGCGGGAGTTTCTTTACACGTGCGCTTCTCCGCCATATAGCTTTGTAATTACCAATTCGCTAACTTGGTTACCTCCACGTGCGCTCCAAATGACAGCCTCTTATTAGAGGGTACTCGTCGGAGGTGGTTCCATTGTTTCTCTGGCCCCACATCAGTGTCTATTTATGAACACAATAACCTATCCTATGGTGCAGAGAACGGGCTGTTAGTACCCATGAAAATAGATGCGAATTTCAAGAAGTTTCTTGACTTTCAGCCCGTTTTACACAGGGCGCAATATTGCACAATTTTTAACAGCATTTTTTTCTCAACCTGGTGTGCATTAATTACTGAATTAGAACAGGGACCAATTTGCCACCACGCGTTCATGCATTCGCGTATACATTCTTGCAGTTCAACGCATTTTACGACGCAATTTAAATGAGCGTTCGTACGCACATGTGATTGTGCGATCATGTGCCCCGGGTAAAACAGGCTTAACATAGGATTGATGGTGGTAACTGGTGATTTTCTATGTCAAATTGCACCTTTTACTTGCGAATTCCACAGTATAATGTATCCGATTTGCTTATCCTTTCATCCTTTTAGAATAGAATAGATTAGCAAGTTAAATTTTTCATTTCGGGTCAAGTAGGATCGTGTATGATTATAGATATCTTTAGATTCAAACAAATATTACAATAGCAAGATTTACAAGATGTATTAATATCATAGAATCCGAGATACTATTTAACAAAACGGCAAAATTATAAAAATACATGAAAATTCATCAGATTTTGTACAGTGTTGCCCACTCTTTAGTTTACTTACGATATTTAGATAACTTGAAGTAATATTTCATGATATTCCGTAATAAATTTATTTTAAATTTCAGATTTTATTTTGTCTTCTGGCTATTGATTCCATACTTCGCAAGAGGTGACATAGAAAGACCTAGCGTAGGCAGATGTTCGATAGTACGTTATAGTTAATTCTCCCATGCGGCGTGTTGGACGTTTATTAGTTCTAGCATTGTATCTTATGTAAATTCCGGTGTAAATATTTGGGAAGTTCTGACGTTATTGACTTGTACATAATGTTGCCTATTGGGTAAGCGCTTATTTTGTATTTTTAGCCATCCGAGTTTTTCAAATATGATGTCACATGTTTATAATATATGTGATGTCATAGATATACCTCACTCAGTTCTGAGTTTTAAGGGGACTCGATCAAATAAAACCTAGGGAGATAGCGAGATTTTACGTAGTGCGCATAACTTTGGGATTCCAGAACATGGACTCGAGAAAACAGGATTCTGTTCGAATAAAATAAAGTGGTCTGCACAGTGAAATAAGTCGCTGGACTAATCCGAAAGTAGAGAGGGAAGATAGAAGATAATGACAATAACAGGGGAGAGAGTAACTTTGGATTATGTTGAAGATTGCGAGTAAAGGAAGTATATAAAGAATGCGAAAAACAGGCCAAATTGTAGTGTAGAAAAGTTTTTAAGAGAGTAAGACATAAATGGATGAGATAAATCTGTAGCGCAAAGAAAAATAATGTGGTGCTACAATCTTGAGTTGAACTCATTTAATTTGACGTTTATAAGGGCTTGAACAAAGCCTTTCGCCGAATCGTGGGACAGCAAAATAATTTTAAAAACCGTAAATATTGTGTTCCTTAAAATCTTTTCTCATCAGCCTGAGGGAAATGATGCGTGTATTTAGGTTCTATAGCATTGCGTAGCTCTTCCACCAACTAATGCAGGTGGCTCGAGGTTCTTCAGAAAAGTCACTCTCCTCATTCCTAATGCATCTAAAGTGTGGTTAATTTCTAGAGGCGTATCATTAGTTTGCTTCATTTTGGTTGTATCGTGGTAATCTTTGATGTGCGATACTTTTTCACTATGGCTCTTTTTACGCTTCATTTCTGTATTTTGTGATTTATGATCCTTTGAATTCCGATAACTATTCTGTATAAAAAAGTGGTTAAGAAATTGTTTCAGGCTTATATTTATGAAAAAGTGATAAATAAAATCTAATCTTGCTTTGTTAATTCCACCCTGGTTTATTAATATACCATAATTTCGACTATTTATATCATTAACAGGATTAACCTTGATAATGACATGAGTTGTCGTAATCGTGGTCACTATCAATAAGCCAGTGTGGAAAATGCAAAGTTTCTATTTTCTATGAAAGGTTTTTGTAATTTTCTTTTGTTTTTACATCGGTTATAGCGTTCAGGGGAAAACTAATTATTTATAATCTAATCTCATGTCAAATACTGCGTTGTCAGGATGTCGATATTCAAATTAAATTTCCCGAAGGCGTTTATATTCGTCTAAGCTAAGTAATTTCACGGTATTGCAGTTAAATCCTTTCGCTACGGCTGCAGACTGCCGATAAAAAAATAAAAGCCGAGCAAAATCCGAAAATTCCCATTCTAGAGCCGTAAAACTTACACCCCATAAAATCCCTAATCGGACTCCAATCGGACAGTCTCTTCCGCGGATCGCGCGAAATCCAAGGAAGAGAAAGAATCGCTCAGAATGGAAGAATAAGCCGAGACACTAATTATTACCCTAATCCGCCAGCTGGGCGGAGACGCCAGCCTCGTCATTTAAATGTCGGTTTGAAAAAGAGGATTTTTGCTTAGCTAAGAGTGAAAATCTACATCCACGTATCCTTTTTCCGCACATCGTACTGGTGTAACACAAAGTAATGATTTCTCATTAATGTGAACTCCATCATACCCAAAGTTGGCTGTTTATAGAGACGGCCGACAGTTTAGGTCATATGCACCATGGTGGATTGATCAGAATGTTCTTAAAAAGGGAAGAATTTCATAGATGGAGAAATTTATTATTCTCCAGTGCTGCTGTAATTTATCAAAATGTCGAAAATCCAATAAGTTCGGAATTAAACTTTCCAGACTTTTTCAGAATAAAACTTGCTGAAATTCAGCAATATGGCTGAATTAATGTTAGTCTTAGACATCAGCAAACCTGTACGTTAATCATCTCTAAAAACTTGGATGAAATGATACCATGATACCCTTCCACTTAGTCTCGCTGGACAGTTACCTTAATTAAATTATCATTTTTGTTAGTTTATTCACTCCTCCATATTTAAACATTTGTAAGTCATTAGGGCAAATGTGTACTTGGTCATTGTTCTTTTAACCACTCTTAAATATTTGTTTAATCATTTGGAATTATTTTTTTTGGTATGTAATTAATGTAGCACTCTTTTAAATTTGCTTCTATTGTTATGATTAAAGCGGAATGGCACATATTTTTTAACTTTTCAATAAATATTGTTGGAAATTATGCTGTAGTCTTTTTGTGAGCAAAACCGTATCCGAAATTTTGTTTAGAAATTTTCAGTCAATATTTTCAGTTTTAACATTTTGAGGAAAATTGGCTGAATTTCAGCTCTCCTTGATTAAAATTTTAAGCTCTCCAGATTTGCTTTGACTATGGTACAAATTCAGTTAACGAAACCTTGCTGAATTTCAGTAAATGTGTAGGAAAATATTTTGCAGTGTAGGTTTATGCTTTAGTCTCTCGTCTCGCTCCTAATCTATTTTCGTTTTTACGTAATTAAAGAGATAGTAACTAACTAACAAATACACCAGACAAAATGATATTTTAGTGAGTCCTTGTATTGGAAGGAATACATTAAATAGCGATATATATGTATGATCGAATGAACAGATATGTATCTTGAAATATAAAATATGATCTGCTCCCAAAGAGTTTGGTTACTGTCCTAGTGAGATAAAATTAAATAATGTGAAGTACTTTTGAAAAACTATGACTTTTGAAAACATTCTCCCAAGTTGATATGTAATGGGTTTAAAACAAGTATGGAGAAAAATCCTTGCCAGCGTAAGCCTGCTAATGTTGAATGGCTTCAAAGAATCCTTTCATATCGAATCGAAAGTCCTAAGGCATAATACACGCACAGTAAATCCTCAATTTACGTCGTAGATTCGTATGGAAGAAGAGCAACCTAACTCGAAACGACATAAGATGGATGCAGATATTCGTGACCACTTTAATCCCAAGATAAATCAAGGCGTTAATTTCAAGATGCGTTTGTTGCCTTCATCTAGGAAAAAATAGCTATTTAAGATAGGATGTTTGTGTCTCAATCATCAAAGATCGCAAGATTATGGACATATGGTCTATTTATTAGCATTGAATCGGGGAAAATTTTCCGGAGGCCCTTATCAGCATGGACGTAACGTCAAATTAGACGTCAATCGAAATGACGCATACAGAGGACTTACTGAATCATCGAGATGGCATGAGGACACCGCTGAAATTTCTCCGCCAATTCCAGTGAGGTGACTTACGGATGAGAATCTAGACGCGAGACACCGCGCAACACCAATAACTCCCTTATATTTATTTACTATTTTATTTTTCAATCTGTAATTTATTTGAACTCTGGAAAGTTTTCATTTTTACATTCTATCATTGCTGATGATGTTCAATCCTCATATCCCGTGATTAAGCTGATAAACGAGATTAACGTTTAAATCGTACTGGCCTACTTACCGTACCCTAAGTATTATGATCCCAGCGTCATCAGTGAGATTTATAGAGAGGAAAACCGCATGCGGCAGTGCTTACTAGGTCCAGTGATTGATATTGTGTTCATGCGACCGTAAAAGTAGGTTATTTGTTTAAGCGATTACAGCTTGCATAAATCTCCGGTTAAATTCACCTTTAAGAAATATTTTATTCTACCGGAAGAGTACGGACAGATTATTTAAGATAGTTTTAACAGTATAGGAATGTATTTTTTGCTCAGTATAGACCTTAGATAGCGGAGTAGTCACGTGATAGACGGGTAAAAAGAACAAGTCCTGAGTTGCATCCTGAGATATTGAAATGAAACCGTTTGGGAGTCGGTTGGGGGGTAAATGCGGAGGCTTAAGCCGACTGTATCGGATGTGGGGGCTCCTTAGTCTGGCCTCGCGAGGGGGAGAACGAGGATCAACCCCGACGGCGAGGTATGTAGATCTACCTACAGGGAGGAGGAGTATGTCGTCTGGCTGAGCTGAAGCGGGGAGGCCGTCTCATTGGCTGGCGGGGGATCTGAGCGCTCTGCGGGGGGTTCGTGAGAAGACGGGTTAGGGAGATACGGAGATCCCGAACTATTTCTGGCCGCGCCGTGGCCCTGAAGGAACTCGGAGCAAATATACATCTCACGCAAGAGAGGAGTGAGGGAGGGGAGGAATGTCTTTTTAAGTCTCCTCAGGGCCGACGTCCTAACGGTTTTAAAATTGAAGTCGGAATAGTGTGGCCGCCATAATGTCTTTTTCAAGTAGGGCGCGGTTAATCTGAATCTTGACTGGAATAGAGGAAATTGTAGGCACCTATTTTTCTTGTATGCTCCTTGCTGTATGAACAAAATTACGGCACGGAATTAATTTTTTTAATTAGAAAAATGGCGCACGATTATTCCAAAAAACATCAGTCATAGATTTACATCTTTGATTGACAATTGACTATTGACTATTTAAGTGATCTTAGTGGTTTCAGGATCAACTTTGTGGAAGTTTGTTATGAATAATGCAATAGAAAAATTTATTTTATTCCACAAATTTATTTTCAGGTACTACTAGGAGGGCGAGACAAAAGCAAAGGGAAGGGTTCTTGTGTTCCAATGTGAAGGTTCCCGGTTCAAATCTGTAGGGGTGTAATTTTGCCATATTGACTTGGGAACAATTTGTTCTGCTCTATGCATGCATCGTTTTCTTGCATATCTTAGGATTAATTTTTCATTTGAAGCTCAATTTTCACCCAGGACACGTTCTGAATACTTTATTAAATTCGCAGTATTTGAAGGAGGATATTACCAATGGGAAAATTATTATTATGGTATCTGAGGATAACGCCGCCACGTCGAAACTACTTGTACTTGAAAATATATTGTTGGAATAAAACAAAGTTTACTTTTTCATCATTTAAGACAAGTTACGTCTTTAGAATGCGAATATCTAGACTCAATTCTACCGTATTAGACCTTAACAATAGTCCTATATTTTGATTCACCCAACAGATTTATTAGTGCGTCAATCACGAAAATTTCGGAGTGCATCAATGCGTTATTTCAGAAACGCGTTTTTTGAATCAGTACGTTTCCTGTAAAAGGTGGACATTCCTAAAACCTTATTCTTTTATTTTAGCAGTGCCTTAACTAATCGACGAAATCCAGATGTGAGCCTTTTATTATTTAATAGCTAAGCATCTACAATAATTTATTCTTCTTGTCAAACATTTCATCCATCGGGAATAATGAACTACGAGTGAGACGATACCATAGCTGCTGGCGATTATTTTGCTCATAAATTGCGTATTCGACTTTAAATTCATAACACTGATGAAAAATTTACTTCAGAATACTTGGCTATGATGATATGATCTGCGTCATCTTTCGGCAGCTCATAGCTTATCCTTTGTAATGTTGTGAAGGGAAACCTTGACGTCACCTGAGATGCTGCCTTTTTTGAAGTGAGAAGGAGGGATTCGTGCCTCCCTATTGACTCAGCGTTTTAATTATGGAGGAACCAACAGTTTCCTGCGTGGGCTGTAATGAAAAAAAAGTGTAAACATGGGGAATGGTCCCATTTCATCCAAACCTCCCTCATTGTCTATCGGCGTAGCCGGCATTAGAAGAGGTAACCTTGAGGTGAACGAACCCTACGCTGTTGACAACAACGGCAAAGATTTATTGCTGCCGGTCAAACTAGGCAAACCCCCAAAATCTAGTGGGTCAGGAAAACTTGTGTTATCCATGAAAAACAAGTGGTTATGTGCTATGTACCTATACCCTATATACATTTATTCTGTCGAAATGAAATGCGTCATACAATCAAAAAGCTGATTACGCCAAGTCACTTCATCTTCGTATCTGGATATGAGATATTCGTTAATCCATCAAAAAAAACTCTGCACTACCTTAGATTTGCAAATATAAGCGTATATCTAATTGAAAGTTGAGGAGTGAATATGGTGTTTGTATATGGCTGAGTTTTGAGCCCAATTATATGATTACATACTGTCGTAATAATTAACCGTTTGCCCAATTTGAGACAAAACGTTATCAGAAATACATTCCAATAGTCAAAAAACAAGAGGGAGCGCATCGTGGATGATATTCCATGATAAGTTTATGAGACTCGAGTTAAATAACAACGCAAAGAATCAGCACATCGGTAAATGCAGGTTTTCATGAACATTCAGGGCAGAGTTCGGCGTGAATCGCTCTAACATGTAACGTTTATTCATATAGCTTAAGGCCTTAAATCCTCCAATGGTATGATATTCTTCACTTGTGTTTTTCAGCTCATACAAATATTATTATGCACTTGGCTAATCACCTTAGATATCCCGTTCAAAACTTGAGCGTAAGTGGAATGAAATGGCAATCATGTGCCTTATAATATCTATCTTAAGCTAAAGATGTTTCATTTACAGTGCCAGATAGGAAATTTAAACTTAAAGAATGTAAGCTATTGTCGACAAGTGTATAAATAGAAATATTTCTACCAGTTACAGCGTTGGTTTTGATATACATAAACCCTCTATCTAATGTAATTTTTTAATATTAACCTTTGTGTGTGCCACAAATAATTTTGAAGCCTTAAGTTCGAGTTATGTACATGAAATATCGCCATCAACTGAACATGCATACTACTAAAGCTATCATGTTGAGCATTTCCGAAGTAATCACAGTCAAAGGAGCTTAACTCTCCTGCTTGGACCTAAAAAACATACTGTTTTAACAATTCCCTTGCATTGGTGATATTTACGCTCATTTGATCTTCATTACGCTTCAATTGCACCTCAGACTTCTGGCTAAAGAGAGAAAAAAATGTGAGGAAATATCGTTTAGAGATCGGCAATTTTACGTACCCTATTGAAAGCCGATGAATAAAAATGAAACATGCATAAGAAATCGTATTGCAGCAAATGCAAAGTGTTGTGATCCTCTGTATTTTTTCATGCGTTGAGAGGTTTGACACCATAAAGTTTCCACCTAATCTCGAACTATGAAAGGACAAGTTTGCAATGATAAACGACCGACTGCGCTATCGTGTTCACCGAAGCAAGTTCATCATTTAGCAGTAACGCACGAGTGAAGCCAAGAAAATTATTTCGGATGCCCTACCCTCACACAATCATTCCTAATTTCTAGCTCTCGGAAGGCATTTTCGCTTCCGACGCCGTTTTCGGCAGTAATAAGCAGTGCGAGAGAGCCATGAATAAGTAGAGATAGAAAAATAGCAGTTTAATCAAAGCGCGCAAAATGGAAAAAGAGATTGCAGGGAAAGAAATATACGAAGCGGGGCCCTTGTTGAGAAGTTATGAAGGAATCGGGGAAAATATTTTTCGCCCGCCCAGTCGACTCCTTCCCCGTGTCTAAGATTCCTCCGGACTACCCGGAAGAGGCGTCCCAAAAGCCTTCCCTTCTGCCGAGCACGGACTGAAATGCCTCCAGTTCTCGCCGAAGCGTGCAGGGCGAAGAGGAGAGACTTTTCGTGGCAGAAGTCGTTCTCCTCCTCCGCGAATATGAGGGGGGGGGCTTTTTTCGGGGGAGAGAAGTTGAGGAAAAGTGCCGTGAAAGGCAATGCATCACCCCCCGTAATGTAACGACCCGAGACATACCTCAACACGATATGAATCTCTAAAGTGCATCACGGTCCCGGATCCCGGGCAACGGGTTTCGCGCCTAGAGTGGAGAATTCCGTGCACCCCAGTGGCTTCATCGCCCGCTTCCTTCCTTTCTCGTCGGCGGAGTTTTCTTGTCGCTCCCTGGTCTGCGACCTTTTTCGCCTCCTCCTTCTCCCCCTCCCACCCGCACCCGTTCCCGCTCCCGCCTTGGATAAAGTGGCCACGGGAAAAATGGCTTCTTGTACCCCTTTTCTGCGCTGCGCTGCGATGCGACCGGAGGCGGCGAGGGATGTAAAAATGAATTCGTGCATTCCCATAGTCTCGTGTGTTCTGAAATAGGCATTTTCTCGGGGTTTTCCGGACGGAGGATGGGTTGAAAACAGTCTTTATTGTTCTGGGTTTTTAAGTCCCCTGGAACATTGAAACAATTATATGCCACAACAAATGGGGTTAATGTTGACAGCAATACGTACCAATTTCATTAAGAAGCACCACATATACACCAACAAATTTTAGGATCTCTAATACTTTTTTGATGCTATGGGCCTTTTTCGACGTAATTTTGTGTGCTGAATCCGCACCTACTGACGAAAATTGGCTACCACGTCAGGATTTTCATGTATTCTACCCTTAAAGGGTCAAAATGGCAATATTGAGGTCATTTTGAGATTGAATATCTCAGAAACCAAAGATGATAAATTAATTCTGCAAACAGATTCGAAGTCTGCGTAAAAAATGTATAGAATACATCTATGAAACCTAGAAAAACTATTGTTTCCATAACCTCTATTAAGTTGGCAACTATCAACATTTTTATTTATTTTCTACTATACTACAATTTGAGTGCATACATTTAAAAGATATGACACAGGTTATGGAAATAATGGATTTTATAGGCATCATAGTTTTATAGGCGGCTAACACCCCCTGCCACAGGCCCATGCGGCAGCTAACAGGGTAGTATGTAGATGTAGATTATCACGACCGAACGATACCTCCCATTTGATACACCAGTCTTTGTTGTATGTTGGTGGCTGAATGAAGTCTCTCTGTGCCGGCCGGAAAAATTGTTACATCAAATCTAATTGGCATTTGAGAGTTGTACCTATGTGTTATTTGCATGCTTTAATCACAAGAAAACTTATGCGGAAACATTGCTTGGTGTTGGTTTAAGGTTTGAGGAACGGCTGGTGGATATCATATTAGGATGGTATTTTTTCATGGATTGGTGAATAAACCCTTGCCCACATCTTATCCTCACTGTTGACTGCATCCCGTCAGCTGGCACATTAACCAGTTTGGATGTGGTCCAAACAAATTTTTGACTCGTTCAATTATTTTATCCATCGAATTCGCTCTAACGAGGCAGCTGTTACTGTTTCATTTAAATGACGAACACCTTCCAGACTGGAATAGAAGTCTGTTTCCCTTTGTTTAGCATGGGAAATTAATAAACGCTTAATAAATTAGGAGCATACAGGAATGTCGTGACTCCTAATGAAGAGAAAAATTAATTTTTGAAAAAAATAAGACCACTAAACGGTGTATTGTCATCCATCATCATCTGACAACGAACTCCTCCGAAATTTGATTCTTTGGTCAGAAATAGTGTTAACTCTTCTAATTATACATTTACTCATGCAATAATAACGTTCCTTTTATAAAACTTTGCACTGTATATTCATTAATAATATGCTGATTTTTCTGATGGATTAATAATTCATACTAAAGGGGACGTTCGTGTTTTGTTTTTGTGATCAGTGCAGGCATATGTTTATATAAAGAATGATCTGAAAAATAGAGTTGGGTCCTTCTATTATTGGAATGCTTTCTCTCGATTATTCTCAACTGTAGTCCTCTTTTATGCCCTTAATGTTTGACCTCTTGTGTGCTTAGTGTCAAGATCTTTATGATATCTTGATATGTGCTTGGATAGATGCAGTAATGGGCTTGGATACTTCTTGTCCCGTACCGATTTCCTCTTAGTTTGCTATTTCCCCTATGGTTCCCGCGCCCTTGACAGCATTGGAGCGGAAATTCAAAAGGTGGAGGGGAGTGGGTCAACTGTGGGACTACCTTAAGCTCCTATTCAGCCATGTGAGGGAAGCGATAGCAGAGAAATCAGATTTTGTGCGGGGAAATGGGTAGAGCGGCTTGTATGAGACCATTTTATATCTCTCGGAACGTCTTCAAAAACTCAAATGAGCCTTTCGAACTACGGAAATAAGAGTTGGCCTGCGATTTCAGGTGAGTTCAAGATCGCATGTTTCGTCCTCTCCGAGAATTCAAGCCGAAATTTCTGCCACATTTAAATTCCTCCTCGAGTCTTGTCGATCGTGAGTTTGCGTAAGGGCCATCTTTCATTAAGGTATTTTTCCCGAAAGAAAATTCTGGTTACCTCCGCTGGGATACAGCAACTACAGCATTGAATGTCCTTCCGTGATTGCTCGAGATCGTCCGTGGAAGCCACAGTAACTAATGCAGTATATTCTCTTGTGTGTGCCAAATCGCGCAGGGCACGCGATAGTATTTTGCAATGTTCAAGGAAATGTTTTCTGTGGCAAAGAAAAATGCTTCGGTATTTTCACTGAAGCAAAGGAGGATTTCGAATCAAATCAAACATCCGTCTCTTAAAAATGCTAAATTATCTGGAGGTTTCATAGGAAGTCATGAGACTTCACAGAATGGAGCCATACTGTTCGTGCCTTTGCTTCGAATTTAATCGGGTATATATCTTTGAACTGAACTATGGCAAAAGAACGCATTCCTTTTCTTTAGTTGTATTTTCTTGGTGCCAAAGGATGGAATTTCTACCCTTGCTCACACCACGCATGTATCCAACTAGGCAATGTGGCATTTTATTTCTTTTTTCCTAATTAAGCAAGGAATCATCAGCAACTTAAGCGAGGGAGCTTATCTCATGAGGGGCTTTAAAACGTCAAAATACTGTGTCAATCATAATATATCATAGACCAGAAAGAAGTAATAGAGCCATGAAAAATATGTATTTACGCTCAATTATAAATCTTTTTAGATTATAAGCATACAATGAGAATTGTAATTACATGATGTTCTTCTGTTGTCTTTCTTGACTCACTAGCTGTAATAGTGCCCGAGTTTAAAAGGTTAGAAATCGTCGACGAGTAAGCTCGATTGTCGAGAGTATGAATATATATTTTAATAGAGAAAGATACGAGGAATTTCGCATGATATTTCGAGCTCGGTGCAAATGGTAGCTACTGTGTGCGTGCGTGATATGGTCATATGTTTCATTATTCAGGCGCATTCGGAATGTATGACTCTGCGAATACCTAATAAAAATGCAATGAACATTTCTGGGAGCGGAATTTCCCTCTTTTAGCGCTAAACCGAACGGATGAATCATACACGTGGAGTGCATTTGATTGGGGGAGGTGTATGACGCTGGGATAAGTACGCTTTCAGTTAAATATCAATGAAGCGTCATTACGTGCCGTGGATAAAAGAAATACCTGGAAGGAATTCTTACGGGAGTGAGGGACGGCGGGCAGTAAGCTAGACGTGAGCAATTAATACCAGTAATAGGTCAGTGGATGCTATTTATACTGCAGCTAATACCCCAATATTACCGGTCAGTAGTCATAGAAAATCGATACCGCCAAAGGAATGAGAGAAAAACCGTTCAAGTATCCCGAATCTATACCCGTGCGTGTTCAACTCACGATACAAGTAATTAATTAGCCGATACATCAGCATGACATGGTGCATGATGCCAGCATTTGAAAATTCTACACCCAACTAATTCGCATTTGCAGCAAGTGTCGCTTAAAGTTCAACGTTAATGTTGCTAAAGACAACTAAACAAATTTCTCCAAAATAAACTCAACGTCGTTCTCGGGTGCAAATTACTGTTCACATGTTCCGGGAAATATACACTCCCAGATAGGGTGTTAGGGGGGCTAGGTTTATAACATGTTCCCTCAACGCTTATGTTTAACTTGATAGAAAATTCTAGTTAACCAACTACCTTTTTTAAAAGGGACCTTACCAGCTCGCGTATCACCCTCCTGGAAACATTGATTGGTGCACAGGGTGAAGAAAAGTAATTTAACAATTTTCTGAGCACAACAGAAATAACTTTTGGGCAATTTCCATGAAAAAATGTTTCACCACAGTTTTGCAAAGGCCTCAGGTTTTAGTATTTGGTATTAAAATTGTCGAAGACCACGTTTCCACGAATTTGGAAAATATACAATCTGCATAGCCATGTGTGTGTGTTCGGGAGCACTATAATGATATTAGCAATAATAGTGTTCTCATAACTGTCCCCAGGTGCTGAGACTACACTTTTATACTCAAAGACCTGTTATAATTGGTACTGTTAGTTTCCGAGGAACATCTGTAAACTCTTACGGTAACAATATGCCTTGGACTCTTATCTTGGACTTCTTGGAGACTTATCGCTCTCTAATGCCATACTTCAGGATTAGTGACGGCTATTCTGTGCCAGATGATCACCTTCAGTTAGCTACCTAGAAACATTAGCGATATTGTCATTTTCTATTAAATTACGCCTTCTTTTATCCATCTACTTCCTTTGAAGTCAGAAATTTCTCTCTTACATTCCCTTGCCTTCCAATGTTATATTCTGATTTTCATAGGAGGGTCAGCCCTTACTTTAGATGTCGAATATGAGGACAGTAGTTCTATAAAATCCTGTCTAGCTGTTTCGAAGAATTAGAATGATCAAATATGAAGAGGGCATTAAATAAAGCATTCGTAATCAACGAAAGCTCTCGTGAAAATCGATGTTTATAAGATTGGCCCGATTTTTGCTGGTATGAATAATTTAAGCCGCCGTACGGAGAATAAAATAACATCTGATAATGAATAGAATTAAAAATTAATTTTGCCTGAGAAAGTATATTGTAATTATTATCTTGCGCTTTGATTTCAAGTCCTCCTTCCGCTCATTGTATCTTGCACGCACTGTCAACCACGTCAAGTACGCTCATTGTTCTAGGATTTTAGACGCTCAAGTACGCTCATTGTTCTAGGATTTTAGACGCTCATTTATAATACTTCATTGGTCAAAGACTAGAGTCCCAATCATTAGATAGTAGCCTGGTCTATTTAACCACATTTGATAAGTCACAGGATATTTTGTCTGTAGCTCTTGAATCACTAGGTAAATGAACAACTATCAAAAGCTAGGAGGGCATGAGTGACGTTAATATTTGGGACAAATTGCCTATGTTTGCCTATAGCTTGTTTTTGTCCATAGAATATGGAATTTACTTGGTCAGTTATAAAACTACTGCTGCTACATCAAGTTTAAAATTTTTTACATTTTCTCCTATTTATGTGAGCACTATTCCCTCCTAATTCAAACAATTGTGCTCATATCCGACTTATTTTTTAGTTGGAAACTTCAAACTACACTTGTGTAATTTAGTAGTGCACCAACCATATTTTCGTCAAAAATGTGAGTGGAGAAACAAAATATATTTCAGAATGACTGTTTGCTCGTAAAACTTACCGTAAATAAGGATGTGAAGTAAATGTGGAGATCGAAAGAAGGACTCTTTGTTGTTTTTCTCTGTAAAGTGTTTCATGTGACAGATTGTCATGTTTTACATCGGTATCAAACCCTAATAGGACTTGATAATGATGTAAAACTTCGGATCCGGTGACATTAAGCACTTCTTAGCGGAATGCTCTTGTTCCATTACGGATAATTTCCACCGTACCAGTCCTCTGACGGCATTACAAAGGCGTTGATATATTCGACAGCATCGCGTTACATTTATACATTATGATATCATTTACTATAAAATGGCGCCCGTTGAATGCCTACGGGAGAAAGAAGATAAAGATAAGCATACTGCTTAAGATAAAAGTGATCCTCTCAATCTGACACGAACTATCCAAGTACGATGTAATAGTTATAAAACTCGCATGGAGAACTTGGGTTAAAAATGGGAAAAAAACCTACAAAAATATCGCTGTGATTTTGTTGTATTGATATTTCAACTGGGAGCATTAGCGCCTGAGCTATAAATCGCCAATGAAAGCTATACTGCGGATGCTGATTTCATAAATATCCCTGTAATATTGTACAAGTCATGCGAAATTTGACAATTTGGCGCCGATAACTCAAATTTTAGGCAACATCGAAGCGTATATGAAAATAGTAAACTAGCATTGAAAACTTAATTCTTAAGCCTTGCGACACTAAATATGTCAGTCCTCTACCGTGAGTGCAAGTAATTACTACAAAGCAGAAAATAAGCCTCTGTGCCGAATCCATAGCTTTTCCTGTGTAAGCAAAGTTGGATTAAAAAGAGGTCCGAATTAGGGGCCCTGGGGCCCTTGAACCATTTAAATAAAACCAATTTATCTGTTGGTCGTAAGATACATGTGCTTATTTGTTTAAACCCGTCAAGGGGTTCGGAATTCCGTAGTGTTCAAACAACCATATTTTCAGTTTGTTACGTGTAGGTGACCGATGGATTGAATGTTTGCGTAATAAATGGTCTTTTACTTTCAATTTCCTCATGACCTTATACCAAGATGCTTCGTCTGCGAAGCTCAAACTACCTGTCAGTTAAATGTAGTGTCCAACTTGCTGATAAGCTTTCACGAAAATGGCTCCCGGTGGAGTTTTCTACGGAGCTGAGGCTCACAATGGGGAGATCCGTTAGCTTGGGGCGACAGCGGTTCTTTTTGGCAAGCTTTTACGGTTGCGTGACGGGGTATTTCCTTTAAAAATATCGAATTATTCATTGGTCACGTTAGTGGATTTTTTTTGGGAGCGCAGTCCGATTTTGACGTTATTTTTCCCTCCAAATTCATTCAATGCCTGTCACTGGTCTCAGCTTCTGAAGACGGGGATAGGATGAAAAATCGAAATCAATTATTTATACCAGCCCAGATGTTCTGCGGAGAGCCAACCGTTAGGGGAAAGAATGGTGGAAGTACGGCGAGGATACCAAGATGCCGTCACAAAGAATATGTTGTTAACCTGATAGAAAAGCTTTAAACGTTCTCCTATGATAATTTCCTCGGGATAATTCCATTTTCCACACAGGAAGGCTGCTACAAAGGCCCTCATTGGAACTATGTCCTATTTGTAAACAGTATAATTTAAGGACTTCGTTAAAAAAAATTGTTTGCCTTTCTACTAATGTAATACAGCGTCTACTGCTAGAGCTAAAATGTGAAATAACCTCATCTTGGGTTAATCTAGGAAGAGAAAAGTGGAAACTTGCACGGTCAGTGGCTCGGCCTTCATGATAATTCGTCGTTTCATGTATCCGTGTGGGTACTCCAGTTTGCTATATTTTGTAAATATCTTAGAATTTTTGATTGTATAAATAAAATGAATTAATAAAACATTTGGTAAATATTTTAGAAATGATAAACTCATTATTACTTTCATGTTTGCTAGAATTATTGCAATTGCATGTCCTGTTATCTTACAGGTTATTTTCATGTCAATATTGTTAAAAGTCTATGCTGGCCAGGAAATCGTTGCGACTCTTACTAACTTTTAAAACCTCGTATCCATAATTCATTTGCGGCAGTTTTGTCCTTGCATTCTCATGAATCCTAAAGTATAAAATAATTTTTAAATATTGCAACTGACCGGAATGGAACATCAGTATCCTCATATTCTTCTTTTTTCGCGGTAGGAGGCTGATGAGCCTTAGTATTTTAGGTTTTCTTGATAATATTGTTAGCTCATGATATCACTGTAAAAATCTGTTGCTGTTACTCTTTTTCCTGCGTTATAAAGCCTTGTTTTGCTCCAAAATATTCAACTTATATTGCCAAATAACTATAGTTTCAGTGTAAAGTTTAATATATGTTTCAAGGTATTCATTGATTTGATAAGATAAATTACATATGTATGACGCCCCAAAGTGCCAGGGAACTACATAGAAATGGAAATGAGCATTAGCAATTGACCTAATATGAATCATACCCGTCATTTACTTTGTGGGAGAATTTAAGATTTGACTGTAATTTAAGGAGATGATCAACATACGTGTCGTTAGGTCTAGCATTATGTACGATTTCAAACTTTCCCGGCAAATGCTTTGAAGGTAAAGCTCCAGGGTTCTCAACCGGGTGATGGTAGTTTAGGGTACCGACGTTTTGATGGCGTAGTCTGCCATCGTCATTCAACTTTCGCCCCGAAGACGATGACAGACTACGCAATCGAAACGTCGGTACCACAAACTACCATCACCGGGTTGGAAATCCGGGGTGTTTACAAAATGTTATTTTGCCGTGGAGTTACAGTAGATAGGTTTGTAAGTTTAGGATCAGTGGGGTAAGGAGGTAGGTTAGACAGAATTCCTCCGTAGGCATTAGTCTACTCTAAATGAAAGGTGCCATAGGGTCAATACTTAAATGTCATATCCGACGGACGGAGTACTGGACTTCTAGTGTTCACCACATGGCCCCCTAGTATTTTGCTGGAAAATCTCCGGCTTGTTTAGGATTGGATCCTGGACACTCAGCATGGGAAGAGCGCCCAAACTATCTGCCTCACACGGCCGATCCCTAGGGAGGATATAATGGAGCCGGTATTTCACTATATACTCATTGGGGAAATGCGCGCCGATTCATGACCACTGTCGCAATAACACGTGTGTCCTCCGCCATCCGTAACCTTTTCCAATTTGCAGGCCGCTTCGTCTCCGCCCGAGCGCTCTTCGCGGTGACATTTTTCGAATGGTTGCTCTTTGCGCGCGAACCTTTTCCTCTGTCATGGCGGGATGGGAGAGAATAACGAATTGAGTACGGAACGCGAAGGTATCACTGCTTCCTCGGAGTGATTTCAGCGGGAAAGATGTCGAACCTCCTACTTTCATTACGGAGACTGTTTTCAAGCGGCTGTCTTTGAGTTGTTTTGCCGCTGTTTTGTGTGTCACACACGGTTCCCGTTTTCATAGCTGCGGCTAAGGCTGGGCGGTTTTCCAATATATTGGTTCAAATATCAATATTTTGTAATGTGGGATGCCAAAATCACAATTTTGGATCGATCAATACCAATATCCTGTATTGGATACTAGTGGTCGGAAAAACCAATATTTGCAATTGCACATTGAAGAATCAATATTTGCAATTGGTATATTGAATATTGGATTACTATTGTTAAAAATTCAAGTATTAAATATTGGAACCCGGCGAGGAGGGTGGTCGGAGTGCGCCTTAACCTTTGAAAACGGACGGCGCGCGTGGCACTCAGTGCAGCACTTTCCTTTTCCACCATTATTCATACCAATAACTGGGGAAAGAAATCTTACACTGGGTTTCTTGTTTTATGAACAGACTTTTACATACTTAATAAAGGTCCTTTTTCGAAGTAACCCCACCTCGGTTCTAATACACTTCCACCACTGTTATTTGTTTTTACCTGTTAATATTGCAGTGTTCTTATATTTTCCAATATACCAATATTTCATTTTTTTCTAATATGACAATTTTTACAATATTTCAATCGTTGCGTTCACTTATGGGCAACATTAACCCAGTCTTCATTGGAGATCTCTCTTCTGATTGACTGAATAGAGGGCAAGAGTTGACGCTTCAGTCGGTGTTCGCCTTTGGTCCATGAAGCTCATGATGATGACAAAACCAAGCCCGGTTAGGTATTGGTGATAACTGAAAACTTAAGTTCTCATTGAGAATTGCGTGTACAGCGTTGAGATACGTTTTGCCGTCAGCGTAAAAGTGCGTGTGTAATCGGTTCTTCAGAAATAGCCGCCACTGCCAGTATTCAAACCTGAGCCCTCGGGAAGGGAAGCCAGCTCTAGCCACCATTCCAACGCTATCCCTTGCGTTCGTATTTCGTATTCCATTTTATTCAAATGTATACCTTTTGTAATGCACTTCTAACCGTAAATATTGTTAATACGCTTTAAAATGAATATGAGAAAATTACGATGCTGTAGATGCTAATCTTGGACGATAAATGAAGAATGGTAATGTTGATACCTTAAAAACTTTGAATGACTGACAAATGAACTTGATATTCAAGCACGTGCTGCACTAACAAAAATCTTAAACTTAGTAAGTTAGAGCTGGCTGACCTTTGAAGCCGTCGGTTAACGTTCAGCGTTTAATTTTTCACGTGATCGTTAACTCATTCCCAAACACCAATTTATTACTCCCGCGGTTGAAATCCACCCAATGTCCCAAAGACCAGTCGTATACTGGTCTTTGTTGCTTCGATACTGGAAAGACATTTATGGTTGCTGATAAATATGATATTTTGCATTTTCTTTTCTCTCGAGAATTATGGACGGCATTGCGGTCACCAGGGTACTGTGTTGCAGCGATACGCACGGATTTACGTGAATATGTGGAAGTAAACGTCCCGCCAAACTCTTTCCGAAAATGTTCAATAAAGATTTTTATTTTCGCAGCCATGTACGAGGAACCCTCGGCAGGATAGCCAATCACCTGTGGACCATTTATTTAATAATATTGCCTACATACTATTTTCAATAGTTCTATAAAATCATACACTAAAGTATTTTATAAGGTTATTGGTAATGGCGCAATGATGGTTATGAAAAGCAAACAAAAAACAGCATTTTGCGTAAATGTAGATTATGCTGCCATTATTACTTAATTTTACTGAGAAGCTTAGAAAACGTTCCAAAATATACTGATACACCTACATAAAATGTTTCAAGCCGTTGTCAGGGCCACGCCTCCATTGCGACGCAAGCTATTTGGGACCTACTGAAATATGTATTACGTACAATAAAGTACAAAGAAAAGCTGCTCGCTCGGTAAAGGCTGCCACTGGCAATTGCAGATTGCAACAGCTGATGGAATGACTTGCTTGCGAGCCTCTAGACTAGGGAGTTCTATTCTAAGCTATGGTTAATGGAAAAAGTCAGATCACGCGAGTTTCACGCCGTTAAGGCATACATTATTTTACCTCCACTTTTCTTGTGCATTGCCTGTCCAGCTCATCGTGGGGGAAATGCGTAAGCAACAAAATATGAGAAAAGCACCGCCGAAGAAGGTACTAGAATACCCTCGCCCTATGCGCAATTTATGGCTACCATAAAATACAGCGAGGTACCACAAAACGTTGTGGAAATACTGTTTACTTTTTGTGCATACCTTTCAATTTAAATTCCTTTTGTGTATTGCAATTCATCATTGTTGGTGTCCAAGCAACCCCTGCTTCTCATCTTTTCAGCGCGTTGCAGGATAGAGGGTTAATTGACAGATAGACATCTTTATTTTACTGAGTAAGGTTGTGATTCGTTACCCCGCCAAGTCCCTTATTAACTAATAGAATGAGTTGTACGTGCAAAAGATACTGAAAGGTACTTAAGATGGCTGAAGTGATAATTACTGGTAAAATTGTACAGTCCTCAGTCATTTTTTAATAAGTTGAAAAACTATTAGGAACACATTTGAAATTACATTTGCTACTACTGTGAATCCCTCCACACAGGGAATAATAGAAATTATTCAATGATTATATTTTTCATGTATGGCGTAATGATAAAAATGCTGGAATTTTCTACGTGACTTCCAAAAATATGGGATTGTCATATATTATTTTTTTTTTCAACTATCATAGTTCGAGTAATTCCTTGTTATATGTTCGTACCTGAATATAATAATAATATAATATGCATTATTCGCGTTTAGAAAATATTTGTGCGTATGTAATCGAATTATCACGATATATATGTGGTCTATAACTACCCATTGCTACAGGCTTACATTTGCAAACAAGCTAAATGTTAACTTGCAATTTTTCAGTTTTATCTGTACTTGTTATTAACAAGAACACGTGTGCAAAGTTTTACGCAAATCTGAGCATAGAAATCTATCGCTTCATCTACCTTAAATTTAAGGCAAAGAAAAGAAAGATAGCAAGTATTCAGAATAAGCTAATCTGTAGTATGCTTATCGATTTAATGGAAATTTTTACAATTCTTTTATTATCCGATTTAATGGAAATATTTACCATTATTACAAGTGTTATCACGTGGGAAGGAAGATGTAAAATGGGCATCAAGCGACGAAACCGAAGTTTAGAAGACGTTCATGGGAAAAGACTACTGCTGTACTCATAGAAGATAGGACTACAAACCAGGAAACAGTATGTGAAAACAGTCGTGTGGAGCGTGGCACTCTATGAATCGGAAGCATGGACCATTGGAAAAGCTGACCAGAAAAGACTAAAAGCCTTCGAAACGTGGTGCTGGAGGAGGATGCTCAAAATCGAAAGGACGGGCAAAATAAGAAATGATTAAGTGAACAGAAGAAGTGGAAAAGAAAGTACCATATGGAACACCATGCAGAATAGAAGAACTACATGGATTGGACTCACCCTGGGACACATTGGGCTTGTGAAGAACATAATTGAAGGTAAAATAGAGGGAAAAGTCCCCAGAGGAAGACCAAGGAATAAGTTCATTGATCAAATAAAGTGTAAAGTACATAGGAAGAGATACCAGGAGGTAAGAGACCTACCATTTGATAGAGAAGGAAGGAGGGCTGCAGTCAACCAATCTTAGGATTGAACGGCCAATGATGGTTTACATTTATACAATCAATTCATGTGCATCTGTAATATTCATGCCATCCTCCATAATTATCCTAAGGAAGAAAGCATTGTTCTGGACTTCAATTGAATGCACGGTAATTGAGGATAAAAAAACATTCGGCTACAGGAAATGAAAGACTAAACACTACCCCCGCGATTTCTTAATGGGAGGGACTACTCGTTGAGAGGGCGACTCCAACGTGACGTCATCTGAGTTCCTGCGTTCTGGGAGCAACTTTGAAGAAAATAAAATTCGAAGTAAAGGGAAACTCCCAGTTGAATTTCTTGAGAAAGGCACTTTTTGCACTCTTTTGCTGAAGAAAAAAGTATTTTTGTGGCGCGATTACTTAACATATCGTAAAGTTAATGAAAATAAAAAAGTTACGTAGTAAATTAATTTCTCGGTTATTAATATTAAAGCAATCTTCTGGTTATCTTTGGCTTATGCAGAGGTGTGTGAAATTCCTCTTGATAATTAAAAGTACAAGATCCTGTCAGCCTATATTATTTTTAAACTCGGTGAGTTCTGGCGTGACTTCATGAAAATTTATCATGATGTGAAGAACACTGTATTTTTCCACAATTCCACGCATTAATGCACACACCTTTTTCATCATTTTTCCTTTTGTTTTTTTATTTTTTTAGGTCTCACAGAAGCGATAGTATAAGAGAGATATATTGCCGAACAGATAGGTACAAAAACTGTCTTTCCGCGCACAATAAACGACCCCAATAAGATTTGAGCTCCACTAAATACACTCACATAATACATGTCACCGTTTCACCTCCCAAAACCTTACATCTTTGCAGAGCTGGTGTCCTAACACGCCCTGCGACACGCACATGCGGCGGCTCGGCTACGTAGATGTAGATGACCATGTGGCAGGGGGTGTTAGGACACTAGCCGTGTAAAGATGTTGAGTATAAAGTTTTGGGATGAGAAATGGTGACGTGTATTATGGTTGATAGTGTATTTAGTGGAGCTCAGGTTTTATTGTGGTCGCTTATTGTGCGCGGTAAAAAAGGTGTTTTTGTACCTATCTGCTCGGCAATGTATCTCTCTTATTTTATCGATGCTGTCAGATGTAGAGACGTTATTTTATTTATTTTATTTTGTCATATTTAATATGCTACTGAGTAACATACTGATTATATTCCTCAGTTATATAGATAATACATTTCTTTGTTACATCGGTAATGTATTGCTCCGTTTTGTAGTTATATATTCCTCATTTACGTAGTAAATTGGTACGTGTGGAAAGCAGGTGACGTTGACCGGTAGCTGATTCGTGATGCCGGTACTTAACGCCATAATACCGATTCATTTCACACCACTCGAAACTCACCACCGGACCGAATCAATTGTTGAAGGATGAGAGCGATAGGGTTTGGGGACATGGGTGGAATGTAAAGGGGGGGGGGAGGGGCGGTGGAGAGGAGAATGCACGAGGATATTCTCGCGATAGGGGGGGAGGAGGGGGGCGCGACTCTATTTGGGTCAGATGATCACACCGCCGCTGCCGCCACCGCTGGACTCGACTGGAGCCCCCGCCGAAGAGATGGGGCACTGCGCGATAGACGTGACGGAGTTGCGGAATCGACGGAGCGGACTGCGGAGACGGGGGGGGGGGGGAATATTCTCCTCGTTTTAGTTTAAAAATTTAATATCTTTCCCTTCCGCGCCCTTGGGCAAAAAAGGGGGTAGTGTTGTGAAACGGGAGGGGGGGGGGAATAGGTTTTTTGGACGGGAGGCATTCCATCGGCGCTCGAATGTAACTCCGTTCGGACGTTATAACTTGTGCGGAAGTGGAACGCGGTATTCGCAAAAACGAGCGATCGCGAAAGAGTGGAGTATTTTGAGCATCGGAAGCTCTACAGCAGAGGCAGAGCGAGCTTTAGCCGCGGGGGGTTCCACTGAAGAGAGTCTTCCCATCGCTGGCGGAAACTTTAGTTAACGGAATCGAACGGATATGGACCTCGCTTTTAATTAAAAGAGTTGGGCGGTGTCTTTGAGAAGACGGTTCTCAGCACACGGGAAAAATTAATTCCGCAAGATGCTGGAAGTCGTTCGGGGGTAGACTTAAAGAGCAGACTGCTGATGGGGAAAAGAAATGATTTTTATGAGGATCATAATGGAATATTTGAGATGAAGCAACATAAAATTTGAAGTATCGGGCTTTACTTTGTGGAAAAGTGACACGAGTTGAGAACTCTCTTTGTACAATCCACTCTAGTTTATTTTTACCGACCATGGATCGACTATATCTGTCCTTATTAAAGTAATACCTTGATTATGATGGATATTGTCGAGTGATAGATAGTCAGATAGATAATGACAGAGAGTAAGGCAATGTTCTTGGCAAAGGCTTGATAATGACAGATATTGTCGAAACTATGGTTGGTGAAAATAAAATAGTGTGGAATGTATATATAAAGTGAGTTCTCATGTCTAACATATAAGGCAGGATAAATTCTAATGGTATAACCAAAATTGTTCAATCTTTTGTCATGAATTTCATGCCTATTTTCATTGCGGATATGGAGAAGTCAAAATACTCGTCATTTCTTTAATTTATCGCTTTAGCATGGAAACGCTGTACTTTTATTCTTAAGTACAGCCGATTTCAAATCTAGTCTGTGTAATCGGCTATTTCCGCTGTACAGGGCATTTGGTCAGTAACTGGGGTTATCCTATCAGAGTTTCGTGAAGTCTTGTAACATTGAATTGAGAAGGCATGAATTGAATTGAACACTCAAGAATTGAGTTGGCATGAGAGAATATCAGTAGAGTATAGGTGAACAGCTGATGCTGCTGACTGCTAAGTCCTCAAACGATCATTCAATACTAATGGGTAACGAAACTCTGATGCTTCCGCTTTTTATGTAGTCGAGGCATTTGAACAAGTTTGGTTGATCTAGAAAAAATTTTCCGTAAGTACAATGGCAAATAGAGTCCCAGAAAAATCAGTAGTTGATTGCGTTTCACAGTAAGAGACTTCTTAATGCATTAAATAATTAATGTACAATGAATGCCGCACATCTTCCATTACTAGGGAAATATACTAATTCATCTCGTTGAAACCAAAATTGACAGCCCTAATTATCAGTGCTTCAACTTTAAGGCAGTAAAAGGCACCAGTAACCAACATAGGGCTAAACTAATTAATAATATGATACCATGATGCCATTTTTACCTGATTGCCGTGCCTACTTCCAATTATTGCTGCTTAGTTGTTCATGAATCAGTCGTCAAAGCAAAGTAAGTGGTTTTATTTATCATCTAGAATTGACTTCATTTTGAAAGAGTAAAGGGAAAACATCTACCTGGGTACCATGCTGAAATTTTACGGATACAAAACAACTTACAGTAAGGATATCGTAAAAACTATGGCCTTTTAATTCTTCATGCTATTTTTCCTAGTATTTACTGAATACCTGACCCATGAATTATGGCTCTTTGAGTTATTTACTGGATGAGTGTTGACCTTTCCTTTTTGAAACTACTGACGTTAATTATTTATTTTAGTGGAAAATTTCATTTCGATATTTACTTCGTCGACAGAATATTAGCAAAATTCGGCAAATATGTTTTGTGTGTGTGTAAGATACTTATCTCGTTCACAAAATTCTTTTCCTAGGAACAAATATTAATCATAAACAGCTCTAAAACGTTCTATAATTAGTAGTTGTGCAGTCGTGCTTCTCCATAGTTCAAGTTTTTGAATTCATTTGTTGGATACGGATTAATTTGGTAACTAGCAGAAAAAATGCCATTTAATTTGACTGCTCAGTTTCACAATTCCGTGCATTCAGATAAAGGAGTGGCAGAGTTGCAGGTAAGGTTGTGTAGACATCTAGCAGGATTGAAAAAATATTGCATTGAGCATTCAGATTCCTACATTCCTTTATCTAAGGCCTATAGTTGAAGTTAGACTGTAGTCGTGAATAGTTAAGGCCAATTGCGATTTTCCCTACTTCTTTTCCAGGTCATTACTGCATTGCCAGGATAATATAGCATATGTACTCTAAATGATAAACAATAATTCCTTAAATTAATAATGCTTGCTTTATGTAAAAAAAACTTCTCAAATCATCATTTGTTCTGAATTATTTTAGTAAAAGATTCTTGTCCATCCTAGGAACCGCACGCACTTTATTTCGTCGCTAATTATGGTAAAATAGAACGGGGGACCTACCGGTGTACGAAGCGTGTTGACGGAATTCGACCTATGGGTTAACGAGTAACCAGTTTCCGGTCCGGGAAATGTTTTCGAGAGTAACTTCGGTAGGTGATGCAGATTGGTCGTGGAGTGGTCGTTGCGGTAAAAGGATCGTCTGCGCTCCGCACGCGCGTGAAAAACTTTTGAATAAGGCGTGGAAGAATGGTTGGCTGGGGAACCGAAAGGAGAAAGAAAAAAATGATAATAATTGAGTGGTTTCCGCCCAAGGAATATTCTCCCCGACTCTCCGCCTTCCTTTCATCCAGCCCTCAGTTCTCTTTCGATAGGTCTTTTTTTCCTCGTACGAAGGGTTAAGGGAACAGACATGGTCGGCAACAGCACAGAGGCCCGGCTCAGAACACCCTAACTTGTGAGCTGCCAAAGCGAACGCCGTGTGTAGGGAGTTAGCCGTGAGGCGGCGCTGATGTGAGGGCTGGTTGACAGAGAGTAGAGGGGGGACCATAATAAAAGAAATCCATTATTTCCAAGTTTTATTCCGCGGTCTTTTTTTTTACTTTTTATCCGAGCAAGGTCACACGCAGGAATAACGATTTACTGAATGAGGCCAACCAGGGGAGCTGCTTTTATTTTTCGCGTGAAGGCGTGACTGGATCGTAATGCCGCTTTTGGGGATTCGGTACCCCAACTCATTGGAGTTTTTTTTACGAGGAAAAGGGATAAGGATTTTTTATTCGAGGTGGAGAGGGAGAGAGAATTCCAGTAATGAAAAGAGTAACGTAATGAGTTTTCAGTTGGGTCACTGCGGACTCCAACGGTGAGAAGCATCGGACTATTTTGGTTTCAATGCGATAATCACAACCTATTCTTTCCATTTTCTTGAAACCTTGTACTCTCGCATAGAATTTCTCTTTCTGGTTAGCCGTGTCCATCAGGGTTAGTGTATCAGTTTCTCATCTAATAACAGTGTAGTCCATCAGTTTTCCAATAATTCTTTCATTGTGATAATCTCTGATTGGCTCAGTATATTTAATTAGGAAGTTCAATTAGAAGTCATGGTTGTGGCAGTGACTTGGTGGAATTTCTTCTTAATGAAATGATGAATTACTAAGTATTCCGTAAAATATATTTACATTCTTACGACCCAGGTTTCATCACTGCGCGAAATCATCTGATGATCAAATACTAAATATTTGTAGAAAACTTAGTAATTCATCATTTCATTAGGCAGTTCAAATCAAAATAAATGCTATTAAAATAAAATAATACCATTTTTAGTTGTTCTATAAGGATAGGCAATATCAACCAACAATTATTGTGACAGTTGCAGGACATATTTCATTGCCATTAACCCTCAGCCTCCACCTGCTCAATACTTACGCGAAATCCACCTGGGGTCTTTTCTGACCCCATGCTGTAAATTTAAAAACAAATAGTGTTTTTTCAGGAGTTTTTGAATTACACACATAGAAATAATGATGAAAACATTCGTAAGTAATTTTTATTGTTTTACCAAACAATATTCACATTATGAATTATAATATTAGTTATTATAAAATACTCCACAAAAATTTTTTACCAAGACACTTCTTCGTCAAAATTTTCAGTAACAATACAAGATAAACAAACAATTGTTTTTTTAAACTAATCATTGAAATATTAACTTATTCAACTTATATTATTTCACATTTCTGCAGGATATTATTATTTTTGCATGATCATTGCATACAAAGTCTCCACACTTTTCACACTTCCGATTCACTTTCCGATCAAATCTCTTGGACAAATTGAACAGCGCCCACGCTTTTTCACTGTCTGTTGGCTATTTCCTTCTACACAGCAGTTAAATAAATGTTGAAATCCTGCAAAGGTAATTGCTTTCCTAATGACTTGCGTTCGAGTTTGAGCATTCTGCAATCGTCTTCTTATCTTTGGTTCTACTAACTTCTTCGCCGAATTAATTAGAAATTTTCTCCTTGCTCCTTTCCCTGTTTCCCCGTTAGGTCTCTTTGAATTCAAAACAAAAGCATTTATTGCTGCAAAATCAGCAATATCAAAAAATAGCGCAAAAGGCCATCTTCTTGTCCCATGCTTTACTGAGTTATGTCTTGCCATTAGGTCTACAGTGTCAACGCCAGATTTTGTTTGATTGTAAAATAAAATTACTTCTGGTTTTTTATGTTCGTCATTACTGACATCAAATGACCGGTGCTGAGTTGACAGAAGAATTACTGCCTTTCTTGGCTTTGGGACATAGGACACCATCAGGGTATTGTTTGCATACGCAAACAAACTTGAATGCTCCTCTCGATACCTGTCGGGTAGCATCACCCTCGGTATTTCCACGCGATTTGATCTCAGCGTACCTACAAGTGTTAATTTCTTTTTAGGAGTTCTTGACCCAGTTCATAGCTTGTGAAGAAATTATCCGTAGTTATATTTCTTCCACTGCCTTGCAAATGACTTACCAAATCACCCTCTGGTAAATTTCATAGGGCTACTTCGCTCTAACAATAAGAGACTACGCAGTGCCTTCGACATAACCGTTACGAGCGGCTATTATTGAATGAGTGAAAACGTAACGTCTTTGATACGTAATAATATGAGGATAATAAATCTACATGATAGCCTCCGAGCCACCTCAGGCAGGCAGTGACTATTTTCACGCAACGTTCAATGAGCCCATATTACAAATTCTGTCCTACTTTACATACGAAATTTAGCTATATAAAGGGAAAAAATATGGGGTTCTACGAACACCTTACCCTTTACGCATATCTACGAACACTTTCTGCAGAGAAGACGGATACCAGCTATCCAACTCATGGAAAATAGCGCATGTTGGGAAAATACTCACCCCCTGCCTAACACCCTAAAGGTAGCTTGCAGGGTATCATGTAGATTTAGATGTAGAACAGAGTGCTCAAACCAAATCTGGGAAAATATAGGAAAAGACTAGAGGGAAGACGGACCAATAGGAAGAGTCCAGCCTCCGACGAATGAGTATAAAAGACGGTTGATACCTACACTCTGCACTTCCGTGACCTAAAGAAGCCAGCTGCAATGTCGGCGAAACTGTTATCAGCAAAGATGGACACACGCGGTGTATATCCCGGAAACTTTAGAGCTGAATCTTCATCCCACCGTGAAAGCCTGCACAAGGATTACCTTTCAGCACCTTTTTATTAATTATATTTATTTAGATATACGCTTTAAAACTTAATGCCTACACTGTCTCTACCTGGGGTCAAATATGACCCCACGCAGGAAAAATGTTCCCATCCATGAATAACTAAAAAAAGTAACATTCAAATGATATGAATGTAAAGAAGAAAGATGTGGAAAGGCATAACTGTAACATGGCAAGATTCTCTCAATTAAGTCAAAAATTGGAAGCGTTTTTTCAAGCTTGGGGTCAAAAAAGACCCTAAGTGGAGTCGGAGGGTTAACTTGTTATTACCTCATCTAAACCCTGATTAAAAGGGACCTTACGTTGGTTTTCTGTACTCATTTTCCAGATTATTAGCATATTGTATTTTTAGGAAATTTCAATGGCTTCATACATTTTTTTAAAAGAATTCTACCTGTTGAGGTAGGTTTTGTTGAATTTCGGAGAAGTTCCTTCCGGTTATCTACACTTTTAGGAGCCTATCTCGCCCTAGTATATCCTTTTTCGCCTCAGCATTCGATCTAACCTTCATCCTATCCATAAAACCTATTCTCTTTCATCCCCTTCCCCGCATGCCCAACACCCTTACCTCTATCACATTCTTGAGCAACCCATCGACCTTTATAACATCCTCCAGCCAACTACTCTGCCGATCGCGAATTTCATTAAGAAGTTTCCTTTCCTCGCTCACCATCTCAAGCACTTCCGCAAGCATTTCCTCGTAAGTCTTCCCTTCATTTTATGCTTAATACATTTTCGAAACCTGTTATTCTGCTTCGTCATATTTGCTGTTGATCAGTTTAAGGCGGATGAATGTCGATATCTCCCTCAAACCCTTGAGCAGATGGCCTCTTTAATATATTTACCAAGAATAAAATTATTGCAGAGTTGCATAGTGAATATTTTATTAGCTACTAAGTTACTCAGTGTTAGGTTAGTTATAATCACTCGATGACAATAGGTATATTGAATTCTAAGTACAATTAAAATATGTAAACCATTGATAAATAGCCATAATGTAATTTCTTTGTGATTGTAAACGTGGTATATACGTCACTGAAGTGTATTTATCGAAAGATTGAAACTTCTTCTGTCACATTTTTAAAGTTTCAACCGTAGGAGATTGGAGTCCTAAAACGTAAAGCCACACCCCTTGGAATTCTTGTGACCACGCTCAAATCAATACCCTAAAATTCCGTTAAGTTTCATTCGTTCGAAGCATGAAATTTTCCCTGAATAATGCTTTGAATTTTGAGGGAAAAAACTACTAAATCCATCTCAAGGGGTCACTTTTGCCGATAGAGAAGAGTGGAACTTGTCTTGGGTGAAAAAACAATCTACAAACAACGCTCGCAATCGAGCCTATTATCGTTCATGAAGCCAGAAAACCACGGAGCTCGTGAAAGAAAGAAAAATAGAATAGAGGGACACATTTTTTCCCCTTGAAAGTCCTACCGTGCCGACTAACAACGGAAGCTGTGAAAAAAAACCGGATTAGTGAAAATGCCCGAACGGACACGCCTATATCGCGGTCATCAAAAAAGCTGATACGCATTGCTAAATATTCGTTTATGTTCCTTCTTTCCCCTTCCTCGCCCCGCTTAACGGGAAACGAATTAAAAGATAAACGGTGGAATAATAACGTGAGAACACACGAGAATTGGGGCGGGGAAGTCTTTGAGTCGAGCCGGGTCCGTGGGTTTAGCGAATTGGAAAGGGGAGTTTGCGCTGAAAGGTCAGCGTATGACCTCCATCCGTTTGAGAGTCCTACCGGGGGGGGGGTCGGAGAAGAGTATCGGTGGGTGGCGGGGACTGTCTAGTGGGAGAACATTTACCCACCCCTCCCCTCTCTCTCTCTCTTATATTTTCAGAGGCGATAGACGAGTAGAGAGGCAGAACTGCCTTTCGACACGCAATCCGGGCGAGCGACGAGCAAAGGGGGCAGTGACGGCGTGGGCAGAATAAGTGACCCCCTCCTTGAAGAAAGGCCCTCACGGGCACGGGTGACGAAAAATGAAAAGATTTTAAGTAACCATCGGTTGGTCTGGTCGGTAGTCGTGGCGTGAGCAGGCGGAGAGCCTCGTATGGATGCGATCCTGTCCACCGTATTTATGTCCCGCGGTGCAATGGACGTCCGTCTCCAAGTCCGCACACCATTATCTATCGCGGCTCAATCTTTTTTGACGTCGCCACGGGTAGTCCGGCCAATGCTCGTGCGACTTGAAGAGCGCTAAAGGGGACACTTCAAAGGGCGTCCTAATGTCGATGGGATGGACGTCGGTGGGTTATTACTTACGCCTCTTGGAGAAAATCGTTGCGGGGATATCTCGGGTTGGAGAGGGGTTTAGCTCTGGTTGGAAGACGAGGACGCGTTCATATGGGCTAATTAAGGCACTTCATTGAAGTGGCTATTTTCTTTCTAAATGTTTCACACGCGGCTAAAAGGTACTCGCTCAGGCTTTATTGTCCAAGGGAAACTGATTCTTAACTGACAGATGAAATATGGGCTCATTGGAATTGGGAACTAAACTCTGTAATCCGTAATTCTGACATCCTGCAGCACATAAAGGTTCCCCTTGAATTGCAATGAAGTCTTCAAATTTGGCATAATATCACATTTAAAGCCACGACTTTTGCAAGTTTTACAGGTAAATGCGAACAGTGTTCTGAAAACTTAAATAATATTATTATTGAGTGTCTAACGCAATGAATGGGCAATATGCCTGGTAGTATTGTAAAAAATTCACTTGTATTGTAAAGTCTTTTTATGGTTAGTTAATAATGTTTTAGTAACACCCCATAATGAATGAATACGTAACAAAAATATCTGATATAAAATCCATAGAAATAACCAAAGCTCAGACGAGCTCCCTCAAAAAATGAAACATTTATCGATAAAGGAATGAGTATAAAATTACAATACAAACATGGGATAAAATCATATTTAACCATGAGTATTTTTACAAAATTTCCTAAATGAAAGTACACTTTTGGAATAGTGCTCGCAGCACCTTAAGTATTGTTTCGCACTTAATTTTCCCTACTTAGAAATGACGACTTAGTAAAGGCAGTACTTTGGGGCTCGTGGCACAGTGTCGACAATCGTTTTCACCAGTGCAACTCGGATTTTCCTTCATTCAAACGTTTCCAGCATTAATGTTTTTGTCGACCGTTAAGGATTTTAAAAAAGACGCACGCATCGTTTATTTCCCTTCTCTTTTCCATACTAAGTTTTATCTCATATTCGGTAATTCATGTAAATATACCATTGATTATAAGCCTTTCTAATAAATATCTGGCTGTCTTACTTAGCACCATTTGTGCTTTTTATGTTGCCTATTTCATAGGGTTGATTACAGTTGATCAAGAATCGATTAAGATGATAACAAAGTTAGGATTAACTCCGTTTTTATTTCTTAAAATTCGGAAGCTAGTACAGTGAAAATTACCAGAAAACCAAGCGCTCAAACATGGATAGTTAGATTTTACACTTAAGTAAAATAACATCTAAGAGGGCAAAAATGGTTTGATCATCATCAAATAACGTAGAAAAAACAAGAATAGAAGGTTAGGTTTTGCATTTTGATTTATTAACGTTGTTTTATAAGGAAACCTTGTCAAACTCGAGTACCTCGACTTTATACACACGGTAGCCGTAACTCCCAAGTCTCTTGAATCAAATTAACTCACAGTTTCTGTGCACATAACACATAGACCTATGATGTAAATGCCTATGTTTGCTTGTGAACAAATGTGGTGCCGTTTCAGTAATTTTCTGTCTAGTGAAGAGAAAGAAAGGATTATAAAATACACAGAAAGCTTAAAAATATGCATCAATTTCGACTCGGTCGATATCACACCCCGAGTAGGCTCCATAAATTCATGCTCCTCCGAGAGGGTGTGTTAAAAAAGAAGAGATAAAGCGAGTCCTTTTGCTGTATCCGTATCAGTTGCATTTAGTGTCCTTGGCCTTAAGTGAATATCGCATTCATCACTGGCGTTTGAATCCTTCTTGTGCCATTTGGCTGAAATAATTCTCCTTTTTGTCCTTGACATTTCCATATGACGTCTGGGCGTTAGAAAAATGCAGCTTTAACTTACTTTTTACTAGCTTGATAGACCTTAGCGAGTTTCTCCGAGCAGCCTTTTCCATATAGAATGCCGAGTATCACTAAGGCGGTGATTTTCACGTGATAATAACAGTACAGAACTGTGTAACAACATAGAACTGTAGAACTGGAATGGGTAAAAAAAGTGTACTTGCATTGATTTGCATTTAAATTTTGATTTAAATAGACGGTGCAAATCGTTAGATGCACAATAATATTTGTAAAATCCATTCCACTATTCTACTGTAATCTTAGAAATTCCAGTGGTCATGAAATGAAGTTACTTCATTTAATGCAGCATTACCACAATTTTTGAAACAGTGCGTTTAGTGTCATGATTCATTATATTGGTCGCCAATTAAATTTTCACTATCGCATATTCCAAGTACTTAAATAGATAACGAATAAGTTATTTATTACTTTTAATAAATAAATAATATGTGCTATAAGTAAAGGGGGAGTATTACTAGAATGCCGTGTTACGTAGTGACACCTTAAAAAGGTCGCAATAATTGATCGGCTACAGCATATCTGACACCGACCTGACACAGCATTTCTCTTTAGGAGAGTAGGTTCATATCAACACTGTGCTTCTCCCATTCCTATTCCTCATTTAATCATTTTCTTACAAACGTGACCACATTTTCATAGCTTCCCAAATGACCTCTGTCGTCCGTCGCCTCTCCGAATGACCAGTCATGAAATCGAGAAAAAAATAGCTATAGGACATTAGATCGTGCAGAATGAGGTAAAAAAGCTCAAATAATGTCATAAAACTGAGAAAAGCACTCGCGTCATCTTGATATAGACAACTATATGAACGCTAAAGTCGCATTTGTCAAAGCATTCGTCTTCGTTCGTCTTAAGAGCTCGATTTCGGTGGCCGTATGTGCTGGCCGTCGTCACGTGACACCGCCGCGCTGGAGTGGAACTATTCAGGGTACGTGACGGGCGAGTCAAGCAGATTCCAGAAAAGATGAAAAAAGTTCGTCTCGGGGGGGGAGGCGGGGGGTAGGAAAAAAAGGGATGACTTTTGTGCGCTGAATGGGTGTCGAGCGGTCATTAAATGGAGTTGTAATTGTACGACTGCGCTATGCGGTTCACGCGCGGAATATGTTATGAGATCCACACCGCAATCCCTGCAATGGATATGACCCCTTAAGTATCGTCCAACTTTCCGAGAGCTGGAAATAAAAATGTGATAGGGAAGAGTGCGGATTTTGAAATCCACGGGAAAAGTTTATCCAGCGAAATCGTTATGGTGTCATTAAAGGCGAAATGTAGCAGCTCGGCGATGTGCGTTATCCCACTCTCTTAACCTTAGCTCAGAGTTAGTGTCTCCGTTTAGGTTATTTTATATTGTCGATCTGTGCCATCCCGCGATCTCCTTTTAAAGTGATAATGCGACGTGGTATAAATTCGGCCACCTTTAGCGAGGGGACTAGAAAAATTGTGATAATTTTTTGATGGTTTAAATGTAATAGAAAAAGAACCTGATGAAAATCCAAAGTTATTGAAACAAAGCCCTCTCTACCACGTTTTTATTAACTCGCTTTCTTGTCTGTCTGTTTGTTTTCTGTTCGGAACAAATTTTGAAATCGATTTTAAACCAACTAAATAAAAATATATAATATGAATATAATCTATATTCTTGTATGGTTCAAATAATTTTTTAATTCCTACGCTCTCTCATTATATGTCAGTTTGCATTCAAAAATAATTTTCCTGGGCTTAATATTATCTTTAAATAAAGGGAGTTAAAATGATAGCACTATTGTAGAAATATTCGCAATCCAGGCCCTGAAAATTCATTTTTAAGCTATGTATGTAACAATATTTCATGTTATATTCAATTTCATTCTTTGGGGTGATAGTATTTTTTTAAATCTGACTCCTATTACTGACCATACTTATCATATTGGTTGAAGGATGCTTTCATATGTGATAGGTAATAAAAGTTGAGAGAATTTAAGCCGGGTGTATCTTAAGATAGCATTTTCATACGCAAAAGATATTCTGAAGCGTCGATTTAATTCAAAATCTTGCATGAAGTACGCAGCAACTGAATATAATTTACAGAAATATGTTTTAATTTCTTAAATTTCCAATTAAAATCTGTTTATGTTAAAGATGGTGCATGAATGATGATACCCATCTATTGCATTGTTTATTTAGTATTCGCATTAAAAGCCAATCAGGGAGTATACGTGAGATGGCGGCTTTCTATGAATTTGCCATGCCAGTACAATGAAGTGATCATCTGTGCTTAAAATTGGCAAAGATGTTAAATCATGTACTCAGTTTGTATGCATAGGTATTCTGCCAAATAAAGTGTCCGATGAAGGGATTCCTTCCTAGGCATCGAGTTTGAACTTTAATTCTATAGATGTTTGCGCTAAAAATGGCAGAACTTTTCACATTGGACTCGTACATATTTTCTAAAGCGTCCATGTTTTCTCATTTCAGTCATCATCGTTGATGAAGCCTTTTAGACCGCGCTCTGCTACGCATTTTATTTATCTACAATAAAAAAATATACATACTCAGCTGACATAAAAACTACACTCGTAAAAACCAAGTTTGGTTTAAGAAGGTATATCGAGGTAGGTTATTATTATAATGAGACTTGGAAATATATTTCAAAACTATTGCTTAATCCTCATCAATAAGGGTATCATTGGCCACGTTCATTATTTTGCTATCTAATTTATTGTAATTGACATTAACTGTAAATTTTTTTGAAATTTGGAGAATTTTATGGTTCATAAAGTGTAATAGCGTTTAGTCAATCTGTTATTATTTTCTTGTATCTGCCGATCTTTGCTATATCCAAGGTATGGCCACTCCTACAAAGGAAATTTTCTTCTGGAGAGCCGGATTTTTCTCGTATCTTTTTTTCATATTGTTGAAGTGGCATGTATTTGTTCTAATTATGATTATTTTCATCATAAACCATGAAAGTGCGTTACTCAGTTTGAAAGCCCCATCTTGTTGGCAGCCTTGCATGGATGGGTGGGCAATGACGTCATCCCTGAGTGGCACGCGTTAAGCCTGAAACCCGCGCGTGTGTGGATCTGCCAAAACGAGAAGCACAACTCGGCGACGGGTCGTTTATTTATTAACGCCTCCATCGACGGATGATGGGAAAGGAAAGGGGGGAAGGGGATGGAAGGTCAGATTTGCCGGATCTCGTTTTCGGGACAAATAAATCGAGTGCGCTGCGTCCTCGCCTTTCCGCGACGTCCGTGAGATGCGAGCGCATGATCGTGACTCCCGCGCGTGCAGCCCTCGGATCGACACGCGCGGTCCCGCCATTGCGGTAATTATCGCTCAGATCCCCCCTCCGCGTCACGCGATGGGCGACCGTCTCATTTGCCGCCGACAAGATGCATTCACCTGGGGTGCGGAGAGTGGCGGGTGACGGTGACTGGGGACGCAAGTGGTGTGACGGGTCAGGGGGTATTGACTTAATGACTATGAAGAATACCATAATTATGGGCGGAATATAAGGTATGAAATGTTCCCAATATAAGAACAATTTGTATTAGACGATGATCATGTGGCATATTGAAACCAGAATTATGTTGTACCTTTTTCCTATTTCTGAAAAATTGGGCATATTCTATCAATTATTTAAAAATGAAAATTATTTATAAATTCCTCTCAGTATCTTCAGATTTTGGTAATATTGCAATTCTTTAAATTTGTGCTTAAGAGGTGAGGCTGAACTTGGGGAGCGTATTGGCCGGAAATGGGAATAGCTTGGCTGATTTGTTAAGGCACAGCCTGCAACTTACTGTCGGCGCAAAAATTATGTGCACTAGAGTCGGGAACAAATTATAAAAAACGAGAAGACCTACGGAAAAACTTATCACATCATAATAATTCTCTTTGTTGAAAATGAATTGGTTTTGAATTTTTCCAAAAGATTGAGTCTAATATTCAATCGACTCTGAAAACGATTCCCATCCATGTTGTTGCAAGAGACTAATGAGGCAATCATAACGAGTAACACCAACGAGAATATCATAACGCCCTTTCACTTATCTTACCGATCTTCTCTGCACGCGTTCTAATTCTGTTTTTAAGCCTACCTCATGTGGATCCCAAACACTGGCTGCGTATTCTAAGTGGGGTTTAACAAGGGAGCAGTAGCTGATTTCTCTAACTTTATCGTCGCTTTTTCCTGGTACTCTTTTTACAAATCCCAATTTACAATTTTCCTGACCAGTTATTTTCCAAATATGTTTGCTCTACGAGAGATCATTAGTTAGTTTAGCTCCGAGGTATTTTACAGATTCTACAGTCTCTAATTGGGTATTTTTCTACGTAAGAACTGTACTAAGTGGAGTTTTTCCTTTTCCAGAAGTTCATTACAACATATTTTTTTCAAATTTTATTCAAGTTGCCACGCATCGCACCACGCTTGAATTGCCTTGAGGTCCTTAGTTAACGCTTTCTTATCGGTATCGTTACGGATTTCCCTGTACTCTATGGCATCTTCTGCAAATAGTGGAAGTTTACTGTCTACTACCAATATCGTTAATATACAGAAGGAATAGAAGTGGACCTATAGCACTCCCCTGTGGGACACCCAAAGTAACTTTAACCTAATTGGAGATGGCAACGTCTAATACTACTTTCTGCTTGCGATCTGTTAGGAGTTCTCTAATTCAGGAAATTACATCATTGTCTAAGCCGTAAGATTTTAGATTAATTAATAATTTTCTGTGGGATAGTTCATCCAATGCCTTTTTGAAGTCAAGAAGAATCGCGTCTACTGGAACGTTATCTTCACCGGAGACTAAAATATCGTGAGCAAAGAGTGTTAATTCCTTGTTGTAATTAAGAAACTCTTATACCGGGATAAAACGCTAATGACGTATTGGTTTGCACAATAGAAAAACATTAGCTTATTTTAATTTTACCTACCAAATTGGTTTAGTTGCATTGAATTTACTTTCGGGTTATTGCTCATTTAACTAAACCATTTTTTTTATCCCCCAACTGTTTATGGTTTGGGATCAAGAGACAAAAATGCATGTCTTCCCCTTCGCTTCCTATAGCGTTTCCCCCCGTCATGTCGCCCGCAAAAGCCTCATGCATCCTGTCGGAAGGAGTCTAACAGGCCAGCAAGTCCAGACAAGGACGCACTTTTCCATCGAGGCGGGAAGGGGGGGGAGGAGTGAGAGGCGAGTGAAGGGTGACTGAGTCTATAGGGGGCGGGACGGAGGGTGGAAGCGTGACGTGCCGTCTGAATGGGCAAATGCGGGGTGGGATGTGGTTCCCTCCCGATGCCTCAGTATGACTCACTTCAATGAACACGCTCCCATGCGACAACCAGGCGCCACATATTTTATTCCCTCCTTTTTTTCCCTCCGTTCGTCATCTTCCTCACCCTGCCCCCAATTACACGCGTGCCTTAGCCCCCCCTCACGTTACTGCTATTTTTTTTTATAATTTCGCGTGGCACAACAATGCAGTGCCGCCAGGCTCCAAATTCTTTTTCTTTTCAATCCCCACTTCACGCAATATCATTTCCCCTGTGAGTAATTGGACTGCTTATCAGCCCGTGTGGCGTCTTCTTCTTTGAGGGGACCAAGTCGCTTTTTCCGTAAGGCTTAGTAATTGATTTCTCGAGATATATTTCCTGCCGCCGACGTGGTGGTAATGGCTGTCCAATTAATCGTGTTCTTCGGTGTGTACGTATTTGATTTGAAGCCTCGTTATCTCTTCTTGCTGAAATAGACGCCAGGGTCTTGCTTCGTTTATTACGTCAGGTTGCTTCATGACTACCTCTGCGCAAAGTTCAGTTCCTATCATCTCGTATTCACAACTGTCCTCGTGAATTTCTAGTTATTGCTCCCAGATGATTTTCCATGCTCCCGTGATTTTTCGGGAAGGCCTGGTAAAAAACCTTGGGAGATCGTTGCTGCTCCCTTTGACGGAGAGATATCCTGAAATGAAACGAGACTAAAGGAAACAATTTTCTTGGCGATTTGTGGCAGAAGTACCGCAATTGAACTGGAATCGAAGTTTAACTAATATCTCCGTAATGTCTCTTTAATATTGGTAAACCATTCCATTTGGGAAATGTTTTCCGGGAAAAAAATATTGGTCAGCATTCCATGTTCTACTCCTGACATGGCGTATTGGTTCAGTTCGTTGGAAAACTTTGTCTTGGAAACATATGGAAGGATATCGAAATTGAGGGTTGACTGAATTATACTTTGGCCGTGAGTCAAAAATCAGGTCTGATTGTCATTTCTCAGGCTATGCATGTAGTATTAAGCGTCGGCCGTGGCTGATTGAAGTCGTTTTCATTTATATCGAACAAACCATCCACCAGTTTTGAACAGAACTAAAATTCTACTCCACAACGGACTTCAAGCAAAGAATAGCCCAAGCTAAGAAAGCGTTAATGGTAAAAGGCAAAAGTTTTGTTTTAAGACGATTGGACAAAAACTAGGTGCAGTGAGTGTCAATATTCGCGTAGAACTTGGTATTCTATGGATCGGAAGCATGGACCATTGGAAAAGCAGACCAGAACAGACTAGAAGGCTTCGAAACCTGGTGTTGGAGGAAGATGCTGAATTTAAAATGGACGGACATAAGAAGCAATGACGTTTACGGAATAATAGGAAGAGGAAAGGACCATATGGAACCTATAGAGAAAAGAAGAACCTGATTGATTGGACACGCCCTTAGACACAATAAGTTCGTGAAAAATGTTTTGGAATGAAAAATAAAGAGAATAGTCCCCAGTGGAAGACCCATGAATTAAATATTGAACCAAATAAAGAGGAAAGTACACGGGAAGAGCTACCAGGAAATAAGGGAACTAGCATTAGGTAGGGAAGGGTGGAGGGTCGCAGTTAACCAGCCTTCGGATTGAACGACCAATGATGGTGATGATAATGGTACCTATATGATATTTAATTCAGATGATAATTCAACTGGTGCAGTCGATAAATATTGAAACTAAAGAAATAACAGCATAGGAAAAATGCATGCATTATATGTTAATGTAACAGTCACTCAATTGTCTATTACCTCTGGAATTAAAGAATTAAAAAGTAAATATTTTGTTAGTCCAGCCCTTCAAAGTTCTGAAAAACCAATGGTGATTTAATTTAACTTTGAACTCCTCAGTTTCATTTCACTCCATTAAAAATTTCTCGGTCGTCGGGGGAAATAGTTAACTAAATCATCTCACTCCAATGTAAAACATTTCTATCAAATATAATAGTTTTAAAGCTGGAAATGAACTCTATATCTAGTAAAACTCCGGTTCACATCCGAGCGCTAGATTTGTAAGCAGTAAACTGGTTTTGGCCGATACTGAGTCGCTGTTTAATCTTGTGTACGCGACCGAGAAAATTCATGCTTCATTGATGATATAGGAACTGCAAGTGTAACGGCATCAATCCGTCGTTGGCATTGTGTGTGCTATGGTCAGCATGCAGGCTGCGGGAATGCAAATGCATGGAATCCTAGATTCTCACGGTGTCTGAGCTCTAAGGGGATGGGGAACATCGCATAGCCTCCATTTCCGACCAGGTTATTCCAGTGGAACGATTTTTAATCTGGCGTATCTGAGATTATCATCCATAGCAAGACGTCAGTAAACACTCAAGTCACTCATTTGTTCAAAGCATTACTCTCGAGGCTGCTGCGGATTGTAGATAGTTACGCTGCGGGCTTCCACATCGACTTACACAAATCCATATATGCTTACATTGGCGTTTGTTTAAGAGCGAATTTACTGCAGCAACTCCTCACTGATGATAAAAATAGGTTCCTAAGATTCTAAAATAAAAATCAAGCTCAATTTTATGTGGCGTTTGTTTTCTTGAGTTATGAAACTTAAAATAATTTGAACGTACCTTATTTCTGTTAAAGGTACTCCTCGAAATCATTTTTGATGTAGAATTGTGAGATCACAAGGAATTATGTCTGATGATTTGCATTTTCCCCAAAATTCATGAGGTGGAAGACGCGAAAACGTTTTGGTTTTCTAATATAAGTTGCTGATATAAATAGTTCCTCTTATTAAATTGTTTCACATTATATAGTTTCGGATGTAAAATGCTACCAGCCAAAAAGTGTAACGTTTAACTTACATCGTAATCCAAGTTATCAATTTATTCTTACTTTCCTGCATTCATTCTGCTGCAAGTATTTCTTATTTGTCTCTTATCTTGTAGGCAAATACGTCATATAAGTTCTCAATCGTTAATACTATTTTGGTAACAGTTTTCATTATATATTTTATTTTCATTGGCTGTGTAAAACACACTTATTCTACATTTCCAATATTGTCTCCGTCATATATGCGGTTGTTATTGCCAAGCATTGATGAGCAGATTCTAGGTAGTGAACTGTTGATGCACTCTTTAGATTGAACTTAATATCATCTCTGCTAACTTTTGGGGCCCTATGAATTAACCGTGATATGAAAATTCCGGCAGTTATGCGCTCCTCATAATTAGCGCTTCATACTTGTGTAACCCTCTTTCCTTTGATGGACATAGTTTTCAAAAATTTGCGATTCGTCATGATTCGTGGAGTTTCACTCTTGCTTAATTTGTTTCGTTGCTTGTGGCAGGGGAGCCTACGCAGGGGTTACATGGCGAGAATTGGGCCATTGAAATTTTGGGTGGGGGGAAATATCGAAAATTTATTTTAATAAAAAATGCAGAAAAATTAATAAAATGAAATTAAAAATTCTGGGCAACGAGAGCGATGAATGTAATCTGAGGCATTCTATACATAATTTGTGGGGCAGGGGGGTAATATTTGGAAATTCTTTTCGATGAACGAAGGAAATAAAAAAAATATTACACAGAAAAATATAGGATAGGATTTTAGGATAAAATTTAAGATTTTTGTTCTAACTAATAATTTTCTTCTATTTTAAATTGTACCTTTCAGTGATATTATTATTTAAATTTATTCATCTTTCAAATTTAAAACAAGGAAGCCGGAACGAATAACCGAATTTTAGGGGGGAATAGGAATTTGAGGGGGGATTTGCGTATTAGCTTTTGAGGGGAATCGGCACCCGTGACTTGAGATAGCCACTGCATTGAATTTTCCATATATCATGTCACTCAAATTTTTGTGACTAAAGGAAAAATGTGTCTTCTAATGCATTGAAATGACAAAACCATGCCTTTTAAAGCTAAACTCTCTCGTATAAAACATGAAATTGCTTGGTGCTGAATGGGTAAAAATAAGTGTTTAATTTCTTTTATTAATCTCGTTTTTGCGAAAAAACATTTATAAGAATCGGCGGATATTAAGGATTTAAAAATTAAATATCGGCATCTAAACACCTTATTTATTTTTGCTATAAGGAAATAACTGAATACTTGAAGTTAAATCGCGGTGGTAGAAAATGGGCCATAGGCTATAATGAGTGACAAATTGTGATCATAAAAATATAATCATCGAATAATCTACGTATTTTGTACATTTTCATTGTTTTCATTAATAACCATGGCAGAAAGAGTAAAAGAATTCATTTTAAAGCGAACAAAAGGTTTTTATTCCAAACTTCATTTTACTCAGTCGCGGTAGAACCTCCGTAACATGGAATCATTACCAGGTTTTTGCATATCTCTATTAGAACTTAATGGAACACCTTCGTCTCCATTACGAAGCATCAGTGTATTTACGCGGGAAAATGATGTGTTTCGCGGTCACGCTCAATGGAGTATGTATGAGTGAGTTATTATGTTTTCATGATTTAATTAACTACGCCTTATCTTGTATTTCACCTCTACTTTGTGCTGAACTTTGTTAGGAATCACTGTCGGAACTGTTAATTTTTCCCATTACGCCCGAAACGTTGTGAATAAATCTGGCATTTTAAACTTTAAAAGAGAAGCGTCCGCTTACATTTTTATTGGCCCAAGAAGTATGTGTTTTTAAGGTGTGAATGATAAGAAAGTGTTAATTTCCGCTGAAATCATCTCACACTCGTTTTTTTTTCAAAGTTGCGAAGTTCATGGTGTTTGCCGAGCCGTGCAGTTCTCGTTCCACTTTCGTAGCTCCAGGTGCCTCTTTTTTCTCCGTATCGCCGGACTCAATGGCCATCCTAGCTTTCTCACTATCTAAAAACATCGCAGTACTTCTTAACTTTTTATTTTTGACGTTTTTCCCATGAGAATGTTTTTTTATTGCTCTTCACCATCGCCGAAACACCGATCCAACAATTTTCCAGCGCTCAAGAGGCCTTAGACGAGAGAAAAAACGTGATTTCCGCCAGTTTGTTTTCAGTGTAACCCCAAAAGTGAAAATCATTGAATTGGCAATTGAAGAGCCCCGTTCCTGTAAAAGCTGCTTTTGCCAGAATTGCATTTTATAAGGCGTTCATAGAAATCTTACGCTGCGAACGAAATTTTTGTTTTCAGCCCGAGAAACTCATTTCAAGGTTTATCTATGTGCCATAAATTATTGAACTTTCCAAAGAGTAGTATGTATCTATTGGATAAATTCCATTTTGATGGCTTGGAGATGTCTTCAGGAACGAGGAAGTCGATTCGTTATGCCCAAAAGTTACTCGAGCGAATTAAACTTGTTCTTCAATTTTGCTCAGTAACTTGCTCGTGTTTTGAAGCTTCATCAAGTATCTTTCTGTATGTGTCCTATATGTTTCTAAAGTTCTTATTTAGTAGTGAGTTCCTATCGTTCAAACATAAGGTTACATATTCACCAGACACACACAGGTAGTTACTCAACGGACATACATGCCGTTTCTTCGTTTATGTTTTCGTACGAGTCTCATTCCGTTATCTGGTACGTTTTTTGAAGGAGTAGTCCTTATTTTATCTTCTCTGGTTTGGTCTTAGCGTTATTCTAGCTTCCCAATCGCAGAAAATATGTAACTAAAGGATACTGAATCGCTATCGTATCCTACTTTCAAACAAGAATTGTGGCATATCGGATGGTACACCACATGGTGCATCGAAGGTTGGCTCAATATTGATCATAAATATCACCTACTATAGCCAATACATCTAATAATCACAATAGTTTTTTATAGTGCGTGAAATTAAAGGAGGAGATAGTTTCGTCCCCTCATAATCATCTGTTTTCTGTTAGCCCAGTATTTCTTCATTCGCTCGGATCGTAATTTTCTTTCTTCATCTGGGATCACCCTTCCTATCCTCTATTTGTTAATCATTGTTTGTTGCCTGGTCTGTTTTGCCTTGAGTTTCATGATTGTGTCTCTCTTTTCTTTCAAATCTTCTGTTTTAATGCGTAATTCACTCATATCTTCCTTAATTTCTGCAATCCATGCTATGCTGGCCTTTCTGTTCCATAGCTTTTCTATGATTTTTTTGCTTATTCTATTTTCCGGTGTCCTGATTAGATGTCCAAAGAATGAGATTCGTTTCTTTCTCATCGTGCTCTTTACAGGTTCTATTTCTCTGTAGGCTGTTTCAGTTGAAGGTAACCTGCGGTGCCCGTTTTCTTGGGATTTTTTTTAATTTATCCAAGCTCTGACTATTCTCCTTTCTATCTTGAGTAATTTATCTATTGCCATTGCGTTAGTTGTTTTGAAAATGGTTTCCCTTGCATGTGTTATTTACGGTTATGTAACTGTTTTATAGCGTGGATTACCTTACTAATAATATTTATTTGCCGTCTTTTGGGGGCGCATTTTTTTAGAGCTTCACGTGGGAACGGCTTTAGGACTTTGTTCTAGGGGACCTAGCCTAACCTCCAGTGCCCGCTAATTTATTTCAAGAATTTCGCCAAAATATAGACCGTCTCTGATCACGCAATTATTCTTGAGTTCTTTCATTTGGCATTAGGTAACGCAGCCACCAATACTGATCTTTTGCTCCAGTCTTTTTTAAGCGTTGCTGCCATGATGTGAAAAAGAAGACCATTTATCACGCTTTTCGTTCCTGAAAGCGGGGGTCGCTGGAGTGTTTAAGGGTTCTTGGCCCTGCACTGGCGTGGCATCCCGGTGGGGTCAGCCACGCAACCCGAAAACGAGGCCGACCTTGTCAATCTCATAGCTCCAAGGCTGGAAAGGGATGTTGTGGTCAATCACCTGCGTCGTAAAAAGGTAGCTCTTCCCATCGCCGTCTCCGGTCTTGGATCTGCCTCTAAATTTAACATAATTCTGAGCTTGGTTTGAGAGCTTTAGTGAGGACACATGACTGATAATTAAATACTGACAGACTTTTTTGACGCAGTATTTAGGCGGGGATAAGCAGTCGTTTAATTTAGCCCATGCCTCTCTCTATTGTCACGTGACGCTATTTTCATGAAAATTGGCAAAAGGAGCGTCAAAAATCTGTGCTTAAAATTAGCGTTATTATGGACGGAATTTTGAAAATATTCCTAAAAATAAAGATTGCATGGTTAAATCCGCTGTTTCTGTTAGAATGCTGAGGCCCTTGTAGCCTGTAAAAGCCCCTTGAATCTGCCCCAGGAAAGTGTGAACTATACAAATTATACAACATTCACAGCCTAAACCCCAAGCTTACTCTACTGTATACATAGGAATGATGGAACACTTGCTATTTATAGAAAGCTATTGTGTGCCAGGGTTTGAAGAATCGAGAAAAATATTTTTTATTGGAAGCTGCGAAATGAAGAGATGATCGTTTTTCGCTAAAAATAAGTAATGTTTTTCGCAGTGAAGCCGTACTCCATCACGAAACATCTAGCCATTTTATTTTCTGGGAGTGACGCCTTCTTTGATCTGTAATTTGCTCGTGTGAGCAGGTCTCGTGTAGAGATACCCATGTAGTTGACGGAGTGGGTGGGCACTGGTTTTCCCCGTGGCGCACGTGGTGGTGAGTGAGGCGTCTACCGAACGTCAGAACGAAGATCAATCAACTTTGTCGTACGGTAGGAAGCATGGAAGGTTGTGTGCGATGGACAGTGGAAGGAGGAAGATGTTTTGGACTCCATATGCCGCTGGTGCCTTCGCTTCCACCGTGAGGCAGTGCATTATCGCTGATGCCATTTACAACACACACTTCGGTGAGCAATCACCAAAGAACCAGCCTTCTGTGGGCTTTGATCCAAAGGAGCAGGCCAAAATTCCACGTTGGTTTTTTTTCAACTTTGATTTGAAAGGTCGCTTGGTCATTTTTTGACGAAGAGTGTTCGACGTTCGATTTTATAATAAAACAGTTTATATTCTTGGTACGAAAAATCAACAGCATCAATTAGATCATATTTTTTAAGGAAATATCCAGTGCTGTTAAATTCATACATACCCGTCATGTTAATCCCTTTCAGGGTATATATAGCCGTGCAAATTAGTAATGGCTGCTAGGTTTAAAAAACTGGCTCCATTTTAATTATTTCCTCCATAAGATCCTACTTTACAATCCACTTTCACTTCTCTGACCCTCATGCATTATTCCATTCGTATTCACCCGACTCTTAACTTTCTTCCGCTTTAGAGTTTCATCTACCACATAAACCATTGACTTTTGTGGTTAAACCCTTCCTCCTGCACCGTTTACATCTGCAACTACGAATTACCGTGCAAGCCACCACCAAGTCAACACGATCAATCCACTCTCCATTTATATATGCCAATTACTGTATCATCCGAAGTACATTCTTTCGTGACCCATTTTTTCCTGACCCCTATTTTACAACTTTTGCCTCAAGTACATCTTAGGTACCCAATATCTTGGCGGCTTGGGGTCCCAATTAAGTGTTGGCTTGCACGGTATGGTATGAGCATTCATCCCAGTTTAAATCAGAACCGCGCACGTTCCCCCGGATGCCAGGCAGGACAACTGTGTGCAGTCAAACCAGAAACTAGGAGAGTTTTATGTAATAGAATATGCTGCCGGGCAGTACACTACTCTAGATACAACTACTGGTTAGTATTATAAATGTGACAAATAAATAGCACTGCAAGATGCTAAAACATGCAAGAGTATATCACGACGGAGATTGCATACGAGGTTAGTAACTAATCACTATGTTAAGATATTTAGCACTACTTAAAAAACCTATTTACCGAGTACTGATCTATCGCAACTATTATAAGGCCTTATACCACGTGGAAAAAATGACAATTTGAATCTATCGGTTCTGCAGTCTATTTCCTTAATGTTATTCCTGTGATCGTTTCTACCATAATAGCTTGGCTCTAGCAAAATATGCTGAACGTCCAGCAAAAAAAATAGTCTACATCCAACTTGCGTAAAACATTTAACCTGTATTTTTCAAGATCTGTGATCAAGGTTCCCACTCTGAATACCTCAACAATTTAGTAACACTACTATATCCATCCTAACAATTTTTAACTACGTACCGCATGGTTTACTTTGTAATCATATATCCGTATCGTTATTTGATTCTCATTCATTCTCTCAACATGATCAATCCACTCTCCATTTATATATGCCAATTACTGTATCATCCGAAGTACATTCTTTCGTGACCCATTTTTTCCTGACCCCTATTTTACAACTTTTGCCTCAAGTACATCTTAGGTACCCAATATCTTGGCGGCTTGGGGTCTCAATTAAGTGTTGGCTTGCGCGGTATTTTGTAAATGTTGATGTTCCTACTTCAATTTGCCAACTCTTATTCATACCCTTGCATCCCCAAGTGTCGCTACCGTATATTTACGCTAGAAGGGAACACCATTTTATCCCTTTGGTTACACATTTTTACACCTTTTATCCCGTCCCTTGACGAACACTCATTCTATGTTCCGCTAACTACGTACGTCATTCAACGCCATTATATTTATCAGCATCATTTTATATGAATTTTTATGTATCGTTGTTTGACCCATCCTAAGATTGGTTGACTGCAACCCTCCGTCCTTCCCTATCCAAACTTGTTCCTTTACTCCCTCGTAATTCTTCTCTTGTGTTTTCCTCTTCATTTGGTCTTTGCATGCATCCTTTTGCCTTCCTCTTGGGTCTTTCTTCTAATTTTATTTATATTCCTCAAAAACTAATTTTTCCTTATGGTATGCCAAATCCGTCTTGTTATTCTATTCTGTATGGTGTTCTGTAACACCGTATGATACTTTATTGTTAAAATTAAGGGATACACTTTTTTGAGAATTTTCGTAGATATGCGAAACTGGTTATCTGGAAAAATAATTTGGAGTATAGCTGAGTATATATCATTGTATCCCAGTAGCCTGGTTTTCGTTGCTAAAGAAAAAGATGCAATTGACTTTAAGATGACCATCTGAAGAATATTTATAAGCTGTTAATAATGCACGCCGTTGGTGCAAATGCATAAGCAATACCTAATCCCGCTGATACAATTTGTCGTAATAAACAGATTGGTGCGTTTTTTCATGAAACGCTGGATTTCTCCTCGAGTCATTCACAGTAATTGTAAATTAAACATTTTATCAAAATGTTGTTTCACTGTCCAGATTTATTTAGCAATACTCAACGGCTAGGTTGGAGTGGCGTTTATTCCTACAAACTATTAAACATTGACCTCAAAATTTTGAAATTATAAAAATCAAATGTTCTTAAATACTCGGAAATGAGATCTCAAGCTTCATTATGGTGAGTTGCTGTTTGTGCATCATAAGGTACTCAGTAAGCATTTGGAGGAAAGGAAAGAGAATACAGCATCCCATGCTTTACATTTTCCTCTAAATTTCCTCCTTAACGAGAATTTCCCATTAATAGAGATTGCTCTGGTGTCCCAAGGAAAATTGCTATTGTTGTTATCTTATTCTTTAAAGTTGCTTGAGATCTCTTCTGCATTTTCTGTTTTTCTGGCTTCTTAGTTCCTTTATAATTATTAATTTTGAAATCCTATATAACTTGCTCCATTTCATCTTTGTCTTCCTCGTTACATCCTTCCCATTTTAATATCAGGAGGTTGTAATGCCTCGGAATGTCCCAAATAAGGAATGTTCACCGATGAAATTTTGATAGTTGCTATTTTTGATATTTCTGCCTCATCTTAGATATGTCGCGATATGAGCTCATGTGTTATACATTTCAGTGCCTTTTTCAAGAATCCTCCTCTTAGCTCGTCATATGATTTATTATCAGCCATTCTCTCTATTTCATCAGTAATATGGTGTGCATAAATGAATTACGTTTGATGCTATCTCGAGCTACCAATGATGAAGACGTTAGGCACAGCTTTGCTCATCCATAAGCTTAGTATAAAAAAATTACTCGCCTCAGAAGGCAAACACTACTGGATCGGAATTCAGGGCGAATGTATTTTGACTACACCAGCGCCGCGCAACGGTAGGAAAGGGGTTCAAAGTGAATCGTGCACACGGTGTGCCTAAGACGAGGTAATCACTCATCATTCGGGATTTTCTTTCGACTCGCGAGTGGAGAGCGAGTCTCCGTGCAGGGCGAGGGAACTACACACGAGAGGGAGGAGGGAGTGGGAATTTTTCCTGCGATTCGTGAATCGTTTCATCTCCTGGGCGCGCCGCTGCCTTGTACCCGCGTAAACTCGCGATGACGGCCCTCTCCAAAACTCCGGGGTCCTTTTGGGCGCCAGTTTAGCATGGCGATGTTTAAAAGAAACTTCTAACGGTCGTCCTACGTGCTGTTCCCGGGAATATAAGATTATTTCCCCGCAGTTCACGTGCCATTGAATTCATTTCGGAGGTCGCGGCCTTAGCATTCATCGCTGCATCACATGAAGACGGTCGGGAATTGGTTCTGCATATGCCCTGTGTACACACCCTGTTAGTCTATTACTTTGGTTGCCAAATATATTTAAAAATCATGTGCATTATAAATAATATTCTAAGGTAAATCACTGCTAATATTATACTTGGGTAATCAAAACGGATATAAATTCGATGGTGAGAGGTTTCATTTTGTGAAAATCCATTTGAATAAATTTCATAATCGGTACTTTCTCGCAGATTTTTATTCTTGGTCGACCGGTTTCATCGCATAGGCGACATCATCAGGTGTCGCGATATATCGGGGAGATATGCCAGGTACATTTATATGTCTCATCAATGAATCAGTTCCACTGTTACGGCGTCTAAACTTGATTCTGTCAGTAATGGCTGCTTATTACAGTGTCGTAATTATGTCGCCAATGCGACGAAACCGGTCGACTAAGAATAAAAATCTGTGAAAAGATACCGATTGATTATGAAATTTATTCAAAATGGATATGCCACACATTACTACAAAATTAACACAATATAATTGTAGACTTTACCGTGTTAAATTCGCTCTTGCCGTTAGATCAAATCAAAATAGACAATAAGTAACGTTGTGAAACCACCAAGTTCGGTCAGATTTTAAAAACTCAATAATTCGAGAAATACACCATGTACTTTTATGTACCTCATCAATGAATCACAGCCTCAATGTCACGGCGTCTAATCTTGATTCTATCAGCGATTGCTGCTTGTTATATTTCAACTAACGGGTGCCCTAACCAATAGTAGCTAATCTTCGATTTAATCTCAAATACGATTTTGAAAGTACCTTATTTAACTGTAGGTCCTATTTAATTATTTTCCCCGGCCAGTAGATGAAGAATTATCTCATTTTCGAGAGCATCATTGATTTTTTCTGGACCAAATCAATTTTCTCCCTTTTTGACTAGGTTTTTATAACATAAAAATGTACCATAGCACTTCAATAAGGATTCTTTAGTCTTATGCCGTACTAATTTGTGACATCTATCAGAAAAAAAGTATAAAGACACTCAAACTATTACAAAGTGCCTAATTCTTACAGAATTCGTGAAAAATGTATAAATACTGAATTTGGAGGTTCTACCGGTAGAGACTCAAGTATCACGCTCGGCTTAGTTTCCTATAGAAAACCATATATCAAACTATGTACCAAAAACCATCACAGATTCCACGTTGACTCGTAGGATATATTTTTACTCCACCAAGGTTTACCTGTAGGACACACAAAGGTGATAAAATGAAAATTACTTGCGAATAGTTAATTTCAGAAATTTTCTCCTACCGCGCACCATTCACGGGAAAAATTTGAGTATTTCGGGACACTAAATCTGCTTAGGTACACGTGACTAGTTATTCCTTTCCTCCCCGAATTCCTTTATATAAATCCCTTCCAGTATATCCGGTATGTCCCGGTACCTCATGCCACGTGCATTGGCTTCCGAGGCAGCTCGTCGATGTGGGTTAGAGTGGGCCAAAATTTCCATATTTTTCATTGTTTTCCAAATTTAACGTGTTTGGAGCATAAATTTTTCCTTTTGACCATAAAGTATGCATACTTGGGAGTCTATCAACCCCCGGATATCCGTGACGCCAGGGTGCCAAAAATTCAAATGTCAAGGGTGGGATTTGTTTTTTTTTCTTCCTTCTCCGATTTAAATGGTAAATGTTATATTTTCTCTGCAATAGGTATGTGCATCCTTTTTGGACATTTGGACAGTAGAAAAGCAACAGGCAGGACCCGTTTACGTCCTCTTAAACTATTGTGGCTATTCCCGAGATCACTCATTATACTATGGGTTTTCTCTTGTAAATAAACGCTAAAATTACATTACATTAAATAATACATGAAATGCTGGGGTATTCTTTCTGCGACTGTTCACATGCGATACCACATTAATTAACAACAAAACTGTGGGATTTGATGTTTCACATTGTACCACAAGTCAGTGGACTCGCCCAGGGCTCACTGTAGCTATGAAGGATGGAATGATACATAGAACAGCCTGTAGGAAGGGTCGAAGTTTTCGCTGAAGCTGAAAAAAAGGTGATTCAACTATGAAAATAAATTTAGGATTTGATATTAAATTTCCCGAATTCAGTACACATTCGGCATGCTTACGTGAGTCTTATTCAGTGACTTTGCTCCTTTATTTATCATTGCTAATGATCTTGCTTTGATAATTGTTCTTTTTGAACCCTTTATCGTATCCTAAAACCTTTTTCATTTTTCACCGTCGAATTTTTTTTTAAATCTTGTGCGCTCTCAAAATATCCAATTACTCCGGGAGGTAAATTTTACGCTAGGAGGCATGGATGAATAGTTGCAGCTGAAATAGCCTCTTGTTAACCTATTTAGTGGAAATTGAAACGCGGCATGTGGGAAAACCAAAAATGAACCAGCAGTATTATCTTTCCTCTACTATTTTTAGATGATGCGATATTGAAAACGAACGACTTAAGAAAATTGTCTGCCTCCATTTAATATTTTACCGTCTCATAAAAAATAAGTCTGAAGATATTTTGCTTATCCTTAAGTTCCAACCTTAATCAACTCGGAACTTTAATTCTCATCTTCCACATCTCAGCAGGCTTTTCCAGTGCTTTGAAGTCGATATTGCTTTCTTCAATCTTGTATTTAGTGTCAACAGAGAATGAAAGAACACTTTAATTACATCTGAATCTTGGATCCATGTATAGACCCCATTAATGAATAATATATATCTTAGAATTATATCTTCATTCATTATTTACCTTCAAATACAGCCGTGCTGTTAGCTTAACATCCATTACATTAAACCTCATCTTGATATTAGTGTTCCAGTGAACTCTAATGAACAAGGATATTAGCTGTAGCCATTTATTAAGGTGTATACTCATCATGGGCTTACTCATATTCAACATATACCTCAGGTATTAATCTTGTCTGTAATAAAGGCTCATGTAAGTCCCAGCAAATATTCCTGCTCGACAAGTGGAGCAAATATAACTAATTATATATTAGTTTATAATTAAAATTATAATAGAAAATAGGCGATGAACAAAAATATAAATGACTATGTGACTCTTGAGTGATAGAATTATGAGCTCAGTTTAAACTCTCGGGAAATAGTTTAAATCTATTTTCGTAAATGATTTATTCATGCAGTATTATGAACCACTCACAGGAAATATGCTTAAATTTTCCAGTTATAAAAAAAAGCACGAAAAGTTACTATCGAATGAGTTAAGCTATATGTTTACATTCTGTTGTTACATTTTATCCCCTCAGTATTTATGAGCTATTGTTTTAAGGCAAAGATACAACTGGCCCCAACGTGAACTTCCACTTAACAGCGATTTCAATGGATAGAAGTTTGTAGAAGCAATGTAATTATTTCCGTTCACTGTGTAGTGAATACGAGTATCGTAACCCACTAAAATGAGCGTATCTTTTTTAAGAATACTTATATATTTGTGGATATTAGCACAAGGCTTTGCGCCGAAGATTAATAAAGGTGGACGGCGAATGCCAAGGTAATTTATGATTGAAAGCTGATCGTTAACTGAAATATAGAACGTGAATTCTATTAACGTTAACGTTCCAAGTTGAAGCTAATCGCAAACTAGGCTTTTTAATGGAAAACTAAAAACAACTGTTTAATGATATCGCTATGACATGAAGTAGAATCACACTTTTCCGCATCATTGAACTAATGATGACTGTAAGTCGCGGCTCGTTGTGCTTATTGACGAACTAAATATTCCAGTGAGATCGGCAGAATACAATAATTTAGGATTAAAAATCATTTGAGATGTCTTCTGAAACTCGAGCAATTAAACTCCTTTTGCATTGTAGTACACTTCTAAACTCTGCGAGAAGTATCTACAGTTCTGTGTACCGCTGTGTTTCCATTAATATGATATTTTACAAAAGAGGCCCTTTATGCTTAATGTCTTCTTAGGTATAATATCATACCTACTTTCTCTCTACCTATCTTGAATTATGTTTTCTCTTAGGAAGGTGTAAACTTCAGGTAAGAGCACTTTGTACGTACCTACACATTGTGCTGGATTCGAGGAAATTTTAGAGTAGATAGTTTCAAGTTACTGGGCCACATTACAGTTTATGTTTGGCTGATTAAAAAGTCACTTTCTAGTTAAACATTTCCCCATGTTAATCTTACATTTTACTTCTTATTTGTGAATCAAGCGCTTTAGCTTCTGTAGCTAGTCTTTAGATCTGAATTATATCATTGGAAATTCTACTCTATTGTTAACATTCTCCGAGAATATCCATAGGTGGATTGAAAACCTTCCTTCCTCTACCCTCAATCAGCTGAGTTCACATGAGGCATTTCTAATCGTATTCATAGTATACCATGCTCTAGGACAGCCAAAAGGTATATAGCTGCTCACTTTTTTCTCCTTGAATGGACCAACATGCATTAGTCCCTTTAAGTCAAAGAATATTTACTCTCCTCGGGAAAGGGGCACAGTTGGAAGGCCACGCTCAGTGTGGGAGAAACGTCGTTAGTCTTAAGGCATCCTTCCAGCGAACCCGGTGCCAAGAGCGTCGCCTTTCTTCGCTCTGGTGTGCTCAAATGTCGCAAGTGAGTTACAGGCGGTCATCTCACGCTCATCGCGAGCCATGCGGAATTGACAGTCACCATCCAAACGCTCTCTTTTAACATAATATATGAGCACCCGCTCATTTCTTTTCGTACTTTATATATGTACTGCACTCAGGGTCTTCTACTGAATGCCTAATATATCTAATCGCTCCATTCTCTCCTTATATCTCATCAGAGAGCGAAAGAGCAAAATCTATTAGGTACTTACGCATAGAGCCGGTGTCTTTCTCGTAAGTAATATAAGCGCGACAGAAAACTTTGCCAATAGCTTTACACATGATATGCGTCAGATTTAAAAACAATCTACGTCCGGTGATAATAGTGCCAACTGGCATTAAAAATATTGGAATTTGACTTGGTTTATTGGGAACGCATGGCAGAAAGAGACCTTTGGTTTCCGAATGAATGGGAAAAATCTTACTCCCCCCTGTTCATTTGCTCGATACATGTGCTCTCAGCTTTATACAACTAAATATAAGAAATTTTTGTATACGGGCCTTTGAATTGAACACTCGGGCCTTAATTCCCGGAAGTAACTAGGCTGCTATTGATTAAGGTCAATTTTGCTTCGATAGAATTCATAAGCATTGATTTACCAGACTCCAAAATACGTGACTTTAAAGAGAAAACACGTAAAAAATGTTTTGAAAATAAATAGCTTAATAATTTATTCAATTCAAATCAATTCCATTCCAATAACATGTGTTATCATTTATGATGATACAAAAACAAGAATCTGTTTCAATTAGCGGTGAAACAATAACAATAACGAGGAGCGTCAACAAAATAAAATATTATACGTGCCTTTGAACTGAACACTCGGACCTAAATTCCCGGAAGTAAATAGGCTGCTGATTGATTCAATTCAATTTCGCCTCAATAGCATTCATAACCATTGATTTATCGAAACGAGTACCAAAAACATTAAAAATTAGCAGAGGAAGCAGAGTTATTACCACAAGTATTATCGAAACAAAACGGCCATAGTTTTTCACAAATCTGGCACTTATTTTCAAATGTGTCTGCGTCACTGAGCGGCGTGTACGGCATGGAGGTATGTCACAGCATACTGCACTTTATGTGTGGTAAGGTAAAAAATGGGGCAAATAATTTCGAGATCGTGAACAAAGAGAAAATTGGTAAACACTGTGCCAAGTCTAGTGTTCCATAGTATGGTCGAAGTGGCCGTCGCGCCACGCCGGTTCGGTGTTTGAGCTCTGCAGATGGTCTCGACAAGTGCGGAACGCTCGCCGTGAGCATCGGATGGATCGGTGCATCGGGTTCGATGTGTGTGTGCCAGTGCGGCCTTTTAGATGGTGGTGCGCGCACCACGAGGCCGATGAGGGATATGTTACGCCGGGAACCATAGTGATGGCCACGGATGACGGTATGCACGGCAAGTGTGTGGCAATGTTCCGGGGAATGACTTTACATTGCGTCCCGTGGATGAAGAAAGTGAAAAATTTTTCTCCCCTGAGGCTCTTGTGATTGTGGGAACAAAGTGAAGTGTGGGTTAGAGGGGCTGGGAGGAATGGGTCTGTACTGTTTGTGTTTCTCATAGAGGGAGGCACCATGGGGTGATAATTCTCCCCATTCCTTCCCCCCCTTGTCCTCTGTTTCCACGTGTACCTCGCCAGAGGGTTAACTGTGTGGAGATTGGACAGTCAAGACCTGCTGGTAACACGTGAGCGACTTCACCGTGATGGCCGAGTGACAAGCTGTGATGGTCTCGTCAAGTGCTGGTCTCAACTGCGGAATATTCCGCAGAGCTGGGGGATATGAGACTTGGCTTTGCAAATAAATTTGACTAGTTGTTTCGTCGAATATTATTCTGGGGGTTCTCCTGCCTCGACTTTATTTTCTCCCTCATTATTATTTTCCTGGAATTTCACTAAAGCTCCTAAAAGAGTGCGGTTTTTTATCAGTCTTCAAAAGGTTCAAGATGCTGTCATTTTCTGCTAATTTGAAAGATAAATCCTCTGCTAATGGGAGTTCCAAGTGTTGCCATGTAGAAAAAAAATAATATGGTCCGGGAGCCATAAGTGCTCTCAAAGCAGTAACACTCAGAAGCCGCATCTTCATCTATCAATAGCTGCTGAAGTCTGATACTTATGAGATTTATTTCTATATTCAAATATTATTTTGCGTTTTGCGTGAATTGTTCTTTTGATTGGCTAGTATTTTTACTTTTGAGTGGCAATTTACGACGTGGATAATATCCCAAAAAGATTTTTTTATCATAGCAATGGGCCGCAAAAGTTTTAACGAACACTTTCTTGCATATAAACTTTTGTGAGAAAAAATTCGCTTCTACCGGGATTGAACCAATGGGTTTCCAGGCCAATGCTCTGACCGCAAAGCTGCCAAGCCTTCCTATAAATGCATCGTCAGCATAAAAAATCATAATTATGTTCCCTTAGCGTTTAATTGCTGGCAGTGCCACATGTATGATTAATCATTCATTGTAATCAATGTAATTCATTGTAAATTGAATTCTGTATATTGGTTACTTAGTCATCAGGCTATAAATTGATTGTCGTGATTCCATATTTATTGACTGCCATTCACAGTTATGAACTTTGACGAAAAGGCTAAGCTTACATCATGTCGCTATGCGTGATATGTGTCACAAATTCATTTGCCGTAAGTTAGTGGTATGAAACTTGGTAGCGGATTAGGAATTGGTTGAGGTTAGGTGATGCCTTTACCTACGCATAAAATATGACCATTTTTTTGCTGTAGAGTTTTTCAAGGGGTTTAGGTCCTAAATTTTTTTCTCGCAAAGTAATACGGACTTTTTCATGCCAATTTAATGTTGGTAGGATTTTGAATGATTGGAAACTTACTTGGTTTACTAAGCTACCGTGTATATTTGACATCAGTGGAGGGGAGTTACATTTTACTCATAAATTTCCGCCACTCGAAGAAACTTTCAGCCTATTTTTTTTGGCGGTGGGACTTAAATCTTACTTATGGAAGTTGGACCGTTTCAAGGTGTGCGTTTAGACGTAGGGAGTTAATTCACGCACAACTCTCGGGCTTTGTGGAGACATTTTTCGTCGCCACGCGTCGGCAATGTTCGTGAGTTTCCTCAAATTCTTTTCGCAACATGACCAACGTAAAAGCCCGAGGCTGGAATTATTCATCTCCTCTTGCGGCTACCATGGGATTCAACATAGAGCTGAGGTTATTGACGCCGTTTTGGAAAGGAAGAGGGGGGTATTAAATGGGGTTTGGCGTTGTGAGATGAGTAAGTTTGGAGAGTAAGTCGGGCGCCGCACCGGCATTAGCTCCGACCCGTGTGGCGGGCAAACGGCCTTCCCGTACTCCCTAGGCTCCCGCTCTTAGCTCCCCAAGTTGGGGTAAAGAGCACGCCATCAGATCCCCCCGCATAGCCGACCTCACGTTCTATTGTACTCGTGCGTCATACTCCCTACTTTCCCTGGGCCGTAATTTCTCTCCAGGCCTCGCTTCCACCCGGGTAGAAGTCTTCTTCGCTTAATTCCTCGCACTTTCTCGGAGCGTACTCGCCTTGAGTACACTCTTGAGATCTCGCCAAGGTCGACCCTAGGGAGTGGTTCATAGTAGATCTTAGTTAAACTTGATCCTCCCGTCGGGTAAAGAAAGAACATGATTCACTCGTTGTCCTCCGTACGTAGTACCTAATGAGAGAAGAGTATTATCAGTTGTCTTTTACTAGTAAACAGTGGATCCACGGGTATTCCTAGATATATATCTACATCTACTTATTACCCTGCAAGCCACCACAAGGGTGTTTGGCATAGTTGACTTATCACCTACATGAACTAGAGTGAAGAAATGAACCTTCACCTCCATGAACCACACTATGGTTATGTTACAAATGCTACAAAAACTTACTAAAAAAATCTATAATATAACTATGAAAACTTGACTCAATAGTCGTGCTGGGGACATGCAAATATGGTGTTAACACTACTCGGCAGATTTCAAAACATGCATTCGTGGGCATCTGAATTAATCAGCTACACTACCTATCGACTAACGTACTTCAAAGTCTTAAAGCAGCTATTATGGTCTCTTATCTATCGCAGGAAAAACGACATTTTAAACCATTCTGCTCAACAATTTATTTACATTATTTTATTCTCATTATCAATGGTGAAATATACATCTTCATCTACATCTACGAGATGCCTTGAAAGCCACCACAAGGGTGTGTGGCACGGGGTGATTCCACACCAGGTATGCAGCACTCATCCCAGTTTAAGTCAGAACTGCGCACATTCCCCTGGATGCCAGGCAGGAAAACAGTGTGCAGTCAAACCAGAAACTAGGAGAGTTTTATGTAAAAGAAGATGCTACCATGCAGTACACTACTCAAGTCAAGACTTCTGGTTAGTATTATTAATGCGACGGGTAAGCAGCCCTACAAAGGACTAAATCATGCAAAACTGTCTCATGCCGCAGATTACATGCGAGGTTAGATGCCTTTTAGGAAATAATCATGTTAAGATATTTAACACTACTGCAAAAACTACTTTACCTAGTTAGGGTCAAAGAATCATAGAAATGGTCTATTGAAACTATTATCTATGGTCCCTTATGGTACGTTGAAAAAACGAAATTTTAAATCTATCGCTTCAGCAGGCTATTTCCTTAATGTCATTCCTGTGATTGTTTCTATCGTAATAGTTTGGCTCCAGTAAAATTTGTTGAACGTCCAGCAAAAAAAGTCTACGTTAAACTTTCGTAAAAGATTTAATCTATATTTTTCTCTTCGTTGTATTCTGTATTTTCCCTGTATATAAGATGCGGTGATGAAACCATTTAGCTTGTATGAAGCGTGTTTCCGTACATTTGTATGGTAAAGTTTTAGCCACCACTCAGCGTATCTAGAATGTATACTGCTACGATTTAAGTGAACACGTGTTGTGGTCACAGTTGCATTGCAAGCGCTTTCAGAGCCGAATTTCGGGAGGGAGGGTGAAACCAAAGGCCATGCCATATGACGTCACGTCGTGCATGACTCGCTCGAAAGTATCGATTACTCGAAAAACGCGGCATGTGTCAACGCGGCTGGTTACGAAATGAAAATTTCGTAGAGACGCACAAAAAAAGTAAACGCAGACGCTCAAAGGGGGAAAAAACCGAGGAAATGGGTTACCGACGGCATAAAAACTCCTTGAGCCGAGAAAGACGAGTGCTATAGCATAAAACGCCTGATGTATGGCGCTGTATTTTATGCGAGGGATGTGGGAGAGGAAAAAAAAAAGACTCACCCTTCGACGTTATCGCCGGGTTGCGCAAATGATCCGCATTATAAGTATTCTATCCCAAAGGCGGTCAGTTTTTTTGCGTGCATTCCCGCTATTCATCCTCCTAATACCCCCGGGATGGAATGTATGGCTCCCGAAAACCCTTTTCTGCACCGGAGTGGTGGTGTGTTACCAAAAATGGGCGCTTTATACAGGCTTGAAGACCGGCCTAATACCCTTCTCCTATCTGCGTCGTTTATCTGCTCTCCCATTCGGAAAATAGCGAAAAATGCCATCTCGTCCAATCTTGCCGAACCCACCCAAATAATGTGTACGCGGCACGTGGCCATTCAAATTTCTTAAGCCTCCGGTCTTCGCATGCCGACTCCGAGCATCATCACGCTCTTCCACTTCATGCACAAACTAAAATGAAGTTTCTCTAATGGGAGGAGAACAGCTTTTAGGAAAGTTTTCATGGAAATACCTAGTTTCTACTGACAAACTGTGAGACACACATGTGAATTCTATTTGGCAGTTACGCTATATGACTCCCATAAAGTTTTAAAATACTGTAGCATTTTTATCGACATGTTCGAAAAGACCTTGTGCATAGGAAACTTGTATGCGCAATTTGAAGTACATCAATTACGAGAACATGGTTATTTGGAGCAGAGCCTCATTTCCTGCCTGTCGTTTCTGCATTTGCCCATGCGTTATGGCAATTCTCTGTTTCACACGAGGCAATTTTCAATTCACATCAATACATGCATCAAACTGTGCAACAAAGTTACTCGTGTGAAACTGTCTTAACTTAGTGTGAGACCTTAAGTTGGTTGGAGTGATTGTCGCTTCTGTACGGCTTTTTGTCAAACTTCGCAGTCGTGTTATTCAAAGTAATATGTAAAAATATTTTTTTGCATGTAGCCGATTTCATTTCTTGGTAATTTAATATCATCTTAGCTTATACTCTTCAGGCACTAGATGTATATATTTCAAAATAATTCGATTAAATATGTACAGTTTATCTTCATCATCATTGGTCGTTCGATTTTAAGATTGGTTGATTGTAGTCCTCCACCGATGTAATTTCCTCCTCATGTGGTCCATGAACTTATTCCTGGGTCTTCCTCTGGGGACTTTTCCCTCTGTGTTACCTTCAGTTTTCAAACCCATTGTGTCTTAGGGTGTGTCCAGTCCATCTGGTTCTTCTTTTCTATTTGGTGTTCCAAACGGTCCTTTCCTCTGCTCCTCCTCTAAACGCTTTATCATTTCTTATTACGTCTGCTTTTCTTTTTCTTATAAGCTGTAAATAATACCTACCATGTTTTTATAATGATTTCTTACAGATACGGAGTACCATGCTGAGTAAAAAATTCGAGTTTACACATGGTGTTCGCATAAATTTCGAATTCTACGCCGTTAACCCATCTCATAACTAAGCTTTCATTAAGACGAAACTTAAAGAGTTCAAGTTTTGCATCATTTTTAACACTTCATGCATGGTCATCTCCTCCGCAATAACTAGTGTATATGAGTGAAATATGGCCCAATTACATTTTTCTATCTAAAAAGTTATTACATATCATAACTATGCTTTCATTAAGACGAAACTTTCAGAATTAAATTATTGAATCATTTGTACAGCTACATACATGGTAATTTCCTCCGTAAAAAAAAGATGTAGCTACAATAGTGAAATGTGCTCTGTTGTTCTGCATTATCATAAATTTTGGAAAATTTCCGCATTCAACGATGAAATCTTTAATGCACATCAATACATCATATATAAGGTCATAAAATGGTGAGAGGAAAAACTGTTCACTACGAGTGGATTCCAAGATTTACCGACAAGAAATATGCGTGTAGATTCGTGGTAATTGGATTTCTTGCACACAAGTACATTAACCACGAATTGGCAGAAATAAGTGATTGCTCAATGTAAGTTTCAAAGAGCTTTAGAAGACACGTATAAATTAGTTGGTTATGTCAGTACTTACCATATTCACTGCGTATTCCGACGGCACATATGCTTAAATTGATAGTGGCTTTAGTTACACAAAAACCTAGGTCATCGCAGCAATGCCTGTAAATAAACGCTTGTTCAATATACAGAAAAAAATTCAAATTCAACAAATCGTGTGCTCGATATTTGCGTCTTGTGCAGAACAATATTTCTTCCCGGTACTAGATGCTATATTTTCCATGCACATGATCCCTGACCTGGAATTTTCTTGTAAAGTCTTGCGAAAACTGCTGAGTTAGGGGAATTCCTATGAAGTGAAGTGCGCTCTTTAAGTTGCCAGGCTTTCTGCAGTCTTTGGAGAAGCCTTTAAAGCGTCCGCAAAACGGTATTGATGTCCACCCTTCCCTTCATTTACTCGCGAAAGCGGAGTTGAGTCACTCTTATTTTTTTCCAAACTCCGGTCTGAAAAGTGGAACAAAACGAAAAAAGAAGGTTAATCTGGGGTAGCCGTAGAAAAACTGCGCTAACATGATTCGTTTTCGCATACGGAAGCCTACCGATAATACGTACCATTTTAGGTCCTCTCAGTGGCTCTATTTTGGAATTTTTAATGCATGATTGTGTAGCAATAATCCCCACTTGGTTTTTTCTGCCTCCTTTCTAGAGTCAGAGGAATTCGGTTTAGTTCCAGTTCATAGATGTACTTTGCATTTAATCATATTCCTTCATCACATCTGAGGACGGAATATCAATTCAAAAATGGTTTCTGTGCAATGATGCTTTTTCTTGTGGCAGTAAATAATTATAAATGTTACTCAAATAATTTTGTGGTATTTCTGTGATATAATCTGAGAGTTTTCGTACTCAAGTGAGCCAAAAGGAGATTTTTTCTATTAACCTTGCTTTAGAGATAATATGAAACATTCCACTTAGGGTGTGTGATTAGATTTCCACAAAATGTGTGATTAGTTCTTCATGCTGAATTCAGTGGGTTTGTACTCTACTGATATTGCTTAGTTATTAGCAGCCTCGACCAAAGAATATGTTCCCCAATTTAAGGGAATTACGCGGTGGGGTAAGCGTACAAAAACAGGATGTAAATAATTAAATATTATCTGTGATAATAAACGATGAACAGTTATGCCGAATTCTTATGTATCAATTTATATAATTTCATTGAAACTACATGAAGACCTCTTCATATCGGAGCTGGATGTAGTATCCACGGACCTACTTTCTTCGGAGAAATACACGTGTTTGTCGGTACAAATTATGCTTCGTATTTGATCTTTTTTTAGAATATTCCCTTATTTTCGAATAGAAAAGTTTTATCAATGACATAGGACATAGGCATTTTACCAAGGGCTGGAGGAGACACTACTGTCTTATTTCACGTAGTTAAAAAGGCTAAAATTAGTCGTGGTGATTACACTGTCAAATATGTTGTTCAAGGTTGTTTTAACGGTCTTGTCCCTTTTTCCCTCACTTATTTTGGCAAATGTTATTTTTAGGAATTATGATTCTTCACTTGTTATATCTATAGATCATTCAAAAATCTTTTTTCTGTTATTTTGAAGCACTTCTAATTTACTAGATAATTAAAAATAAAAGGCATATTCGAGCATTTCTGTATTACTTCAGCACGTTCTCTTCTTCAATGTATTTTTATTGGCCTTCCCATACGATACGTGGGATGAACCTTATATTCTCGAAGGCGTGAGTAAAATAATAGGATTAAACACGTTCATATGCTTCTGGCACTCGTATACTTCGTGGTTCAGAAAATTGGTTTTGTGGATTAGACCTCATTTTGACGCCCAAAATGTGTCCCCTTCGTCCCGTCATTCAAACCCTATTCTCTTCACCCTGCGTCCCAAACCTTTCTCTTTCTTCCTTAGTCATATCACTTGTTCCTTCCTCTCCCTCTTGTTTGCTCCTGTTTTCTCTCCTTTCCTTATCTCATCCGCTTCCTTTCGAAAGTTCACCCTGTTTCGAAAGTTTTCCCCAAGGGAGGAGACAACGAATGAAGAATTGCTCCGTTCGGTCCGGGCGTCTCATCGCTTCTCCGATACTTCCCAACTTTCCCCCCTGCCCTCTCCCCTCGCTCACCGAGAGCCTGTCACGTCCTCTTCTCTTTAACCTGTTTCGCTTCTTTGTTTACAGTCCCCTGCTCTCCACCCCCTTGAGAAATGTTGAGTGAATCGGTAGCCATAAGTGAGGGTGTGCATTCATCTTAGTTCTTCTCGAAATGAATGGAATGAAACTATCTGAATCAGAGAATAGAGCACCAAAATTTTGAAGTTTTCAGTTTGAATAATGCTGTCAACTTTCACCGAAAAATTAGATTCTTTAAATTGAGGGACTATTTGTTGAGCTTCCCTTGAGTGTGCAGTGGGAAAATGGAAGAGCTTTGCAATTTACTTTTGTTTGCTGGCAGACCATAACTGGTTGGCATAGTGTCCGATTGGCTGTCTTCCCATTGCAGTATTTGAAATACTTTCCTTAAAGTGTCTGCAGCAGAACGATACTCGCGTTTGGTTATTAATTTATACTGGCTAACAAATCATAACTCTAGGACAAAGAGCCAATTTGATTGGCATCTCAAATACATACGTGGAATACAACATATAATCATATACAAATGGTACAGCACGAAAAATAGTTTAATTAAAATAATTTTTTATTTCCTAATTAATTACTTCTACCAGGAAACCGTAACTGGAAAACTTGTCATATTATGTGCAAGGCTCGTCATTATCCTCTTTTCAGTGATCAGCATTAGGTAATAGACATCCGCAAGTGCTGGGCACTGTTGTAACTGGATAGCAACGAAGAGAGATGGGCTTGGTGTACAAATTTAGGGTTAGAACTTTATTTTTTTTACATCTACATCTACATCTACGTCATACCCTGCAAGCCACCCAAAGGGTGTGTGGCAGGGGGTGCTTTCGCACCAGGCATGCATGAATGATATGGTAGAATACCGACATTACATTAAAGCCCGCGTACCACACATGCAAAGCGCCAATTACAAATCTAATACCCAAGAAACATTCTATCTCCAATCGTTCTAACATGCAAGGGATACAAAGACTACTACTACAGATTCATAATATCATGCATAAATAAGAACACCAATATTTACATCATGCATAAATAAGAAAGAGGAGAATATAATGAGAAAGATTAACTGCCTGCCTATTGTCAATACTCGAACTATTCATGACGACGATCACAGCTGTTATGGTCCCGAATGGTACGCGGAAAAAATGACATTTTATACCTATCGGTTCTACAATCTAGCTCTCTAATTTTATTGGCGCGATCTAATCTGCCGTAGTACGAAGGGGTTAATAGTATGTTTTTTACGTCGTCAGTAAAATGATTTTCCTGAAATTTATTTAGGAGGTTAAGCCTATAATTTAATCTACGCTGTGATAGCGATTCCCATCCTAATTCTTCTAACAGTCCAGACACACTAGCCAACTTATCGTAGCATCGTTTCACAAACCTAGCTCCTCTTCGCTGGACGCGATCTAACTCTGATATCAACTTTAATTCACATCACTGAAATCAAAATTGCAAACTTGGTGGAACGCAAATTTGCTTTTGAAAACTAGCAACCACTTATAAATCATATTTCATAAGGATCCCGTTCCCATGCGTAAGTCCTGAAAATTGAGTTGCAGATGGCCAAGAGCGCAAGAGCTATGATGCCTGTAGTTTTACTATGAAATTGGTTGGCTGGTAGTTCCATTAAAATAGCAATATATGTTCATAAGGTTGAATGTTTACTAACATGAATCAGTTTAATTCTTGTTATGTGCCGAGAAGTGAGAGTGAAATTCCGTGCGCAACTAAATCCGGCCTCGAAGTAGCATCATGCAACGAGGACTCTTCGAAAATGCCCATAAATTCAGCGAAAATGAATGCATTCCTGCGTATTGATGGTGTATTTTGGGCTCGTCTGAATCAAGTTTATGCCACAATATTCAATTATGTGAGCTGCTCGTTTAATTTAGAATCTCGATTTAATTATATGAGGAACATATCGGTTATTTATAGTCAAGGGCGGTTACGGCATTGATTAATTATTACTGCTTGTATTCATTGGAAAGTAATATAAATCATTTATGCAGTGCGATAGTTCTCTTAAAGTTGATGACAGTGGCATTATGTGTAATGGATAGAAATAAAAGGCTATAAATATTCAAATTTAATTTTCCTAACAGCTTTTAATTACATTTGCCATGCTTGACCGTAAAAAATGTTCGTATCTAATTTTGATGTCTGGCTCAATTTTACTGGCGGAGAAACGCTAGTTGACCTATATTTTAGGTCCGCAATGAATGTAATTAAACAATGATTGCCCCACTTTAGTTTCCTTTCATTTAAAAATTGCGACATCTTTTGGTGTACAATCATCTGTGTATCCTGGAGTTCTAATTTGGAAATTAGAGAGCGAGCACTTAGTTTGACATTCGTACATTGAATAAAATAGTTTTCCTTTTTTCCTTGACAGTACATGATTATCGCGTTATCGAACTGGCACTGATCTTAGAAAGCATGCAAAATATATGTGCTGGTCTGCTGTGAGCGTTGTTGGTATTGTCTACTGGGAGCCTTGTCCTGAAGAGAATGTTGAATTTTTTCCCCCACCTTTCATTTCTCGAATTGAATGACTCTGATGAGCCAATAAAGCCCGCGCTTCATCGCCACAGTAAATTAATTCACTCAGTTTAAAATAGTCTGGGCCTTGAACGAGATCGTTCCCCGTGAATGCATCGTAGTTTTTCCTTGTGCAGCTCTCCTCTGCGAGTGTGGGGGCAGCGGTTGTTGCTCGATGCTCGCGGAGTAAAAATATCTCCCGCCAGGATGACGTAGCGAAGCTCAGGACTCCTATCTTTTCCCATCGCCTCCCATTTTCCCCATCCGTCTCGTTTCCCTCCGCAACATCTGTCCTCTCCTCTTCCTTCCTTTTTATTCCGATCCTTCTCCTTTCCCCCGCTTCGTTCTCCCGTCCGTATCTTCAGCTCTCGCGGCACATCGTTCTCCTCTAGCCCCAGGGCGTCTCCACTGTGGGATTTTTAACTCGGCACCGTTCGCTCTTCTTTCTCCTCCTTTCCCCAGCCTTTCCCTCCCTCTTCCTTCTTTTTCTCTTTCTCTCTCTCTCCGCCTTCATTACTTCCCTTCAATTACGCTGTCCTTTTTAATCCCTTTTCCTTTCCACTTAATTTTACATCGTTTCAAAATTTTCAATCTTGTTCTCTCTTGCATACACATCTCGGTTCTGACGTTGTGTAGGTGAGCCCCGTACGCGAACCCTTCTATCCCTGCCCTTAAGTAATTACCCCAGGAAATAGAATGAGGACTAAGGGACGTAATCAGTGAAAAAATGCACGTCCTCGCTGTTGGACTCATGTATCTGCGATGAATGATTTCTAATTAAGCATTGCAAAACCGTATTTCCTTCCTTCAAAACCAGTATTTCGGTGCGTATGAGTGTCTAAAATCTCAGAAATAATGCATCAATATTGCGAATTCATGTTTTGAATTGTGCGGCGCTCTAAAAAATATTTTTCGGCAGTTTCAAACTTGAATATTTTTTCTTTGGATTATCTCTCAAAAGATCTTTCCCGTCATTCCCACTCTATGTTATTCTGTACTGTGAACGCATATCGTGTGATTTACTATTAAAGTACGTATTAAAGAAAAAAACGCTGAAGTGAAATATTTTGAGGGACCGAGTATTATTTTCCAATGTAAAAGCCTCTCAAGCCTACTTCTCTATAGGTTTGCATTTTGAATCACTTCATTACGGCATTTACGTGTTCATATTTTTCTCGGCACGAAACATTTTTAAGCCCAGATTTTATATACAAATCCTATTCTTGCCAAATTCTTAAAAGCCTGATATAATATCTGAATATCGACTGCTATAGAATGGAGTCACAGGAAATACCCATTCGATAGTTACATAGATGTTACTCTAGATCATGAATAATTTTATTGAAAAACCCGTTACTTCGGGACTTAACTATCCTGAGCATACCACTCGGACTTTGTTCCCGGTTAAATATGTATATGCACGACGGAGCAGGTAGGCTCACTTTAATTCAAGCAGTCTGACTGCGTGGCTTTTGTCGTCCTGGAGGCGACAGAAATTTCTGGGACGTAAAATATCGTGCGCGCGGCGCCAATTTGAGGTATGGAAAGGACACGTAGCCAGAGGTGGGATTAGCCGAGCCTGCAGTATGGAGATACGAGGAAAAGGACGTCTAGAAAGGTTTGAGGCGTTTCCAGAATAAAAGACTTGATATGAAGGGAGGAAAAAGGCTGGTTGATGGTGTATGTGTGTGTGAGAAACGTTGGTCTCGCGTACCTACTCTAGTTGTTCTCACGCTCCAGTTAGCTATCAGTTGAAAATTCGTGGCGATATGAGAGAAGGGAGCGTGCACCACGGTTTTCCCGACCGTTGGCTATTCCTTAACTCATCCCAGTAACCGCGCCACCCATTCTCTCATAGTCCGTCTCCGTCCACCCCTTCCCTCCCTCTTAGCCGTGCTCCTCGCTTACTTATTCGTCGCCATTCTTCCAGCTATCTCCAGCACTCCTCATGCCGAGCTCTGTGTTAAAAAAAATTATAAAAAACACAACGTACCTTTCCTAGCGCAAAGTTCGCATATCCCGGTCCGCGAAAGCTACTCACGGACCATTCGTCAAATGAGGCAATAAGTTGAGAGAACAATTGCAAACTGCGGGAGAGGGACATTGGAGAAGGAAGCATGAGGATCATTACACGTCTCGTCTCGCCACACGTAATAAAGGAATGAGGAGTAGGGCTTTTCTGTGAGCGAATCCGTTGTTCATATGCTTGGAAATATTCGCTGGATCATCAAGTGTGTGCACTCGAATGGAGATGTGTCTCAAGAGTAAATGTCGTGTAGGTAATGTAATAAATTTTTTTCTTACGAGCTCATCCAAAAATTCTCGCCATGCTGCTATAAATCACTCGCTCCGTACTTCATTTCAACACGGTTAATCTCCAATTGCTCAGGAATTAATTTTTGTTACCAGCTTATCAGGCACTTCCCAATCCTCAATATGGAAGATGAGAAGAACGAATTTATTTTATAATGAATTCCATTTTCGAGCGCTAACGATGAACTGTTTGTAATCTAGAGGACTGCCATTACGGTATAAAATGTTATTATTTTCGTGACATTCATTTCTACATGTCCTAGTGAAGAGCGTGTCTCAAGCTGTGTGCCAGAAATCATAGTCTAAGAGTCTTAACGTCAAATTTGTTGGAAGCGATGTAAGTACTGAATGTGCACAAAGTGTAATTGTAGTGGTAATCCGCCCGAGTTCTGGCTTGCATCTTTTCTTGATAGATGGTCGGTTGCCTTTGTTGGAAATAACATTTCAGTCCACAATTATTAAGAATTGACGAGCATTTTGTTTTCCAAAACCTTCTATCACAACTGTATTGCAATTGAATAATACCTCTGTGACTGCTAACGCAGTTTTACTCCAATGATATCATCTTTGCGAATAAAGGTGAACTAAATTGCATCGACTTTCCTATCATCTTTCTCTCTTATGAAGTACATATAATTTTTATGAGATTGTATCATACATTTTTTGTCTTTATAAAATTTTCATTTATTTCCTTTTTAATATGTAATGTGGAAAGCATTCCGCCCTTCTTCCATTATTTTGCTTGTTTTTTGGTTATTTAGTTCTGGGACATAGCCGAAATAAGAGCATAAATTCGAAAGCAGGAATAAAATGTAGAGTTAATGTCTACATTTCCGTCACAAATCAATAGTTTCTGAGTAATAAATGAAGAATATATACCTAAAGATCGATCTGAACTCAAAGAGCCTTAGTTGTTTGCTAACTTCGCTAGCCTAGTGATAATTTTATTTAAATGAAAGTCAGTACCTGCATATCTATTTTAACATGCTTGTTAATTGATAGAAAGCCGGATTTCTCCGACCACGTTTTCCTCTTTGAACAAACACTGATTATCAAATGTTTACTAGCTTGGCTAGCCTAATAATAGTTCCATATCAATGAGATTCATTTACTTGCAAACCTCTTTGATATGCATGTATGCCGATAGAAAGCCGGTAGCCTCTGACCACGCTAAACTACTAATGTCTGAATGTCTGAACTACACGTCTGAACTAGCAATGCTTTGAAATAATTATTTCCAGAAAACCAGACCCGGTGACCACTGTGTGTGCACATTTGCACGCCACATTTTATTCTACTAGGGGCACGAGAACTTGTCAGTATTACAAATATATTTATTATTTTTGTTTTTTGAGAAAATGGTCACATGCTGTATGAAGCTATTTTATAGTGAACGTATAACAAACAAAAAAGGACACAAACGTAAAAACATAACAATAAGAAGATAAAAAATTATATCCTACATCGGGAGATATTTAAAAGTACTATTTTTGGGAAAGACGTATGGCTAGGTTAGTGAAGATACTGGAAGATAAGGTTAAAGTGTCGATGTTCTCAGAAAGGGAATTTACAATAGAAGAGAGGCGGAAAATGAGGGAGCGCTTGGTAAGTGATACTGTGGGAGTATGAAGCAATGAGTGAGTCCTGGTGTGTCGGGTGGGTATTATGAAATTTATCAACTGAACAAGGTTGGGGAAGTCAATGGTTGAGTTCAGTGTGCTATGGATAAGTTTAAGATCAGTTTTAAGGAAGATATTATCAAGTTTATTAAAGGAGGGTGAGGGCAAGACTGCATCAGAGGGTAGGTTTCGGAGATTTTGAATTCTATTTTAAACAACATGTGCGAAGAAGTTGTATGATAAGAAGTGATATGATGCAGAGATTTAACCCCTAATGGACGAGTGAGTCAAATTTGTTACGTTTCAAAATCATTGAAATATCTGCTTTCATAGTGGCTTTTTCATTTAGTTTCTGCGCTCGACGGAATTGTAACGCTTCGGATTTATTGTGTGGAAAGTTGCGTCTCTGTTAGCAGTTCCTCAAAAAATTTGAAGAGATTAATATGTGACGCTATTCACTGACGATGGCGTGCCTGGTGGAGCTCTGAAAACAATAGTTTCAGCTGCTTTATGAAGAATAAATTGGGAAAGTTTATAAAAGTACGTTATGAAGGTAGTGTTTAAGTATGCCTTGAGCAAATATTATTATGTAAAGTATTATTTTAAATTAAATATAATATACAATAAAAATACGACATATTTTAAAATAAATGTTATTATCAAATACATTGCAATTTTTAAAAAATTCTTAAATAGCACTTTTCAAAAAACTAATGGAGTAGCAGTATTTTTTTTATACTGATGTTTAATCATTCCGTTCATTCCGTCCTGAGGGTTAACATTAATTATTAGTAATTTCCCATTAATTTCACGTCTCAAGGGATGCATTATTAAAATCCCGGCGTCGTTCCACCCTTCAACATGACGATGGAGACCACGCATGGAAACGGAAAAAAACTGAAATAAAATTGTATCAATCCCAGACATTTCCCCTCCGTCTCCGAACTCGACGCACAAATTTTTCCCCCAACTTCGTTCTCAGCACGCCTAAAAAACTTCCGTCGAGTCCCCCCGTCTCCGACCTTTTTCCTCTCTCCATCGATTCCCTCCTTTTTACTTTAACTCGGCACCGCAAGACTCATCTCGCCCGCTCCACCGCCTGCTTTTATGGGAAGCGAAGAAATGGGATGCCTTGCGGGTTAAGGGAACGGCTCCCGGAGTGCTGGCTGGGGGGGTGGAGAGAACGGTGTGCGAAAGGGGTTGTTCGCGTCAAACCCCGCAATGCTCGGCGAAATGAAAGAGGCTTTTGTATGCGAGGGTGGAGGAGGAGGGAGACTGGGTCTGAGGACATGAGGAAATGGTGGTTGGTTTTGAAGGCGTGTGAGGGAGTCAAAAGGGGTGGTGCTGCTTGATAAGTTCTGGTGGGAGGGTTGGGAGAGGGTGCAATATGCGACGACCGGCTTGCCGAAGTTGTCGCCGGCCCAGTGGGGGCAGAGGCGTGAGGCCGCTAGATACGAGTTAGCCGGTGAAGGTGGTGGCGCGATAGTTTGAGCCGAGGACGAAGTGAGGCTCGTAAAGAACCGAGAAGGATTGTTTACGCCTAGGCCTCAGCAAAGGCTCCACAGTAAAGGCGGAGTAAAATGGACCAGAACTTCAATCATCCATAGCGCACAGATGAGCTGAAATTCCGATAAACCCTCGTAACTTGCCCCTTCATTTGAAAACACTTGTCCAGCTTACTACTTATCGTTTCATGTATAGTCAAACCTGTATTAAGCGACCACCAACGGCTCCGCTGAAAATTGGTCGTTAAGAGAAGCGATCGTTCGACAGGGTTTCAGTTTCCAGAGATGAATACATATATTGCAAATGTCCGGGCAGCTGATTTGCAAAAAAATGAAAAACTCTTGAAGCTACGGTTTCGTGAAAACCTATACAGTTGGCGTTTATTTCCTCATAATATAGTTGCTCCTAGGAAATTTCAATGCATATTAATTTGATTTACTTATACAGTGAAACCTGAATTTAAGCGACCACCGACGCACAGTGGGCTGAAATCGAAAAAAGCTGGCCAAAAATGATTTTTCACTTTTTATTTTAAATACAGCACTTGCAGTTTATGATAGTATAATATCCAAACTAAAATAGCCTAAAATAATATCAGCTCAAAGTGTTTTTTAACGTCAACAAAGATCTTTAAAGTTTAGAAAAAATCGTCAAAATTTCCATCTGCCTTTTTTTTGGTTAATCAAATTTTAGATAATATATTTAGGAGACCTAAAATATTTAACTGCGAAAAAATCATCGTCCTATAGTAAAAATATGGGAGATAAGATTGTCTGTCAGCTTTTTCAATTTCAGCCCACTGATCTCATCTTAATCATTTGCTGATTTGTTATAACAGCAGCTAATGACATACCAAAAATTATTGTAATGAACGTGTCATTAAAAGCTCGAGTTCGCCTCTTGATAGAGATATAAACTATTTCAGCTAAACATAGTGATAGAAGCGATTTTGATGAATACTGTCAGTTGTACGGTACATTCGTATTAATTACGATTGACTATTTGATGTATTTTATTTTATTTACTATAAATATTCATCATTATAAAGTTATTGGAAACAACTGCACTTGCAGTTAAACTACTACTATTAAAAAAATATTAGTTTTTGATTCTGATAGGGTGCACGGGAAAGATTTCTTGATTTTTACCATTTCCGCCATTTTGGTTAATAAAAGTCCAGGGGTCAAAATTTTGGCAAAATAACACTAAATTTATGCTTGAGAGCTTACAAATAATTAACTGAGAAGATTTCGCCGAATTTAATTTAAAACTATGGAAGATATGGTTTTTGGCCAGCTTTATTTTATTTCAGCCCACTGTGGGACGGTTCCACTGAAAAATGGTCGTTGAGAGGGGTGGTCGCTTGATAGGAGTGATCGTTAGGAGGGGTTTCACTTTACAAGTCCATATCTCAAGGGACCCTCTTAGATTCCTCTATTGATTAAGCCTTCCCCTATTCCCATCCAGAACAATGTTTTTCGATTTTAGACGTATTGTGAAAGCTTTTCGTAGTGTGATCTTTTGAAAACATGTTCATTTTCACTATCCTTAATTCTGGCGTTTTAGTAGTGTTCTGTTGAAGTGTGTTTTCATGTTTCCAACGGGTAGTTTGCCAATTAATTTTCATAATTGGAATAGCAATACGATCTCGACACTTAGAATTTTTCTCTAAAGCTCAGTCATTATTTTGAATTCAGTTATTTTGTCAACGCAAATCGCCGTCCCTTGAGACCTAGACTCTTTAAACGAAAAGCATAATTCCGGTTGAGAAAAGCTGAAAAGGTGTGCGTTTCGCAGTTCTACAATTTTATTTTTATTAAATTTTTTATTAAATTATTTTATTATTAAATACTACGTTTTTATTTCTTCAGCTTATTGATTGCTACTTCGTGCATTGGAGGCAGTTATCGTTATAGTTCGTCACCTTGACTCCTAACTCTCTTGGTCGTTTGACTACTCTGCCTTCGGGATTTCTCTTACTGCTTGGATTACAAAAGCGAAGCCTAGTCCACGTTAAGCTAGATTAATATTTTTTTCAACAGATTCAGGCGAGTTATCGTTGAAGTTCGTCATATCATAATAGAAACAACTATTTCACTTTATCACAAGGTGTGTTAATGCGTACGACGCGTTTCAGCTCACAGAGCCATCATCAGGTACAAGGCATATTTAGTAGAGAGCACATCGTGTTTATACATTTGGCATGTTTGAGGAGGATGTGCTCTCTACTAAATATGTGAGCTGTGACCGGAAATGCGTCGTACGCATTTAAATATGTTGTGGAAAAGTGCAATTGTTGTTTCTGTCATTATAATATTAACATTTTAATGAAAACCATATCTTTTTATTCGTTTCTGGACGAAGCAGCGGTGAAGTGCAACAACTCTCCGTTTGAAATTGAAGAAAAACAATTTTGCTCATTTGATACGGTCAATGTGTTTATTTGGTAACAGGACCATCCATTTTATTATTCAGCCATCTAGTTTATATGTTTTTGGACGGTTTATATCCTACTGGCGCATCAGTCCGGTTTGGTTGACCCGCCTCTAGATCCCTCCTCAAAAACGTCTCCCTCATCTTAACTCATACAGAATTCCTATCCTCTTCCTTCCTCTCCCCCATCTTTTCCATTTTTCTCTTCTTTATTATTCACTTCAACATTCCCTCACCTTTCAAAACGTGCTCCATCCATATCTACTGCTTCCTTCGAACCTCCGCCATTACTTTTCTCTCTCCGGCCACGTCCAAACCCTCCTCGTTCGTCTTTCTAGCCACCCTGCTCATCCGTTTGGGTTTGAGTGGCCTAATAGTTAGTTAGCTAGTTAGATGTTAAAGTAATGACTCACCTCTCTTCCAGAAGTGACCTAATACTTTAACCTAGATGGATAATTTAAGGATTTCTAAACGTCGGGCTCATAATTTCTGGTAACTCCTATTTTAGGCTAACTCATATTTTAGGCTCGTATGTTGAAAATGAATGCTGAAATACGCCACGGAAGTTTGTGGTTTTTACCACCTTTTTCCGTAGGCTTGGACGAAGGTTAGTGGGATGCAAATAAGGCGGCGATACGAAATTGGAGGTGCTCTCTTTATTGTAGTTCGGTAGAAATAAGCGTGAACCAATCGCCATCCAATATCACCCTCGTTCCAAATTCATTCCTCTTCCGGGTCAATCTTTGCAATATGGAGCTGAACATGCTGCCTGATTGCCAGGGAAAATGTGGTGGAGCTCACTAATTTCACCCCATTAAGGCAGCTTTCAGGCTCACGTAGCTCGCAGCTCGTAATCGTATTTTGATTTGGAAACCTACACAATCTGAGGGAACGTCATACTAATCTCATTTATGTAATGGAGCCAATATTTTTTTTCTATATTGAAACTTTGTCTGTATAGAGCATGGGATATTAGTATGCCAGAGACGTAGTAACAGAGGAAGACACCTCCTCTTAAGGTTGATACATGATGGTCAACGTGGGAAAAATTGAACAGAACCGTCTTGATAAAGTAACGTGTTATGATTTTATCTAAAATGATACAACCATTGTTTGTAAAATATATGCAATCGGAGCTACCAAACCTAAGAATATATTAAGTAGAAGTCTGGCCTATTCATCAGATGTCTCTTTCATTCCACTGAATTCCTTGCGGAATCTTATATTCACGTCGCAGCGTATGAGTTCATAAGAAAACGTTATCAGATGATTGTCTCCTTGCTCGGAAAGCAGGCATCTATTCTAGTAATTATGCAATGATCTCTTCAGTTGGAGCTATTGGCATTAGATCACCATCGTAAAATGCAAAGTTTAGTTGTGAAAGATTGATATGTTAGATAAATCTGTGTGATCTGTATGTGGCCAAGGCATGGTGGTCAATTATGATTTTGGCTTTAATTTTGCCGAGATTTTGTCGTTTAACCGAATAACCAATTATCGAGTAACTAGAAGGTCTCTTTTTAGGGAAGGGAAGGAATTTTAATCTCAATTTATGGAAGTTTATATGGAAATTAAAGATGGTGAACATAAATAAAATTCCAAATCTATGCAATGATATCTATTAGTATTTGCATGTATATAATAAAACTGTAATGTGTTTTGAATGCAACTTTAATTTAATAAATTAACATCGTAGTGTTTCAAACAACTGAGGATAAAAGACGATGCATCGTTGACACACCCATTGAATGTGAATATCGGATACGTTCAATGGTATCAGGCTCAACTTTTTGAATGGTGTCTACTCATATTCATTTTATTATCTGATCACTCACTTCAATGAGTAGGTTGATGTCCGCTAGCCACTTGAACGTAAATATTTTTTCATTATATATTTGTTGTATCTCTAGTGTTTGAATTTCTTAGTGATGTTTAAATTTCAAACACTCCTTAAAAGAAAAGTTGAGAGTGTGTATCAATTTTTAGCGAAGTAATTACAGGGACGTGCTTCCTATGTACATATCTCTTACATGTCAAAAATAAATAAGATTTGAACCGTTGATAAAATTTTGGAATGAATATAGTGAATCATAAAATTGGCTTTTTTCTCGAAATATAGCCTATTTTAGGGAATAGCCTCACTATCATATTTCTCTATGGAAGTGTTAATGAAAATTTAATCTTCTAATTTCCCGCTGTTCGTTTTAAGTACGGGAAGGAGGCTGAAGAAATACGAATATTCAGCGGTAACGTAGTCAAAAATTGCTGTCGGATCCCGTGACTAAAATTTTCATGTCACGAAGTAGAGCAGAAATCTCGACGAATACCTACTCGCTAGTTTGTTTGGAACGATTTGTGGAAAGGCAGCAGATAAAACATTGAGATGAGATGGAAACTAGTCATTCAATTTTTTCGGCCTTGCCACGAATTGAATTAGTAAAAGGAATGGCGGAGAGAGAATAAAAAAGACTTTTGCATTATATCGTGGGGAATCGGTGGAGTAAAATTTTTTGCTTGAAAAATTTGCACCAGAATATATATTGCTCCCAGGGCCCTCCTCTAGATTCTTGGCTGGAAATTCCATTTTCGCGAGTGACATGTTTCATACGATGCAATCTCATATCTCCTCTCCGAGGCGCAGGTAAGCACATAATTACGTCCGATCTTCTATTTTGCTGTCAGAACCACCGTCATGAATGCAAACAACGCACTTCCACAAAGTAGCTCATTTTAATGAATTTAAAAACGCTCTTGATTACGATGTGACCTAAATCTTTTAATGTGGAGATACAAACTCAAAAACTAGTTCAGTGTATTAAAAATATCCGTGAATCATTGTTTTCTCAGGCTGATTTTGTTTAACCTTATACATAAAATCCAGCATGCATTTGTATATTCACTGATATGACATTGCTCTAGTTTACTACTGTTTTCGACCGGAAAATATGTTCATGCTTCTCCTGGAGATAAAGTTATTTCTGATTTCCATTACTTCCCACCCCTCTTTATGTAGGCCGCCGACACATGTGTAATACATACCTGTTGCATTATCCATACTTCACTATATTTCGTATTCTCTACTTCATTGGCTTTGAGAATTTGAATTTTTTTAAATGTTCAGCTGTAATGGTTTTATCACACGTTTTGAACATAGTAGTCCTTTTTTCATTGACCTACATCAATGAAATATTAACAATGTGCACGTTCAGTAGATTACCCCTATTGTCATATATTTTTAGTGTAGAGTGGAACACTCTTGAAAATATATCTGGTTGTTTATGTATTTTACTGAAATTAAAACCATATTTATGAGATCTTTGCCGCCCTTTCAATTAGCTCCCTAATGAGAATACGAGTAGATATGGTAAAAAATAAGCTTTAATTTCATGTTCAAATATATGTAGAAAATGAGTCGAATGTACTTCACTCATTCATCGCTCTTTTATGAGAAAAATAGCACTCAGTAAAACCGTCACTTATGTTCAATATTTAATTCCTAATCAGTTTTTTTTACAAAAATTTGTTTTCTTTAGTTTGTAGAGATATGTCAAACCACCTCCTCTTTCCGATGAAATGTGACGAAATAATTTCCAGATTGATTTCATGCTTTCTCTGTGACAATCCAACCAAATGGAAGTTATCTCCTCTACACCGAAATGTCATCAATATCCCCCGAGATATTTAATTGAGATGTGTAATTCACAGAATTCGCGATAACGTGGGAAATTTATTTGAGCAGATATTATTCTCCTGTCTTTTGTTCATGCTTTCACGCGATCTTTCTGGCTAGTCCCCGCTTCACACTACGCGATTTTCTTAGCCCAGCCATCAGCAAAACATTGCGCTGTGTAGTGCCTGGAGTTAAATGGCTTTTAGAAAGAAATTGTCCACCGATATTAATCGTTTAATATCAGATTAGTTAGCATAATATTGAGAATCATACCATATGGCATGATGTAATGCCCAGAATTATGATTTATTTATATCACTAAGCATGTGAGCGGTCACTCTCTGCATATCTACGTAGTAGATTTTTGAATCTTACATTTCGCTTGTGGTAGTTTATGGTAACTTACCTACACTCACTACAGTGAAACGTCTCACCGCCTATGTTGGTGAGCTTATCCACGCGAGTAGTCTGCCCAGATTGGCATGGGATTGAAGATAACGAGTGCATGTAGGATAATTACAATAACTGTGTTTCCCTCCTGTAAATATCCTGTAAGTAGTAGTACGTTGGAGGAAATTGGGATTGATCCTGATATGAGGTCTATTTTTCTTTGTTAATTATTCGTGAATGACGTCGATGGAGTATTCTCCTCACTATAGACATCAAGGTTTTTTATCTTTTCCAGCATGCGTGTCTACCTTACCGATCATTTTGACCTCCCTCAATAAGGAGTTATACATGTCACTCTTCTGCTATTATCCAGCTCTTCTTGCGCGTATACTCCTAAACCATCAAACTGGTACGCCTTATTGGCACGTGTAATAATGTTTTAGAATGTTGACAATTGATCCACCATCTAATAAATGATTTAGCTACCTCAGAGCTGTTTCTATGCAGTTTCATCCACTTTCAACCAAGATAATTGTTGTCTATCCTCAAATCTCTGATCTCCCTTGATATTTGGAGCATATATTAGGGGACGAAAGGATTTTTTTACTGCACTGAAATGTGATGGAGGACATTATTGGGTGTTTCCTCAATATGGTCATACAAAATACATAGTACATAATACCTGCGATAGGATGGCTTTGGTATCAAATGCGCTATATGCTTATTGTATGCCCAATAGCATTTTTGCTATGTAACTGGAGATTTCTTTTACATCCATAAAGCTGGAAGCACGAGCAAAGGTGACTATCACTGGTTAGAATTAATGGGATAATTAAGTAATTTTAGCATTATTTCCGTTCTGTTTATATCTCATCTAATGTTAAAAAATGACTAGTTGGGATAGGGTCATTCTATTTTAAGCCGAAAAACTATAAACCCATAAGTAACATATACTTAACTATACTTATCAGTGTGTGCCAGTTTCTTGGAACTGGAAAGTTTTTCACTCTGCAGAAAGTTGCACTGCAGCATGTTATGGTAAAATATTAAACAACTATGTGTAATTTGTATGTACGTTGAATCACGATGAAGTAACATAAATAACGTAAATGTAAAAATAAAAATCCCAGCATCCACTATCATTACATAGGAATATAGTGACGATATATGTCTTGCAATAATATTAAATTCAGCCAGCATGGGATTATTTACATTTTCAATACCATATTTGGAAGTGACACTGTAAATTTGTTTATAAGTATATAATAGGTAATTGTATAACAGAGGGTAATGAGCACCACAGTGGATCTAAATTATTTCATTAATTAACCAAGTAAATAAACGTCTTTCACTTGCTCAAAGATGAAACTGCTCTGACTGGATAAAGGATGTGCCCTGTGAAATAGTCGGCTTAAAATATCCCAACTAATTGGCATAAGAAAACGCTGTTCAATGAAGAAGAATAGAATGACTCCATGTCTCTACATCATAGGTCTTGCTTGATATTACAAACTTAGCTCTCTTTTGTCCTTTCGTAGTAAAAATTTCAAAGATCATTAGTCAGATTGATTTTTACCTGAACCAAAATTAACGGCCCAGTTCATTAGCTTTCCGCCTTAGTTTGGCTTGAACGTATTATTAATGACAGTGATTATTAGTGATGCCCATCTCACAAAGCAATCCGCTCAATCTTCTGAGAGATTTTTTGTGCGCGCAGGTATTCCTATTTCATGGCAGTATTTTCCTCAAAGTTTTCCTTAATAATCGTCAATATAGAGTTTCTAAAAAGTATCATTACTCTGTGGTCTAATTATCGGCTTTTCGGAGTTCATTCCATTATTTAAAAAAAAAGCCGTTATGGCTCCAGAGTTTCTTTCAGCACAAATTCCTTGTGAGGAATTTTTCTCTTCTGGATACTCATTAGAAGTTTTCACACAGCAAGGACGACTTTTTCTATTAATTTACTATCCCCTTATGAAAATGAGAGATACAAAAATCCTTGCTAATCATCAGCGCATTTTTTCGCTCCTTTTGATGAACAGCCATACAATCACTGCCATCCCTGGTATGCCTTTAATGTACGAAATCTTATATTTTCTGTGAATTTTTTGTAGTTTTCCCGATAGGATAGGTATTTACCGCGCTCGAAGAATTCAAGAATTTTAATTAAGTATGAACTGAATATGATCATGATATGCTCCATTTTTTGACATGAGATAGAATGTCATATATCTGTTTTATATTTTTTTATCATCACATTTAAGTTTTACTTGAAATTTCTTCGCAAACCAGGACACATAATTACAAATTACAAAATCATTATGTTTTCTTTAGTCATCTAAGAAAGTTTGGTTCATTTCGCTGAAAAACTCTTTTACTTAAAGTTGCATTTGGAAGGTGTATCAAGCATATCGTGCATTCTCTTAAATTAATTATCGACTACTTGTCATGCTTAGTATGTGAACAAGATGTACTTTATATTTTTCTATTTCGCCAATTTATGCACTTTCTTCTATTTTGTTCTCTTGTGAATTTATTGAGCGACTCTTTTGGGGTATTTATATAGCATGAAGGTGTAGCAAACCCGTGAAAGAAATTCAGGAACAAAGTCAATCAAGAATGCAAGAAGGCCTAAGTGGTGTGGATAGAAATCTGCCTCCAGGAAATCAGTTAAAAAATGAAAAAGGGGAACACCGAAACAGCATGAAGGCTAGTGAAGGGACACTTCATAGAGAGGGAAAAACGAAAAGTGAAAATATCAAGGACGTGAACAGGATTGATTGAAGGTAAAGAAATAGGGAATTGATGGAAACAAAGCATCGAAGAACACTACAGAGGGCCGAGGCCCCTGAAAGATAAAACTAATGAAGGGCGAGTGCGAGGAGGACGAGGACAACCGGGTTCCTGACGTACTGAGAAGTGAATTCGTCTGAGCAGTGAAAGATCTTAAGCAAAACAAAGCATCTGCAGCTGAAAACATCGACAGAGAAATAATCAAGACGTTGGAAGTTAAGTCTTGAAAAAACTGTACGAAATCATCGAAGATAGCTACCAAATTGGATAGCTTGCTGAGGGCATTCAAATGAGTGTAATGATTGCCGTACTGAAGAAGGCAAAGACTGAGATATGTGAGGAGCCCATACTCTAATGTTACATTCATCTAGACTACTTTCGCGTATGATTGGCCCACGGATGGGAAGGAAAACTATATAAAACTATGGGAAGGAATACTACCGCTTGAAAATCAATTTAGATTCAGAAAGAATAGAGAAACAAGGACATCCAACTTATGTCTGTTAGTAATCGCAGAGAAATAATTACATGCGAACAAATCACATGAACTTGGAGAAAATCTTCAACAACGTTTAGTGGAAGAAGATGTTCGTGCTGTTGGGAAAACTTGCAATATACTACAAAGACATAATAATAATTGAAATTTTTCATATAATATTTGCGTTAGTATTAAACTTTAAATGAAACAGAACCAATCATTAGTACAATATAACGCTTTAAAAAATTGCCAAGCGTTTAAGGTAGTTTGAGCGAAATATCATTTAACCTAGAAACCAAGGAATTTGGTATCATTTTAAAGAAAATCCACCTCTCCAGTGACTCTAAAAATTATACCCCTTACCACATTGCTTTCCGAGATATTTGCTAAAAAAGACCAACCCTTTTATATGGGAAATGGTACGTAAATGCACTCCAGAGAGACCTTATATTAAAAATTAGGCATTTTCTCCACTTAGATCTCGTCAAAAAATCAACAGTGTGTAGTTTGTGTGTTTTCTCAACTATTTTTGAAAATTAATCATATTGTCACCGCAGTAAATTCTTCGGGATCACAATAAACCTTCAGTTTTCATTGAGTTTCAAACGCACCGCGTGAGAAAACTGAGTCAAGTTGAAAGCTGATTTAGATATTTTTATTTGAATACTTACAATCTCTGTCATGTAAAACTATATTATTGCGCCATTAAAAATGCAATATTTAATTCTTGTGTCTCTCAGCTGATGAAATTAAAACGTGTATATCGAATATGGCCTCTGTTATGATTAGGGAACTATCTCGCTAGCACTACCTTAAATCAATAACAAGTATTTACTCAGCATCTTACTCAGCTACGAGTCAAATCCCATCAATCTTGAAGAGGAACAGTTTTTTTACTTTACTATTGCAAGTTTATTTATTTTACATATATTTTACAAGTATAGTATGTGCATTATTTTCTTTTCCTGATTAAAAATAAAAATTGTCCTCAATTCTTTTGGAATTACTTAAATTGCCGACCCATGAACATTCACTGTATATAGATCTATTATTTTGCAAATCTTCCAAACCATTATATGTGTACTCATTTTGTGGTTGGCAACGTATCATGTAAATATTTTGAGGATATATATTTTGCAGGAATAGAAAAATAATGGCATTGGTAAAATTTTTATTTACTTTTTTTCTTATTGACTGTTGTAAAATATTAACAATGCAACCCGACAGCCCCACGTTGGGTCAGAAATGGAAACAATCTCTATTATCGTTAACTCAAAATGCCCACGTGGTGAGTATCAAAAATGGAAAATAAATGTGAGATAAATTAACCACGGTCTCCTACCTTTTTCAATTGCCCCAGCCTTCTCTGCGGTAGATAACATGAGAAACACAAAACAACATGCGATACGTGATAACTAGCAATTTAATTGATCAGACAAAATCATATCATTGAATCAAGACACACAAAAACAAAGTATATAATATCTTTACCGTTAACTTAAGGTCATGACCCAGACAATTGTAATATTCTGCACCTCATACAGTTACTTCAAATGATTTACTTATCTTTAAACATTTTATGATAATCAACTTCTTTGAATTAAGCCATATATCTTCTTTAAACATTCATTACTCCAATGTAAATAAAACAAAACTAGCATCAACCTCTAATCCGGGTTGTACCAAACTGGGTTGTATGGCTTATTTAAAATACAGAATTAAAGTCCATATTTACGCTCTTGTTGACAATACAGGTTGATACGTGGCTGGGGTCACTCTAGCTTTACAGCCTCCGGAACCCGTAGTCCTGGCGTAATGTGATCACAGCATCTGCACGAATGGTAGTCCTGTATCAGGGTCTCTCTCTCTCTGGCCCCAGTATCGCGGCTGAATGTCCGCTCCCTCCGGAATATGGCACAGAACCCCCACCACACGTCCGTTCCCTTCGAGAACTTTGCTGTCAATCCTCGCTCGTGCTTTTCTATTCGTCCCCTTCCCCAATTCTTCATTGTCGGCTTTGGCTCTGCCCTCCGTTTCCCTATTGTTTCACCGCGAAAAGTTAAACATGGTGGGTGTTTAATTGTTATTTCTCCCACGCGGTGGGAAAAGAATATGGAGGCCCGCGTTGTGTTACACTGTCAACCAATGATATGGAAATACGAATACATCTGCTTATCTGATTCAACTTCGGATCGCTTCCTCTCTCGTCTTGTCTTAAGCTTGGCATTTGTATGTACGGCATTGCCTCCCTTACATAAAGCCCTTTCTCTCTATACCCTCCCTGCTTGCCCAACATCCGCCATCCTACCTCAGCCATCAGTATCCCCTCTTCCCTAATTATTTACGTCATGTCTCCTCTGTCACTTTTATTGCAAACACTTCATCTTTTGTTCTCATTTCCGTGCTTCAGTGCCCTTGTTTGATGTTATTAATGACGCAAAACTTCATATTTGACTGCTCAGCAGCCTTTCTTATTATCTTCAATTAAGGCGCTGGAAACAGTTCTTAGTAGGTAAACCCTTACTTTGCTGTTGTTCTGTTCCTCAAATTTTTCCACCCACTACTACTTAGGTTTTCTCAAAGGCACTATCACAGTAATTAAATTGTTCGATCTGCTTCAGTTTGTGTCCTCCTTCTTTTATATTGGACGTCATTTCCTTTGTTTTAGAAGATCTCATTACCTTAGTTTCCAGATGCCGCCTAAGAAAAGACTCGTTGGAAGAGGGCACCTTTATGGAATTTGAATAAAGGTGTAATTATGCGAGTCGTTAGGAGACCCAGGCAGAGAGGGTATTGCGAAGTGAGGAGGGGCGTACTGTGGGGGAGGGAAGCGTTTATGACGAGTGGGGAATGGGGAGCTCACGCACATTGAACAGTGAAGAAGGCGTAGCGAACTGCGTCAGAAATGCTGTAGACTCCAGGGCACCGTTTCCTTCCTAAGTCGCCAGGTCCTTTTGTCTTCCAGGCCCACAGCCCACCCTGGGCCCATTAGCTTGCGAGTAAGAATGGTATGGGCCCGTGTAGTAGACTATATGACGGCACAGTGGTGAGGAGGAGGGGTATTGGTTTGGAACGAACGGGGGAAGCTGGATTTCTTCTCCACAGCACAGAGCGGAGCACGCGACCCTTCCTCTCCATCTGCTTCTGGCCACGGACATTGGGGTTGGGTGGGCGGTGGTTGAATTGGGCCGAGTGGTTGGAAGCATTGAGGGACGGAAGTGTGGTGAGGGGAGCAATGACTGAGATGTTTTTGGCTGGCTGGTCGATTTAGAAGTGTGCACGGGTTTTTAAACCCAGGCGTCGGCCCGGCGGATCATTCACAATGGAGCAGCGCTTTCCTTTCAGTAGAAAGAAGAGTTGGAGATTGGGGAGGGTTGGCTTCAACTCTTCCCTCACCGTTCTCACACCGTTCCGAACCAGACCGTTCCCCCCATTTAGCGGCTCCCAGTGAACCCACCTCAGTCCCTGACCCCCACCTCCTCTCCCCTAGCTCCTCCACACCCCCTTCCGTCAACACCCAACCCTTCTTAAGGGTGGATTCTCACCACTTTACATCATCCAACTTTCAGTACTAGTATCATGGCCCCGTTTCCGCGACCAATGTAGACTTGGTCGCTACCAAAATTAGGTTGCTCCGGCGTATCTGCTGGATAAATTCTTTGAATAAAATATAAAAGACTTGCTCTCCATCTTCAGGGTCTCAGGGGCAAGTCGTTCACCAAAACGTCGGGATTCATGGACCTCCTTAACCGGTGGAATACCCGAGAAACATGCTCATCTACGTAATACTCTGCGATCCGCCGCATGGGCGTGTGGCAGTGGGCGTTAGGTCACCAGCCTTGTAAAGATGTAAGGGTTAGGGAGGTGAAATGGTGACATGTGCTATGGGAGTGTATGTAGAGGAGCTCAGTTTTTACTGTGATCGCTTATTGTGCGCGGAAAGAACGAGTTCGTATCTGCCGAACATATCTGTTCGGCAGATAATCTCTCTTTTTTATCGCGTTTGTCAGACCTATAAATGTAGTGAGGCATCATGACAATATTCTCTGTGTCGCTCTGAAACACACCTGTCCTGAATTTCTCAAGCAACAGCATGTAGCCTCCGAGTCTCTAGGGGCTCCCACCTTAATCCTTCTGAAAGTTGAGAGGCACTAAATGTTCGCTCGTAGCAGTTTTTAACGAAGCGTGCTGCTTTTCATTGTATTTTATTAATTTTTTGGTTAAATCTTTATGACCAGTGTCCCAAATTCTCGTATGCGATGTGTGGCCTAACCAGAGCGGAGTAGCATCTCTATTTTACTTTTTCATTCGAGAAAATTTATCGAAAATACATCTATTACCACTTATTTTGTGTTATCGGTGTTTACTCTGTACTGTTCTCTTCAGGAGATGCGGCGAAGAAGTGAGAAAACAAGCAGTTAATTTCAAACTTAATCACAATTCTCTCACCTATGTAAAAATTTGCCAAAGTGGGAATAGGTTCATAAGCAAATAACATAATTTTCTCTAGTCTCCACAAATTTCTCTCACCCGCTGAAAAGTTAAATGCCCATCATTCTTCATTTTGTATTCATTTTTTGAGTATGGCACTTCGTATTTCCGATTTCCTCCTCCAACACCAGCGTCAGCTGCTGAAGGATTGACATAACAGAACAGAACATTGTGTTACAACTGAACATATTTGTATTAATACAGCAATTTTGGCCAACAGGCGAAGGCATTGACTTCAGTCCGTTCTACTCATACGGAAATGGGGCTTAATGAAGTGTGTGAAAGATTTTTCCCATTTCTGGTAGAGAATTCCAATTATTTTTATAAATAAAAGCAATTTCCAATAGGATCAAGCTATTATTGTTATTCTTAAGATACAAATGTTATGTATTGCATGAATGAGTTTATCGGTCATTAACTTTATATAGGTTCCTGCATGTTAGAGGTTTTAACTAGACGAATTTTTTTTCTCGCCGAGTATTGAAATATCTTTCCTGTTGAAGGTAAGTAAGTTTTAATAAAAACCATAGTAAAGTTTAATAAAAATCACTTGGTATATCACAAAATTGTTTATCAAAAGTTACTGAGGAAACAAATAAACAAATGATCAACCTTTTTGACGCAGTACGTGAGTCAGAACGTCCCCATTTGTTTTATTAGTTGTGTCGTCAGAGCAAACATTCTTACATAAGTCCTGAATATATCGAGGCCGCACCGTATGACTAGGAAAAGGAACACTATTTTTTGACAAACACTGCGAAAATTATGGTGGTTGTAATATTCATGTGCTTGCGGAAAAATGAGATCCATGGCAATGAGGTGAAATTCATTTAATTTAACTTAAGGTGATATCTCGCACAAAGTAAAAAATTTTGGACTTGAGATCGAGTTTAAGTTTGGAGTTCAGTTCATTCTCTCGCTTTCAATTGTTACTTCGCCAAGTACACATCTCATTGTATTGTGAAGGAAAAATATCGCCAGATTAAATAACACGAAGTACTCACATATATATTTGCTTGGTTTAGATTATCACTTAATCTACTTAAAGTTGTGATTCTTGTCATTGAATTATTTGCCACTCCATAAAAATCATATATTGGGCTTAGTTTTAATCCTGACTTTATTTGCTGTGCTTCCTTTACTGGTCGTACACTTGCTGAGAATACCTTTAATGATGTTCTTGGGACGTATGATTTTTTATCAATGCTATATTTGATGGAAATGCTCTCACTCTGTTTCTCAACGTGGACATCATAAGATGCATTTGCGATTGGTAACCACGTGAATTTGGGAAATTAGGATTGAATTGCATCAGTGGCTCTTAACTGCTTATTAATGTGGCTTGTCATAGTTATGAATCTCTAATTAGAGTGAGTGATCTTAAAATAATGAGGGTCAGTTTCGTAGGAAATGTATCTGAGGCTTCAGCATGCCGAGTGGACGAAATATTTCAGACAACACTTGAATAGTTTCTTCGTTCGCCTTGGTCGAAATATGTCTTAAAATAGTTGGTTTCAAAAGGCGAATCCTCGAGCTCTCGGCTAAATAACGGGTCACGAGACTAGTTACTTTTTTTAAATAACCTGTAATTTAAAAGAGTTCAACGTTAAAATAGCGTAATCATGTCCGATACTTAAATTAATACGGCAGGAGTTGGGGACCAAAGTGAATCCCTCTTGACCTAGTCTGAGCCTTCTCTTCACCGCTTTAGGGTATTTTATATATGCCATACAACCCTGCATCTTCATCCCGTACCCATTCGGGATAGGAACGCTTCTAATTTTTGGCGATAGGTCTGGAAACTGGGTCATTTTTAGTTTACCAACCTGGAAATGAGAATCCTCTGTAGATGCTGCTACTTCTGTATACTTCATTTTATTAACGCCTTCTCTCTTTTACTATTGATGCTAATACTTAGCGTCATTAGCTTGTTCTTCCTATATATTCTTTATCTACTTTCTTTTATCTTAACTGTATCCTTTTCCTTATGAATGCTAATTGCAAATAAAATGAATGCTTCCATTCTTCAATTCCAGAGCATTGCCAAGCCAACTGTACACATTTTTTGTGTTTAAATAATTTACGATGGGGATTGTCATTGCACAAGCAACGGTTTTGCCGTTCTCGGCCATTTGCAATCCTGTGGTTCCATGTGACCGCCATATTTTGTCAAGATGCCATGATCTCACAATAAAAGTTTTCGTTCACTCCCCACAGAGTTTTATTCACAGACCAAGGTTTCGACGTGAGCCATGTCATATTCAAGGCAAATTTTGCTTGAAAATGAAATTTCACTCACCTTGAAAATTAAATAGCTCTTGTCGAAACCTTGGTCCGTGAATAAAATTCTGTGGAGAGTGAACAAAAACTTTTATGGTGAGATCATGGCATCTGTACTCCATTTCCCCAAAATATCGCCTCATACGCTAAAATCAACATTTTGCCAATTTTTATAAAGTTTAATAGGTATTTCTTAAGTGTTTATCATAAGGTAGGGGTTTCTATGATACTTTTCTTCAAACCTACCTTTCGTTAATATTTTATAACTTTAATTTTACCGACTTGACATGGAAGTATTAAATTTTTTGCCCTCCTCGGTGATTAGATTATACCACTAGAGCAGTTTATTCTCGGTGGGTAACATGATTGAATCAAAATACTTTCATCCTTAGTCATCTAAGATATTAAAATTCTTGTTCTCTCCACCATTCATAAAATGATCTCTATCCTAAGAAATATCCAACCCCCTCGTTATGATGGTATAGCTACGTTTCATATAAAAACGTGCCGTTGACATTAATCTTTATTGTCCATCTCGCTTGACTCCCTTTCACTTACGTCGAGTCGATGTAGAAAATTAGGGTCGGCGGGATTCTACTTCAGTATAGCGCATGGTGGAAATGCATATTTGCTAGACATCTACCGAAGGTTCTTTCGGTGCACATATCAGCGCTGCGGTGGCGGTGCACGCTGCGGTGCCTTGTACTAGGCAGATGTCACCAGCCAATTTGCAAGTCGTTAGCTTCGGTTCCTCTTTTTTGGTACTTGACACGTCCGTCGGCCGAGAGGGAGAGATTATTAGTTCAGGGGATGGAGAGGTTTCGAAGGGGGAAGTAGTGTAGTGGAAATCCGAAGGGTTGGCTTCAGTCGAGGAAGTGTATGGGGGTAAAATGTGTCGAATACGTATGCGTGGTAGCTATTTAAGGAAGAATCATTTACCAATAAGTATATCAATGCGTCTTTTGGCGCAACATAAGACGAATGTATACTAGTGTTGCAATAAATACTAGCTGTGGTATTATTATGAAATAATTATCAAAATAAAGGAGATGCGTGCGATTTGTCTTAAGCCAAGGACGACAGATGTTTTTATAAATGGGCCACGAAAAGGTAGCTGTGATTGCCACATAAACCAATGCTTCTAAATTACAAGTTGCCAATCTATTTCCTTCAGTTGTATCACTAATTTGGAGCTTTATTTTGCTCTCATAGATTCGACCATTATCATAAGATTGTGGCGTGAGATACATATGACTGATTTCAATTCATTTATAAATAGTATAGAAAACGACGTATATGACCGACAAGAATGGGCCCTTAACATTTTTAAACACCTGAACAAAAAAGAGATGTACCAAGTATAAATATAATAGCTAAAGATGAGCGGATTTAGAATTTTTAGCAGCTCCGGTACACCTTAATAAGAGAACCTGTGTTTGAAAAATCAGACACAACTGGTTTTAATCCCAAAAATGTAGAATTAAAAAACGTTTTAAAGAAAACAAAAAACAGGAAAGCAACTGGACTCGATGATAATAATTCTGAAATAAGAATTTCTGGCAGCTCCCTGTTATATTCGCGAGAGCTATAAATCTATAATGGGTGCTTGATATGCCTTGAAATACCAGATTTTCGGAAAATTGTAAAATTATTTCGTAGGTTTAAAAAATATGAACGAAATAAGTCTACAAATACCGATTTATAACAGCTAGCACAATATATAGTAAAATTATTAAGGAACAACTGAAAAGTATATCAGAAATTCTGCTCCTTGTACAACAAGCAGGCTTTCGCAAGGGAAAATCATGCTTTGAAGCTGTTTTCAGTTGGAAACTGTTGTTACAAAAGCGTATAGAATATCCTCTGGTACTCAGAGTATTCTTAGATTACCAAAAGGTAGCATTCATTGAGAGAAATTTTGCCCATAATATTAAAACGAAGATACCCAAGTTATTGAACAAGAATAATTCAATCTATCTGTAAAAAATGAAAATTTAAATTAATAATGGCATCGGCAAAAATCCAACTCAGGAAATTGTAACCGACTAAGAAGTGATTCGTCAGGAGTGGAATACAATTCCTAAATTACTTATTGTATTCATACATGACTGTCTTCTTGAATGGAAGAAATTTACAAAACGCGGATGTAAGATAAAACGAGTTTTTACGCTCTTTGCCATTTGCCCATGACCAAGTCATTATTCAAGAAAATGAAAAAATTGACTGTCCATAATCTTAATTTGATACATCTAAAAATTTGACAATTATTCTAACAACCCATTATTTTTAGTTTAATTTTAACCATTGAGGGGGATAGTGACCATAATATAGTTTGAATATTATTTTTCTAGTCATTAATTCCCATCCTTCGGATGATTATCTTAGTGAAGTAGTTTTGTTACCTCTTATCCACCATTTCCCTTACTATGAAAACACCTGACTCCGATAACAACCCGGGGGTAGGATTTTATGCTCCATCCCTTGCGTTATCGTGAAGTAACGCTGGGAAAGATTATAATAACCTGGTCACTCCTCCTCCTATCTCACGTGGTATCATTGTCCCTTATTTCAGAGCCTCTGATAGCCAGTATGGGAGATTTTGGTCAGAATTATCAATGCTGATAAGTATCTAATCAAAAGCAAGTAATCACTTAATACGTTGGTGTGTTGGCTTCGTAATCACCTAATTTTAAAGCTTATTGAAGCTATTTGGGTTTCACTCTTAGAATATTAAGAATATTTTCCTTATGCTAATATTAAACTATTAGGATATCAACTTTTCTCTTTAAAGTCATCAAATGCGATCAATTGTACTATAGACACAACAAGAACCTGAAGAGAAAACTTTCATTTTAGAAGTAAAATTTCATTTTAGAGATAAAAATTATTAATGAGCATATTTATTCAAGGTATGTTTCAAGGTTGTTAATACGTATCCAAGGTATGTTTCAATAAGGGTTATTCAAGTGTCTTAAAATAAAACTATACTAATTTTAAGGTCATCTATACATATATCAACTATTTGAGCACTTGTGTGGACAACTTTGTTGCCTTTGGGATTAATTCGCTTGAAATAGAATGAAAGTGAAATTGTATTAATCAACCATTTCCCATTTCTTGAAAATATTATTAAAAGTCATGGATTCAGGTTTAACTAAAATTTTATCTCTTTATAACTTTTAAATAACTAAAATCTCATGATATTAATATTTTTATTTGTGTATTTAAAGCTATATGAGAGAATGAATATTGTAGTTTACTGATTAGCATAAAATTAGTCTAATTCACCCGGTGATTCATCTTAAGTCATTTAAAATGAACATGTTTTTCAACCCCTTATGAAGGAGAGAATGTTTTGCCGGTGGAAAGAGTAAAAAGAGTATAGGGCTTCTAGATTAGATGAAGGGAGTTATAGAAGAAATATTTCGAGCTTTAGACAACTAGTTTAGTAGTTGGACGATCTATCACAATAGAGCCGACGGCTGTACCATAGTCGCCCCTACCTTAATCGTTTGTGAATCTCTAATGACAACTCCATTTTGTGCAGACATACGTGCCCTCCTTATTTCTCGTTCTCAAATACGAAGCGATTTTACTTGAAACGGATGCGACGGCTGCCAGTCCTTATGAGGAATGCTGTGCCGCACATTTAGAGTTCCGTGTCTAGCGAACCAATCGGGGTGTATTAGCTTTTCCTTAAGTTTCTGGTGCACACCTGCGCGGCAAAGAGGGGATGTGGAAGTGGAGAGGGTGAATAGTTAGGACGGGGAGGGTAAGTTGAAATTACCCCGGAGTGATTAATACGTGATGTTTCAGCGCACCAACTATTCGGAGATCTGGGTTCAATTCCGAGTCAAATCAATTGACTTATTTGGCGGCTAATTTTATACCCTTCGGTGTTAGTATAACCATCTGTGAATGCTCTATTTTTGTAACTCCCAGCCAGCACCCATCTCCCTTCCGCAGCAACAAAGTTGCTGAGCCTTACGACGCAACGCCGCTTCGAGTTTTAACCATTTTTTTCTCTGAATTCAAGATTACTCCTTATCAATGTTAGCTAATAAAATTAGTTAATTGTCATTGTAAGCTAATTAAAATGGACTGTTATACATTTATTTTGGTCTTGCTAGTCACCATCGACTGGCAGACGTTCCTAATCTCGTAAATACATGGGTAGACTAAATGTCCAAGTTGGGACTTCGAACCTCGGGAAAAACGCATTTTTTCACCTCTTTAGAAACGTTTCCTTGTTGATGATGACCGAATCACCTTGGATAATAGTCACCGGAATACATGAACAGTAGTCTAGTTTAACAAATGAAAAGTAACTTGGTTTTCTTCCACTGATTTATTTTCTTGGTATATACAACATGGACTCAACATCATCAGGTCATTTGTGAAAATCAACTTCCCCATAGTTGAGCCTCAGACAATATAACGTAGTTATTCTATTTTCCTTTACTTTCAGAAAGGCAATGGTTCCAGGCTTGACTTTGTGGAAGTAATTCATAGTAACTTAAATAAAACTTTGTATACTCATCTATAGGTTTAATAACACGACCTGAAGATGTTGTTATTAAGGTCGTGTTGAAGGTCGTGTTATTAAACCTATAGTGGAATATACAAAGTTTAATTTAAGTTCCTTTACTTTGTTTGAAAATATGGATTAATCTTTAATTTTATTTACTTGTCAATTTAGAATTTGGTTCATTCCCTGGGTATGATGTTGGTCAAGTCTTAACGGGTCTTCCTCATCAGGTGAAAAATTCATTAAGACACCAACTTGTCAATTGTTCACTGTCTAAATCCAATCCTTTTCGCTACTAGGTTTTAGTAATCGCTTCCTCTTGTAACATACTTTTTGGCGAAAGTTATGTCCTTTCTAGTAAACCCATTCTCATCCAGAAATCTCCTTCAACGTAGACAATTCCAAGTTGCTTCCGGCATGAATAGACGAGGGCGTGGTGGGGTAGACCATCTCTCCTTCCGAGGACGGAGTACTATTGAGACTGCGAGCGGAAGTCCTAGAGAAAACCCCGAAAATCAGACAAGACACGGTCGCTTGGAAGCGGCGTCCTCTTCCGGCAAGGGTGCCGTCGCGGTGTCTCGGAGGTGCGGCGGATGTGGGGCGAGTAATTGGAGGAGATGGCCTAGTCCTCCACCGCGGTTCCCCTCTGCCAGTTGTATTTCGATCGCGTCCCCCGCGCTTCCTCTTTTCCGCCCACGCCCTCCTCTGCCATCCCCCGCTAATATTCCTGAGCGGAATCGAATTAAAGCAGCGGGGAGCGACCGGGGGAAGAACCGCAGACGGCTGAGAGGTCATGCCCGGTGGACCCTTTGGGGTGGGAGAGGGGGGGTGATGAGGGTTTGGTCGAAGTGGGAGAGAAGGGATGGAGGAAAAAATATATCTTCCTCGTCTGCGTCGAATACCTTACCCGCTTCCGAGAAGGTTTTTCGTGGTGGTTGTGAGGATTACGAGAGTCGGTTTTTTAACCTTTAAAGTCGTATGATTTCGTACTGTCCACTTTATTACAACAGTCTAAAGTACCTGATGATGACGGCGTGACAGTCGGAACACTTTTAAACAAGTGTACCAAGTTGTAATAAAAGTTGTAGTAAAAGTGGGCAGTATTATATCACTCGCTTCACATTTATAGTGCTGTTCCTCATCATTCCAACTGATACAGTGGAATTTATCCTTAAATCCGTGATGAAAATTGCGCGAACGGTGATGTCTTTGTCTTTGATTTATTTTACATGGCCCAGATGAGGCCCGGTGGCCCCCTCCTCCTCTGGACCATGGCTCATCTGTGCAGAGTTTTCATACAATATTCATTAGTATAGATACATCAATTAATTTCTTTATGACGTTTATTAGTTTGTACTAGCAGGTAAAAACGTTGGCATATACATCTATTGTTCATTATTTTAGGTACGCTGGTCAGTCATCTTGTGTTCCTCTCTTTGGCATCATCTAGGACTCTTGTTTGACCGGGCATGGTGTCTGGTTGCTAAGATGAGTCTTTGCTGGAGACTGGTTACGTACTCCTCGTCAGCAAATTTCAAAAGGCACATCATTCAATATAGCAAATACATTTTTTGGGAAGTTATCTCGAGAGAAAATAAAATTAATCGTAAAATTCAGGTTATGAGGTAATAGAGGAAGATAATAATATCAAGGATGAAAGGTTTTACTAAAACTTTTAAATAAATAATTGGAGTTAAAAAGTTTTAAATGTATTAAAAATATTTGGAAATAAAATCATTTAAATTTTGTGGAATGAATGAGTAAAATATAATATGTAAAACCTTGGATAGGTTAAAAAGGCTGTGCAACAGCCATACATAGGTAAACACCATACAAAGCATACACACAAACAGAAAACAAGGGTGATGTGGCCCTGATAGATAAATAACCATTTCTGCGTATTTGATTCGCTAAAATTTTCTCTTTTTTTCATTTTGTACTATTATCCTTCGTAAGTATTTAATATACAAGTGTTGACGAAAAAGTAATGCCCCATATTTTTTTCTCCAGAACTAATTTTTCCTAAAAACTGGAATTCAGACATAATAAATTATGACGTTTACTTTCCTAAAAACTGAAATTCAGACAAATTATGGCGTTTATTGTACCCTCTCAATTTTTCCACGTTATCTCCCTCAAGTTCTATAGCGTTCCTTCAATGATTCTATTTCCCCATGTGTATCCCCTGATGGTACCAGTTAGGTTATGGAGACAAGTTATCACTGCGCTAATCACATCATCGCCTTCCAAAGTATTAGCGTGGAAAGGTACTAGGTGTAATTATTCAAAATGGATTCGAAAAGAAGAGATATTTTAAAGTGATTTACATTCTTTCAAATCTTTCATTTGGGCAAGATTGGTATTTGCAAGCCTAACTCTGTAGTCTATCCTATGCAGAGTCCACAAAATTGGTCAGAGAACTCATATGTACATCTATATCTACACCTGTACTAACCCGCGAGCCGCTGAAAGTCGTGTGGCAGAGGGTGGTAGGTCTCCAGCCGTGTAAATGAGTAAATTTTTGGAGGTGACATGTACTATGGGAGTGTATGTAGATTAGCTCAGTTTTTACTGTGGTCGCTTCTTGTGCGTGGAAAGAACGAGTTTTTGTACATATCTGTTCGGCAGAGAATCTCTCTTTTTTATCGCGTTTATCAGACCTATAAATGTAGTGAGGTGTCATGATAATATTCTCTGTGTCGTTCTGAAACACACCAGTTCTGAATATCTCAAGCAGCCTAAGCCTAGTGTTCAGCCTCTGAGTCTCTAGGGACTCCCACCTTAATCCCTCTAACAGTTGTGTAACACTATATGTTCGTTCGTAGCAGTTTTTAACGAAGCGTGCTACTTTTCTTTGTATTTTGTTAATTTTTTTGGTTAAATCTTTATGAAAAGGGTCCCAAATGCACGCGGCGTATTCGAGGATTGGCCTTATCAGAGCGAAGTAGTATCTCTCTTTTACATTTTCATCTTTTACTTGTAAGATACAGAAGCGCCGTGATAACCTGATAAGGCTTTGCGACCTATCAAGATGTGTCTCTTGATGACCATTTCAACGCCTTGATTTCTGTTATTAGGGAGTTTAAAACTTTGGGGCATTAATTAATAAGGATTCAGTGTATAGTCACTGGAGACTACGGAAGTGAATCGAGGGAGTGTGAGAGAGGACTGTTGTGCATAGTGATTGCGGAGAGGATGTGGGGTTAGTGTAGATGAGGAAGAAATATTTTATAGGGTGGTTTGGCATACAATTCAATACAATGGAGACATTTGCCATGCTAAACACATTAAAACCAAATATCTAAATACCAATGAAGTTATGAGGAAAATGTGGTAACTAAGCATATTCTTTTTTCTTATTCATGTTCCCTGTAATATTATTTTCAAAGCTGGTCAAATATGCTGCCTGACTTTTTTTTGTTTGTGCTTCTGGGCTTGTGGCATAAAATATTTGGTGAAAGGAAACGATAGTAGTCGATTCTGGAGAAAATCAGTAGTTTTACAGTCAAAAGGTATCGTTGCATAGACAAAAAGAATGAATAAAAAGGTATAAAGTTTAACGGAAATGACTTACGTTTAATCCTGAAACCATATATTTTCCGAATAACATGATAGCAATACGAAAGCACACAGCTCGATTTAATTTTTGTATTCACTCAAAGTGCAGACTAATGTCTGCCATTACTTAAGAAAATTTGTCACCTTACGAGGAATTTAAATTTACTGTGTATTTTTTACCTTGCTGAAAGATATTATTTTGATGGTCCAGCAACTTTTCTGGTGTATTTTGTATCAAATAAGTACAGTTTCGGTATAGTTAACATCGTTATTCGAGCGGAACATTATCTATTGTTTTTTTTCGAAATATTTCAAGGAGGAACATAGAACGTTCATTATATTTCCTTTCCCCTCTTTATATTTTATTAGTTTAGTCCTAAATAAATTATTTTGGCGTAATATGAAAATTGGTTCGCCTCTTTGGTTTTTTGATAAGAATTAAATTGGACTTTAAAGAGTGGTATGTATATACATACGCAACCGAAGAGCATTACTTGAAGCATAAGTAAACTCGTAAACGAGTCTCTGTTAGCTTCTTTTGTCTCATGTTAGGGAAAAAATCATTCAGATTAGATATATTACAGTATAATTCTTTAATATGTAAGGTTGTATCAAATCTTGAGGTGAAACGCACCTTAAATATTAAAACAGAAAGTCCCTCTCGCAGTCTCTCAAATTAGATCAATATAATCCCTTACGAGTGGCACAGTTACCCCGAAGCGGTGGAGGTACCTGCCCTGTGATACATTATTCGGTTTTGCTGAGATAAAAAATAAATTCCTTTTTTTCCATGGGGGCATTGTAATGCAAAAGCATTAAAATTTCTCCATCAAATCCAAATTAATCGATCTTAAATGGCTTATGCTTTCTTATGCGTATTTATTATTCTTACATATGTTTTTTCCTTCCTATTAAATCATCATCCAGATTAAGAATAAAAATGTTGTATTTGAATAAAAATTTATCAAGACATACTTAATGTGTATTTATCCTTTCTGAATGTAACCACATTGCCAGTTGCTTAACTTTGCAGAAAATACTAAGTGCGTACCCCAAACACTAAATTCTACTCCTCTGCACTTTTTGAAACCAGTACTGAAAACTCGTTTTGCTCCGTGTTGCTTAGTGGAAAGAGATAAATTGTAGAGTAAACTTGTGTCAAACTTAGGTCCCTAGAGCTTCATTCTAATTGTGTTTAGAGAAGAAATTCTTTTCACTTAACTCTCCTGTTAGTGACAGTAATCACCTTGTAACGCATAGTAATCCAAAATTCATTGCCGCTTAAACAAGAAACGGACCCTCGAGAAACTTATTTATTCGATCTCATTTGACGCTCTAATTAATCGTTACATTTCTCCAGGCGTAACGATATGCTTCAAAGGCTTTCATAAAAATTAACACCGATTTCTAATCTCCCATACAGGATGGCTTGGATCTGCTGAGCGCGGGTGGCAATCGGTGGAGTGCTTAGCAAGGACGCCAACAGGAGCCGCGACCTCCGCTCTAGTTCGCGGAACCACCGGCGGCGGCGCTGCCCTCATCGTCGAGGTGAGTGCATGTGCCGTTAATGGCAAAGCCCATTTAAGTTTCGTATTGTGCTCCACTCCCCTCTTAATGGCCGCATTCCTTCTCTGCCATACATGAAAGGATAACGTCTACAACAAGGCTTACAATTAGTAAAAGGTTTTCTCGAAGAAGAAGAAGTTTTAATTGGGAAGTAGCGGTGTCTTTAAGGCGCTGCCCTTCCTCGAAGTCCTTCGCTTGTACTCTACGCTCCATTTGTCATTCTTTCGTCGGTGTGAGGAAAGTTACGATGTAGAAATAAGAACGCAAGTTCAGGAAACTTAAGTCAGTAAAGTTTGACGTGGCGTTCTAAGTTGAAAAGCTACAAAGCTATTATTAATTTACCTACCCTTTTTTTGATCCGTCAAAGTTCAAGGATGGAGCTGCAATCAGCTGAGTTGGAGGGGTACACTGTAATTACTGCTCGTTTTCGCTTATGAATACATCTTTGAAAGTAGTTGCCCTCGAAACAAATGATTGATGAGAAGAATTGAGCTGAATTTTACCCCCCTGTAAGTTTCCTCTATTATTGTGTTTGTGGCCATTTCACGCCTGTGACACCTTTTTTATAATATCTGTGCACTACACATGTTTTTCGTCGAGTGGATATATATATATATATATATATATATATATATATATATATATATATATATATATATATATATGTGTGTGTGTGTGTGTGTGTATCTAGCATTGGTTCTAGTGTTATTAATTCGGAACCAAAATGCTATCTCCGATTTTACGTTATTACGTCTGCAATGCTACTGAGTAGACACTGGGTAAATGCTGTAAATGCCCAAGGCATATTATTACTGACTTATTCGGAAAGTATTTATTTCTGCCGACATTGTTCCATATTCCACCCTCCAAGTAAGTCTTCTGTTCATGTAACGATATTATTGGATTCCGGATCCACCTATTCCCTCATTGTTCATTTAATGTAGTGATATTCAACGAAAAGTAATATGTAATTCTCACGCTTAAGTATTGTTCTTGGAACTTAAGTGGAACATTTGCTCAGCATCTTTTCTCTCAATGGGCCTCGAAAATTATTCATGCGACCACCACAACAATATTTGATCTCAGTTCGCAATTGAGGTTTATTATGCAAGGCGCTCGATCATACTATTCACCTTTGAAAACTCTGTAGGCTGTAACATAGTATCACCTTGAAATAATTCTGAAGTTTCTCTTATACTCGCAATTTTTTTTAACACCTGAGCTAAATTGCAATAAAATCCCTCCGTAAAACCGAAATGTTTGGTAATTTGATAAAATAGTGCTAAAATTTGTTGACATGAATTCATTTTAGAAGTATTAGTAAAAAAATTGAAATCAATTTTTCAGAAATTTTCTCAATTAGATTTTAAACTTGTTAGTACCATTGTACTGAATTTCAGCTTCAGTGGATGCGAGAATTTCTGATTGTCTTCAGTAGCAGCATACTTTACCGCCACTAGCAATGTATCTGAAAATATCACCGATGGGAATAGCATCCCGGAACGGAATAATATCTCCAATTTTTTAAGAAATGGGAGGTAGAAAAATAACGCTTTCGTATCGCGAGCGTTGTCAAAATTTAATGTAGTATGAGCGAGATACTTCCCTAGTCCTAATGGAGATCATGTTCGAATTATAAATTTTAATTACAGCAGCTGTAGGAAGCATAAATTAAATATTAAATTATTAATGGTGCAATAATATACTTTTGCATGACTGAAATAGTTAGTAAATAAAATATAAAATTGACATATTCTTTAATTTGACTCATTTTTGCACGCGGTACTTATAAGGCTCCAACACGACGGAAGGTTTTCTTGCGATTCGAAAAAAATTATTGTGATGGCATTATGATTTGTTTTAAAAATTGTTGAGAATACATACAAACTACACACTTAACTTTTTGACGATATCTAGGCGTTATAAATTCCTCAGTTTTTGGAAAAAGTTGAATGAAAAGGTGAAGTGCGCACACGTACCATTTCCCATGTGAAAGGGCTGGTATTTTTCGTCAAAAATCTAGGAAAGTTATTCAGAAACTGGATAACTGTTTGGTATCTTTGAAAGGGGGAGGTATTTCAATAAGTTTGCGTTAATTCGCGTTCTTGTCTGTCTGTTTGTTTGAGTGTTCGGTACAAATTTTGCAATCGACTTTTAAACTAACTTCCCGATGAGCTAGGGACTTGAAAATTTAATAGTTCATAACTGGATAAAAATACAATTATATGCAATAATAAAATGTAATATAATATAATCTATTAATTTTTATATTTATATAAACTGAGACCAAATTCACTGATTTTTAGGTGAAATGGTAAGTCGCTCTGACTACCTTTAAGAACCGAATAGTGGGCATAGTGTCACGTCGCTCGTTCCTGCCCTTCCTGCGCAAAGAGAATCGTTAGAACGGTGCCGAGAGGAGCTTGTCCGCCTGACCGTGACCAGGCTTACTAACCGTCCGATTCGTACCACGCTGCGTGGCACTGGCACGGGTGGTAATGCTCGCCCACCTAATCTGATTTCCCATGTACACATCCCGGATTCTCTTCAAACCCTCCCACACACTCTACGAAACTCACCTTTCTGTCGCATTCCCGCCTTTTTTCCTCCCCTGCTCTCGCAAATCGATGAAAGCACCGTTTTCTGGCGGGAACTCTGTGACGAACTGGATTTCGTGTCTGTACCGCTGGATGTAGGCGCCCCCCTAACGTGAATTAATGGCCGCGACCACCGCTCTCGATTCCCACGCGCTCTCGAGATAATCTGTGCTTACATCTGCGTTGCATCCTGCGATCCGACTCAAGGACGTGTGGCATGGGTTGCAACGAAGGCATATATTTTGCACCATTGTGGATGAAAACAAAACCGATCAGTGCCAATGTTATTATATTATATTCACCCGTATATGGCTCCTTTGTGGTCTCGAATTACGAGCCAAAATGGCCGTGCGATGAATCATATTTTATCTTGGAATATCTTGACTTTTTGTATTTCGAGGGGAACACTCATACTAAATATATGCGGAGCAGCATTAAAGAAACTAGGTTTTGTTAAGCGTATAATAGGAAGGTCCTCGGATGAAAAAGTAAAAACATTATTCTAATTCGCTCTGGTTAGACCGCATCTCGAATACGCCGCGAGCATTTGGAACCCTGGTCATTATGATTTGACCAAAAATATAATAAAATACAAAGAAAAGCAGCCCACTTCGTTAAAAAGTGCTACGAGCGTACATATAGTGTCTCACAACTTTTAGAGGGATTAAGATGGGAATTCCTAGAGACTCGGAGGCTACACGCTGTTGCTTGAGAAATTCAGAACAGGTGTGTTTCAGAGCGACACAGAGAATATTATCATGACACCTCACTATATCTCTAGGTCTGATATCGATAAAACAAGAGAGATGCATTGCCGAACAGATAGGTACAAAAACTCGACCTCAATAAATACTGAGCTCCACTAAATACACTCCGATAATACACATCATCATTTCACGATGATTAAATTATTTTTGTTAAAAATGTATGATATTATAAATTTTTGTTTTCACATTAAGAATAAGAATAATTTCTTACTCTTACTTACTTACTAATTTTACAGTTTTAGTACAATATTTTGTGCGAATATCAATCAGCTTTAGGCAGCTTCAAAGGTCACTGATCTGTATGGAGACTTCCTGCCATAAGTGGAATTCATTCCTGGCATAATACAAAACTTTATAATATCATATAAATTTTTAAAAATCATATATAATTATAACTTGGCGATTTTATTCTAGCCCAATTTTGAACTATGAAAGCAGAGACAATAAGAATAATTTAACCTGCAACAACAATAGAACACTAATTATTTCAAGTTACAACACAGGGTACGTGTACGTATATTACAGTTCTAGTACCTAAAATCAATATTGCTTTGTGGCAATATGCATGTCTTTGCTAATTTCAAAATGTTATTTCTGTAACTTCGAATGTATTCAGGTAGGGCGTTAAAAACTTAAGCGTCCAAATACACAAAGGATCTCTTAAAAATGTGAGATTTGGTTTTGGAAGCCGCGTATTAAGCTTCCCTCTTAAACTATAAGTATGGTCGCTTCCAGAAACCACGGATAAATTGCCTCTTTTCAGTTTAAATAATTTCAGAATCTTAAAATTAAACATGTATATAATGGGAAGAATTTTTGGTCGAAGAGATATTGGGTATGTATGTCTATATTGTTTACTTTCAGTTATAACTCTCATCGTTTTTTGTAGTAATATATGTGGAAATAAGGAATTATTATTTGCTCCTCCCCAACAAATTACCTACCAACTTATTGATCATAGCATCTTATACACTGAAATACTATAGCTTTTTTAGTCTCACTGCTCACTGAAACTAAATTGATTTAAATACCGGAAATATCGTAATTCCGGAACTCATCTGGAAAACATATTCTGAATCACCAATCTTCGATTCGACTCGATTCGATTTGCTGTCCGAGTTCATTAGGTTTTCTAGCGTATTTAATGTCCCCTCGTAAGGGATGATTCAGCTTTTATGATTCTCTTTTTCTTATAAATATGGAGGATTAGGATTTTCTTTAAAACTCCTTAGCTCATTAATCATTTATTTATCTTGATAATTCATTTTGACAAGTCGTCATTTTGGGCTATTGGCATCATTGCGCACCACAGTAATTATTCTAAATTACATGCGAGATATTAATCAGGTGTTGCAAGCTGAAATCGTGTGATGTTCTTTTTCCAGCCGCGTGCATAATTACTGTGAATGCATCCACGTGGCCCGCATTCGAAGTATCCCGCATTGTACGCTAGAAATATCGCGTGTCCTTATTTTCATCCTTCGAGGAAGAACTGGAAGTTTTATTCGATCTATTTATCATTTTATCGATTTCATATTAATTAGTACGAGATAGAATTATGACCATTGTTGGTCTTAGCTTTCTCATTTCAGGGTCAATTTAAATTTTCCTCTACATTGCTATACATTTCCCGCCATTTAGTCTCTCGTTGTTGTGCTATACTTCTCCTTGCTCTCATATTTTCCATCCACCGCAGATAGAATGAGAAAAAAAACCTTTGCAAGACATAGGGAATAATTGCGTATTGAGCCTCAGTAGTAATGAATGCCCGTAGCAGATATGAGCAATCGCTCGCGGGTGTCCCGCAGAGTTGAGATATCACGAACAACTCCTAGTATATCTTTAGCTTTGAGATGAAAATCAGTATTATTTATTCGTAGACATTATGGCATGGTTGTGTAAGTAGCATTTGAGGAAAATTTCCAGAAAATAACATAAAGTTGAAAAAAACATGTTACTTGATTTTCTAAGTAAAATGAGCTACTGCATTAAATGTATTTGAACACTGTCATTACCAAACTCTCGACTTGATGCAAAGAGTTTTGATTTATTTACCTTAAGTTCGCGGTAATCCACGCTCAGCTAACTACGAAGCGCCCTTAGAAATCAACTGTTTCGAGAAAAAGATTCCTTTTCCTGACCGTAATATTCTACCAAAGCAATATTTGATTGATTTTATAACATAGCCAGAGATAGCTCCCTTTAGTTGGATTATAGAGCACTACGCTGTATTTGGGAATGAATTTTTTTAATAGCAATTGCGATATCAAAGTGAGGCATAGTAAAAAGGACATTATTGGCCGGTCAACCGCTTGCACTCTTGTAATCAGACTTCTCATGCTCGCCCATGAGGTTGCCGAATGGTGCATCTCTCTAGATTTTTATTGAGAACGCTATTTTACCATCGAGTTGGTAGTAGCGAATCTACGCTAAATCTCTTATGATTTCAGTAGAGGTATCTACTCACTTAATGCTCAACAGCTTGTGAAATCACTTGGTAAATTTGTTGGTCGTTTGCTTTTTCCTGCGGGCTCATTAAGAATTCATGCATATTAATTCTTTATCCAGGAAACCACATGTTATAGCTTGACAGGACTGTACTCGAGGCTACGTAAAACCTACGGGGGACCATCCGGTTGATGTAAAATGCTTTAAAATAAATTGAGTTGTCCTGAGAAGGCTTAAATGAAAAGGCTGAGGAGCGATTACAGCCACCTGGGTGCGGTCACGCGCTGACGGTTAAATAATTCCCTTAAGATGGTGTATTGGTAAGCTGCGTGAAGGTCACAGTTTATAATAAAAGGTGTACTTTTTTGGCCAAACCAAGGTGAGTTTCGTGCAAAACAAAAGACCTTAGCATTTTCAGCTTGTTTGGTCAAAATATCATTTCATCTAGATATCAATGAATTTGGTCTCATATTAAAGAAAAATATCTCTTCCATCCAATGAAACCAAAATTTCAACCCCTTACCACATTACTATTTGAGATATTTGCCGAAAAATACTAGGCCTTTTACATGGGAAATGGTACATGTATGCACATCAGAGAGAGCTTATTTTAAAAATGAGGAATTTCTAACTTCAAATCGTCAAAAAATTAAGTGTTCAGTTTTAATCTTTTCTCAACTATTTTTGAAAGAAAATTATATTGTCACCGCAGTAATTTCTGTGGTATCGAGATAAACCTTCCGTTTTGAAGTAGTTTGAAACATACCGCGCGAAAAATATTAGTCAGGTTAAAGACTTAGGTATTTAAGAAATTTTAATTTAATTTCTTACAATTTCTTTCATATAAAACCATATTGTTGTACCATTAATAATGCAGTATGTTTTTCATGTGTCCTAAAGCTGGTGAAAATAAAACGTATAATTTGAATTCTATTTGGCCTCTATTATGACTAGGAAACTATTTCGATCAAACTACCTCTAAGGAAAATTAAAAATTTTAGCTTTCCGCCAATTTGCGATTAAATTATACACTACGCCATTGTTGAGTTTATGTTTGAATGGTCCTATTTTAGCGAAGTAACGGAAGCTACATGGTTAATATAGTAACACCTGAAGTCAAATCATCGAGAAGCCGGGTAAAAGATAAATGTTGACAGTTATTCTGGGAATTCCATCCGTCTTGATGAATCATCGTTAACTGCGTGCGAGCTGGCAAAGGAGCATGCGCTTAATAATCTATTGTCAGCCACTGGCCTTCCGCTACTTCCATAATAATTCACAGAGAGTGTCACGCTTGTTTTGTGATGAGTCTATTTAAACTGATGTGGAACATCAATCTGAGATTAACCCACATGTTAAGTTCATGTACAAGGAACAATCATTACCTATGCAGCCAATTATATCCGACTTATTGTATCCTTTCTTCATGTTTTATGAACCAAATAATTTGGTCATTATTCTCAGTAGAATGCATACCCCAGGTCATTGAAATCGTTTTCATTATTTGCTTGTTGCACGATTTAGTTAGTCACATTCTGGATATAAACGGCATATGTCTAAACATAAAAATAGTTTCGGGACGTTATTCCTCCGCATTCCAACACATTCCATTTATCAATTCTTTTTACTGACTAAAATCCTTCCCCTGAGTACTTGTGACATATTACACTATAATTGTTCTCCATCATGGACAGCAATAGGATTCAGTAGCATGGTTATTACTCGTGCGAACTAAACTCAGGATTCCTTTGAACGTGGAAAGTCGATTCAGTAGCATAGCTGATTGATGGGCACAAATCAATAGATGCATTTAGTTGAGTAAACTGCCCATTGCACTTGTAAGGCATTTCGTAATAACTGTCTGTATTAATAATTGTGCGATTTCTTTAGGGTGCATTTTTAAGTACTTCGCTGTAGTGATGGAACTATCCTTTAAGGAATGCAAAATAACTACGAGAACCTCTGATGGAGTACAGCTTCAAGACCACAATGCTAAATCTCTTCGCCTCAATGTATTTAGACTCATGTATTTAGACTCATAATTAACTACAAAGTATCCTGAGGGATCTAATTATAGGTGTATTATTAAAAAGTTCTTCAAATATTGTGACTCTCTTTGATAGTTAACATATCATTTTTATTTTTCATATATTCCATAATTAACCATGAAATGCCCACGATGGGGAAACCTTGATGTTTTTGTGAGGAGGAATACTCTTTTCTCCCGTCTCTTATTCAAAGTCTCGTCGTCTGCACTACGGCGATTGGAGGGAAGTCCTCATCAGCGGTGGGTATCACTGAGATAGCAAAGGGGGGACGGCTACACGCTTCTCCACTCGACACACACAGTCGGAGCAGAGACGGGCATGTGTGTGTGTGTATGGGAGCGAAGCGTGATCAACCCCGGCGGAAAACCCTTCCGTGCCAAAGGTTCATGTCATTGGACAGTGCGCGTTCCGTGTATTCCTTCTTTTGCCGCCACGCTCCGTCCTCTGCATGCATCGTCTCTTTCCCTCACCCACGCCCTCTCGCGATCCCGGCGATCTCGCCCTCCAACTCCCCGCCGTCCCGACGTTCGAAAGCGGTGAAATAATAAGCTAGGTGCCCCGGAGGTGAACAGAGAGACGTAACGCTCCCACTCTCTGTGCCGCGGATCTATTTCTGACCCCGTGTGCTATCAAACCGCCGTGTTCGTCCCGTACTCGACCAACACGCTCTACGGACGACATCGCGTTGCGTTGCCGCGATTCCGAGTGCCGAATGTGAGGTCGAACTGCCCTACTGCATTAATTCGGTGTCCACGCCGTGATCGCGGCGCCTGAAGTATGGAGGAGTTCAACGACACATTACTTCAACTCATGCCTCGAAGTTTCCTTGCCACACGACAACACAAGAGCTTCGAGAAAGCCTGTGTTTCTCTTATTTCGGTGATGCATTTGTCTTCACCACCACGGCTCCTTATATTTAATTTATTTTGTTGGCTCGAAAAGACAACGCATTCCTAAAAACTAAGAATATGTTGTCTTATCTCGTGACTTTAAACTTTTATACTCCGTTGATCTCCTATAGTAGTGTACCACTGAACTTGTTTTCTACATTTGATGCGACATAACAATTATGTAATAAACCAGGAGGCTAATTACTTAATTGAGCGTAAACTTTGGATTTGTATTGTAAAGAAATATAGTTATGTAAATAATATGATTTTGGTATTATTCTCGTTAAAAGTTATAGCTATCGCTCAGAATGGCAAAAATAGAACATTCACAAACACGATCATATCATTTATGGTTAAATGTCTCTCTGGCAGGATTTGTTTCTGTGTTTAGCTAACGAATAATGTCCTAAATGTTGTATCATTTCTAAATGTTATCTAACTGATATCTACGGTTAAGGCTCCCAAGAGTGCATGGCATTTAAATATGGCGGCTCCCATTAATTTTTGGTTTCATTGTTTTGAGCAGCACGTTTAGAATATTCAGTGGTGAGAGTGGTTTGACTTTTACTGATATACAAAAAAACCCACTGGGAACCTCCGTATGCAAAATTTAGGTTCTATGCTAAAGTAAGTATTTTCAATTTCGAAACCTTGAGCAATCACAAGATTTTGCGACTATGGTTATACTTTTTCTAACTTGGATTCACTCAACATCTACTTTTGAAATGTTAAGGAAATTATTTAATTAATCATGAAGTAAAACGAGCAATCACCCTGCAACCAAAGCCTCAACGGTAGCTGTGTGCCACTCCCTTTTTTTTTAATGTCTCCCTTTGTTCGAATAAACAATTATTGAAATTGATATTGGAAATTTGCTCGATATCTGTTTCCTCCGTAAGAAATAATGATTATTGAAATGCACTTCCACGCATTGTTGCCTACCGAAGTAAGTGCTGAGGAAATCTTGGGCACCGTTGCGCCTTACAAGTTCCAGTTTCCGGACGTGATTCCTATTTTTTTCATTTTCTTGTGCCATAAGGAACAGGAGATATCGATTCCATCTGCAAAACACGTTCATTAGTTCAGTATTGCTCATCGAAACAAATGTTTTTATCGAATTTTGGAATAGTCATAAATATCCTCCACAAATTATGTGTAGTTTTGCCTCACACTTAGTTTGTTGCTGTAATTAGGTATCAATACTCTAATAAGGACGAGATTTAAGTAAAATTCTGAACCATTCCCTTTCCCATGTTAACCCCATTGTTTATCTATAATTCTTTATTTCTTAGATTCTTTCTTTATTTGTCCTGGGTACTTGTACCTTGTTATCCATGTTGTGGCTTTCATATCTTTTTTTTCAATTAGAAATGTTATAAAAATCCCCAATGTGCTTCAGTTTCTTCTCTGGTCAAAATCCGTGGATTGGTTTGCAGCAGTCGTTTGCCTCATCCCTTCCTGAAGCCGAATTGGTCTTCAGTAAGCATTTCCTCAATATTTCGTTCTATTCTTTTCTGCATTATTTTTGTTAATATTTTAGAGGCATGGGAGACAAGACTAAGTGTGCGATACTGTTGACAACATTTTACTGTAGTTGTTTTGGGTATTGGTACAATGAAACACTTTTTAAAATCTTCAGGTAGTTTCCCTGTATCATACATGGTACACACCAGCTGGTACAAAATGTTTTTGCCTTATCCTCAGATGCTTGAATATGTTCTGCTAGAAGTGTGTCAATGACAGAGGCCTTCTTGTGTTTAATGAATTGAATTGCGCGGTAAAATTCCTCACACTTAATTCTGTCGTCTATTTCATGATGGTTTACAATGGCTTCGTCTTCAACAATGTCATTTTATACTGCTTCTTTATCTTCCCCATAAAGTTTTTCCAAATATAATTTCCATACTTCACCGATTTCTTCTTTTTCATAGGCTATTGTGTTGTTTTCTTATAGCAGGGTACTGCATGTTATCTTCCTATTTCCCAAGACCTTTTTCACTCTTTTGTAAGCCGTCTCAACGTTTCCGGCCTTATTATATTTCTCTGGCCTTTCTTGCTTCCCGATTAATTGCATTCCTTAGTATTTTATATTCTTTCCTACCCTCTTCAGTCGTGTCACTTTTTAATTTCCTTCTTTGCTCAATCAAGGCTACTATTCATCATTCAGTCACTCATTATGTTTTTTAACTTTCTGCTTTCCAAGGATCTCTTCTGCAGCCTTGCACCTTCCCGTTTTGATGTTACTCAACTTTTTCAGCATCCATATCTTCCTCAATTGCCACATTATCGTCCGTTTTGACTGCGAATATATTTCTGATGTTTTCATTTTTTAGTTTTTCTAAGTTCCATTTTACAGGCTTCTTTGTCTTTTCCAGCTTCTAAAACTTAAGTTGGCATTCACTCATGACTAGATTGGGGTCAGAATCTATATCAGGACTAGCGTATGCTCTTCAGTCTTTAATTTGATTCTAAAACCTACTTTTGACTAGAATGAAGTGTATTTGGTATCGTTTGTGATCGCCAGGTACTCTACATGTGTATCGCCTTCTATAATGGTGTTGAAACCAGGTGTTAGTCACTACCGTCACTACAAGCTGGTTGCTGTTGCAAAACTCCTTAAGTCTATCTCCGCGTTCATTTCTTTTAGCAAGTCTATGAGGGCCTACCACTTCATCATTGGTTCACTCCCCTACGACAGCATTCAGTCACCCATTATAAACAGGTTAAAATCACCTTTTATTCCTTTCATGGCGTTCGCCAGTTCTTCATATATTTCTTCTAACTGTTCTTTTTCCCGACTTGATGTGGGCATATATATTTGTATTATCACAGTCTCCGTATGTTTATTGTCTATTTTGACTAGAATCGTTCTACCACTGTATTGTATATACATATCCCTTTACTCTCTACCCATCTCTTTGCTCAGTATCACTCCAACACCTTCTTGGCCCGGCCTGTTTTGCATGGTGCCAATGTGAATTGTCCCCACTCCAAAAATCCTCCTATCAGGCCAACGCGTCTCGCATATCCCCAAAATGTCTAATTTCCTTTTAGCCGTTTCAAGTTTCAGATGTTCAAGTTTTCCACTTTTTAAAAGTACGGACATTCCATATTCCAATTCTTTTTCTGTCTTTAAAAGGTTTTCTCATCCTCGAAAAATCTCTAGCAGTCCCCGCCTGAAAATCCGATTGGGGGACTATTTTACCTCCGGATTGTTTTACCACAGCGGAATCCATCCTCTCAATTACTGTTACTTGGGATATATTATGGATCCTTAATGCGGTCGTTTCTCCTTGCCTTCCGCATCCTTTGCCATTGGCCTTGTAAGGCTCATCCGTCTTCAGGAGTGGTTTCCCACTCCAAGGGCAAGAGGGTACCCTACCCTCTATCCGCTCATCCACCCTCTTATGAGGCTGTTGGCACTTGATAGAAGGTATCTCTTTATCCCGGGAGATACTCGGTTCCTGTGTCGTTTGCCGCTTGTTTAACAAACATTGCCCCCTCTCTACCAAGGGGAGGTGACGACAGGGATTTCCCTTCACTGATTCAAGGACCAAATGGCATTTTCTAGTCTCTCCGATACTTTCAGCGAGGATATGCTTCTTAGTGTACATAAATTCAAGTATTCTTAATGTGAGCGTGTAGCGTTTTATGTCATCATGACTTCATGAAATTCAAATTTATTCTGCCTCGTTTCTCTGCATCTCTCCTGATTAATCTACTGCTAGCTTTGGAGGATCATTGGAAGGAAAGCGATAGGTAAAGTAGATGATGAAATATAGTGCGATTCTCGTGTTGTTGGAAAGACTATCAGAAGGAGGAAGATAACTAGTTTCAAGATCATAAGGGCGTTTTGGAGTTGTGTATTAGAGCAACTGAATCAATAGAGGCTTGCAAAGAGTGGGCGGTATGGGCAAACTATTGTAGCAAATACAGATCTACTGGCCTTTCTGCTAATTTTGAAAATATTTATCTCTTTCTACTTCCAAAGATAGGGATGTGATGGCCATGTATATGTGATTCTCGTTATTTTTACGTATTGCCTATCATGCAGCACGCAGCGTGCAGTTCAGTCACAGGCTTCTCAAAGTCAATGTGTCACATCTATTTGATGCAAAAAATTTGATATCCCAGCGAGCCATTTAATCCGCGCACCAAATATCCCAAATTTTGTTAAACACCACCCGGTTGCCAGATGTTAAGAAGAATTTGGATTTCTTGCGGAAGATGGAAAGGCTTTGGGAGTAGGGTTGAAGTGGTGTGATAAGTGCGCCGCTCGCGCCCTAAGGAAGAAATCCTCACGAGAAGATGAGGGTGGGATGGAGGGCAGAAAGCTGCATACTGAGGAGGGGAAGAGACGGAATACAACTCGATCCTTATCGACTTAAATTTTCCCAATTACGCAATTTGAGAGGGGGGTTGGGGAGCGAGATGGGGGTGGGAGGGAAGGAGAGAGAGTTCTGAAGAGGCCTGGAGTTAAGAGGGAGCTGGAAAGGCTTTTGTATCCCCGCGCTACGCCGTGGATGGTAAAATGGGGCGGGGGAAAAAGGGTGGTGGATATAAGAGGGCATGAGTCGTCAGGAGGTGGTGGGGGTCGAATGGGGTGGCGGATTCGAATGGGGCTCACGGCGGGAATGGCAAGAGTGTGGGGGCGGGCCTGAGCGGAGAGTGGTACAGCGGCGGCCCCAAGGAGCGGCGGCAGGTTGGGCGGGTAATTTCCCGGCATGCCTCGTTAGTCCCGCGCGCGAGGGGCCAGCTGGGATAGTTTGGTCGGAGTGAGGAGAAGAGATGAGGAACTGTGAAGGGTAGGATTGCGGAGGCGGTTGGAGTTGCTTCTCGGAGGGAAGAGGGAGAGGTATAAGGAGGACGACGGCAGTACGGAGTGCGAAGGAGTTTTGAGGGCGCAAGTAAGTCCCATTAACCAAAGACCGGATTACCCGATTAGATGTTATTTTGTTTTCTTTTTTTAATTATTATTCCACCTTCCCCCTTTAACATCATCCCCTCGGATTTCTTGCCCCTACTCCCACCTCTTTCTCTCTCTCTCTCTCTCTCTAGGTTTTTCCCCCGCCCTCTTGTCCGAGGCGACTCCCAGCCGCTCTTTTCAAGGAAAAAGACGGGAAAACTTGGGAAACGATGCCTAGTTAAGTGGGATCTCGGGTAAAAGAGAGCATTTTTCCCCACCGGGAACTTCGCCCGTAATACGTGTGCCATTTGTCAAACCTTGTCAGGAACTTACATCCACGGCGCTTGCTGGTTTAAAGGCTGCGGCCTCGTCATGGAAACTTAGCGGAGGTGGCTTAGAAGTTATACATTTTTCATTTTAATAAATTGCTTTTGTAATGATATGAAGGAAATATATTATTTACAAATACCCCTTCTTAGCAATCCTCGTCATCATCAAAATGCTTTTCAGTTTTCATTTTCCCGTTAACCCCGGATCCCGAGTTAGATTTGTCGCTGTAAATCAAAGTATTTCAATCTTTCTTGGATAAATATTATGAAAGCATTCATGTTATTATGTGAAATTTATGTATTGTGTGTAAAAATCGATAAGGTGTGACTAATCAAGTGTATTCACCAAGGCATAGCACAATGATTATCATTCTTTAATATCAATAACACTAGCGAGCAGAGAAAATCACCGTGATCTCCTCTTCTTCACAATTTACCGTGATCTTTCTTTCGCGATGTAACATTTATGACCTCGTCAACTGTAATTTTGTTATTTCAATGTAAAGTTAGTTCATCATTTCCGCTTATGAAAGCTGTTTAGTAAGTAATACTGAAATTCCGCCGCTTAACAAACCTTCCTTAAGGGGTCGTTATTACGGTTGTTTTCGTTCCTTTTTGATAACTAATGAAATTAATTGCTGCCCTAATTCTTCTTCCTCCCTCGGGAAATATGGAAAATCATCCGCTTCTTTCATTCTAAATTTGTCTTCACTTTTACGGTGGTATTAGATGATCTGCACCCAATTATTACCTGCGTCTCTTTGCAAAGATTTCTCTCCGCTGACCTATTTCCCCTGTGCTATTAGCTTACGACGTTTGTTTAAATCTAAGTACCATCCTAAAAATACACTTTTATCGTCTAACAATATTTAATTTAAGCATGCACTCAATTTTTTCAACTCTATTATGGTTGAATTTTTCGTTAAAACTTTTTATTAGTATTTTTTACTACATTTTTGTATGGCTCGGATGTGATCTGATATCAGAGATTATCGTCTTATGCTCGTTACCAATGGCTGATAACTAGATGCTCAGTATGATACAGTAAATTACATATTGCAATCAGGTCTAATGTTTCTCCGAAGTTCAAGTTGTCATCTTTATCCCTATGAAGTACATATTTTATTTAATAAACACCTACCCAAAAGATGGATGTAAAGAGATAAACTGATAAATGTCACGTGTCTTGTCTTTTTAAACTTCAATCAACGGGCGTCGTTTATTACCTTTCCCACTATGAAAAAGTTTTTCTTCAATGATGTGAAATATTTTCCTTCCTTCCATAATTTCTCTGGAAAATTCCTGGTAATATATTTGCATCTTGCTGCGTAGAAAGGCTGTTTTGTATTTCTTTTATGATTACTTTTGAGATTTTTTTCTGTAATTTTGTTTCCATTGAGCCTTTCTGCGTAATCTTTCCTCCTTAAATAAATCATCCAAGCTCAAAAATCTTTACTCTGTTTATCTCTCTTCGCTTGAACAAATACCTCAGTGGAGAGGTTATCAAGTCTAGCTCTCTTTTGGCACGTCACTCTGCTTCTTCTGTCTGATATCCGGTATTTTCGGATCCAAGCTTCTTTCTCCCCTTATCTGTTCACAAGAGTTCTATTTAAGTAATATTGCTATCTATATTTTTTGTCTTGTGTCGCTGCTCATTTACCATTTCAAATACTATATTTCCCCTTACATAGTTATATTGTTCGTTTATTTTCTTCATGAATTCTAAACGTTTATACCATCTCTTGAATGCGTATTCTTATTTCTCTCGAAAATATCTTATAGATGTCTTTGAAAATAGTTACTGTTTTACCATACTCTTCCCTATGGTTTCCTCCCACAGTCCTCCACAGTCAGTAGAAATAACTATTAAATGACAAATTGTATGCTTACTGTATGTATTGTATTATCTTTGGCGGATGCAACCCAAATACATATATGCCTCCAAGATACTTTTTAAACTATTCTACCGGTTAGGGTAGATATTTTTGAATGTCAGAGAATCTCCTCCCGGTTTTCTACACTTTCAGGGGCCTATCTCTTTCTAGTATATCCTTTTTCGCCTCCGCAAACGATATACCCTTATTCATCCTGTCCACGAAACCTATTCTCTTTCTTCCCCTTCCCCGCTTGCCCCTCATCCTTCCCTCTATCACATTCTTGAGCAACCCATCGCCCCTTATCACATCTTTCAGCCACCTACCCTGCCAATCCCGAATTTTATAAAAAAGTTTCCTTTCCTCGCCCATCATCTAAAGCACTTTCTCGTTAGTCTTTCTTTCCGTCCATCTCACCTTCTCCATCCTTCTCCACACCCACATCTCAAATGCCCGCAGTCTATTCACATCCTCTTTTCTGAGGGTCCACGTTTCTGCTCCATACATCGCTACGCTCTATATCAAGGTCTTCACCTCCTTACCCAAGCGCAATATACTTTAAATACCTAATATTTATGATTAGTCGTTAGCACCATCTGTCATAAATCAGCATTTTCTTTCTTCATTGTCGTAACTAAAAGTTATCAACCTGTTTAGAGGTATGCTGCAGTTTTCCATTCTATTCTCTTTTCATTTTGCTGGCTTTTTAACAGAACTACTATGCTGTAAAATTATTTATTAGTCATTTATTACTGATTTGAAAGAGTTAACTATGGCCCTAGAATGCGTAACCAGGGACGCGGAAGAAAAAAAATATTGGGAAATGAAAGAGGGGAGAATAGAGAGTCGGACGCGAGTGAGGGGACAGAGACTGTGTTTTGACTGAGTGTTACATTAAGTTTTTCTTTATGAGTGCGAGTAGCAAAATGTTCTGTGAAGAGAAACAAGTGTTATAGTGTATTACAAAGTATTCTGTGAAAAATAAAACGAGTATTATGGTATTTTACGAAATATTGTGACAAATAAAATGAGTGTCACGACTTGTCACCAATACTTTAGCTTTTCATCCTTGAAATATAAGTTAATATATTGCTTGTGAAATACTCGTTGATTCTCGACGAGATAGATGATAGTAAGGAACATGGTCGTAGTTTCGTTTGTAGGAAAGAGAATCTGACTTCCTAATTATGTTCGGTTTTTTGCTTAGTGGAAATTGTATCATAAATTTATTTTTCCTCTCGAGCATATCCCGCTTATGTGCACCTGTGGGTAAATCCGTGAGGGCGATACCCTGTTCAGCTCTGATATCCTCAAAATTAGGAAATAGCTAGTTTAGTCGCTAAATGACAAGTACTATCGAGCTATTTATTGAAACTCTATACCATTGCAACAGAAAAATCTCTGTAAAAAAACTTTTTCAATCAAGTTTTTCTGTTGTTATGATAATGTTTCTTTGCGAAACGTAACTGGAAGATAATGATTGATGATAATTGACGATAAGTTTGATGATAAGTTGAAGTATTGAAAACGATCCGATTAAAATGCATTTTCACTTAAAGTAAAATGCCAAATTTCTGTACAAAGAAAATGAATGGGTTACCGTTAATATTTACCTCTAAGAAAACATAGCAATAAATGCAGTGAGGAATACCAACGAAAGGATTATCGACAAATCAGAAATCCAAATCCACAAACATCTGCAAAATTAGGGCGTCTGCTGGCACATTCTTCTATGTATATAGAAAGATTTAGAAACTCCAGTCTTATTTCTTCTCGGTAATTCTTTCAATTTTCCTTCTTAAATTTTTTCTTTAAATTGTTCGGGAAGCTGCTATGTCACAGAATACCACTTATTAGAATTTTCTTGTTCCCGTCAAGCACAAATGAACCAAAATGAAGCATCCCATTAGTTTCTCAATATTATAAATTGGCAAAACGTATCTAAATAATGACAGCTTTTTTGTCTCACACGTTACCGCTATTCAGGTCATCTTAAGGATATATAAAGATAATGTACATATAGGAAAAGAGAATGTGAGGTTCAAGTCTGCATGGAAATCGATCTCTTTTTTTATTTATTGGCCATAACAGCGTTTTTGACAAATATCACCCTGAGTAATCTAATAGATGTATATGTTTTCGATGAGTAACCTTTTCACAAGTTTATGAATTATTTTTTAAATATATGAAATGTATAACTTTAATAAAAAGTAAGATCTTTATGGATGTGACCGCAATTTTCAGTCCAATGCGTGAATGTTCCGTTTTAGTCTTGAATTTTGAGCAGTTTGGAAGTAGTATGCGTTCATTAAAAGAATAATTAGTGGAAACTTCAAACAGTTTGACATGAACTTCTATTCTCTGCTTTTGAATTTACATTCATCCTTGATGTGCTGATCTATTCTAAAATTCGACTGCATGTTTTTTTCGTACTCTATATCGTGTACCCAGCTATTCTCCCTTAATTCTAGTTCCAGATCTAGCTTTTTTTACTCCTCTTGTCCTTGGGACCCTGTCAAGTGCAAGGACAACGTTCGAAGAATCCCTGTGTAAAATACTGGAACACATTTTACTCAAAGCACTTAGTTCGGTCGAATGGACGCCGGCTAAAGGAAAATTGTTCTCCTTTTGTGGCGTACTTCCTTCATTCCACCGTTGGAAATTGGCCCGTTCGTGACTTTGACCCGCTTATTTTATTTCATTAAGTATTATCGCATAAGTGATGGTATTGCATAAGTTTTTTCGATCGCCTGCTGTAATAATAGGTCAAAGTCTATGAGCGTGATTCCCCGAACTTAGGAAGCCCTTTTGTGAATAGGTCTATGGGCCTGCGTAAAATAGGACATATGCCTATTAATATTTAACCGGGTGAATCTAATTTAAATCCATTATTGGAACAATTTTGAAGGCCTATAGTGTTTTCTCTCTGAATAACTCTATGTAAATTCGACAAATGGCGTCAATTATTCATCTCTCTCTCAACGAATTAAACTAACTTTCTTTTTGCGTAAAGTAATTTTTGCGTAAAGTGCGTAAATTGCGTAAAGTAAAGCATTTGCGTAAAGTAATTATCTTTACTACATTTCCATCTTAAAAAAAACGTGTACATGTTTGATGGGTTATTTCAATATGGAGTTAGGTTTGATGCTATTGCTGTCCAAATTTTTCATCCCTATACTTAGTGCGTGAAAAGATTAGGGGTCAATTTTCATCGTACTTCATTCCGTGGAAATTTTTTCTGGAACATATCTTGTAAATTCGGACGCTACAACGTATTCCAATCAATTTGATTCGAAAATATCGGTCTAAGTAGCATCTTCGCCAATTAGAAAAATCCATTCTGTGATCCAATCGATTATTATTGCCATTTTTTAGGCTTGTTACGCGTAGATATACATGTCCTATGGTTAAGTTAGTCAACTAAGTCCTTTTCTACATTTTTCTTGTCACGGAATGAATTTCCTTTTTAGTTTTACATATATATGACATTTTAAATGCGTTCAAGAGGAAGAAATGGGAGATATTTGGTTAATTTTTTTTCCTGACTCAGACAAATTTCATTTTATTGCCTTGTGAAATTATTCCTTCCTGGCCCTGGTGGCGACGGAGTAAGTTCTTCAAACGCTAATGGATATTTAGTCCCACATGGCTTGTTTTTTCATTGGAAGAATAGTTGTTCGGGCCAATATTCAGTTCTTTGTTAGTATAAACACTGTTGTTGAAGGCGTGTAGTGGTGCTTTCAGCTGTAGGTGATGAATTGTTAGCATAATTTAGGCCTAATAATAGGCTTAATAGCCGCCTATTAGGCTTAGTTACCATTTTTTTCCCCTGTGAAGTGAATTGTAATTTAACCTGTTTCTGTGAGCTCTAAATATTGAAGCTCATTGAGGTTATCCTTGTATTCTAGGCTTTTACACTACCGATCTCTTACAATTTGCTCTGCCTAAATTATATTTGACGAAATATCTGAGGCTATGCAGTACTGTTACTCTAAGAGGTTCCTGGATATTATTTTCAAATATTTCCCGGTTTAACTTTGTATTGTTTTCGTGATGTGATTCGTTATTGTATTACTTTCGTTATTGTTTTACGTTATTGTTTTACGTTATTGTATTCGTTATGCATTACTTTCGTAAAAATAAATTGATAGTTAGTTCACTATTTTGGGATAATTAGTACCGTTTTCACGGCAAAGAATTTCCAGGGTAAATGGCAAAATGGCTGATAATAATTGTGCAAATAAAAATAATGTCATCTCACGTTTCATCTCTGTGGCCCTGGCAAGTCTTCAGTTGACATGGAAAAATTTTGCTTGACACCAACAAAAATTTGGATATAATGTTTTGATGTGTGCTGCCTCCTGGGAACATATCAATTTAATACCAAAACTGGGAAAAGTTCCCAAATTCCGGAGGAATGACATTGTTGTTCCTTTCCGCATGTACATCCCTCTTCGTCCTTCTTCAAGTATATCATTGGTTTCCCTTTTGACTTCCGTCCCCTCCCTCCCTCATGGATGTCCGGACCAGTATGTATCTGGAAGTGGACCCAGCGGTCGAGTCCCAGAGCACAAGCGGCGATCGGGTCGCAAAAGACCAACCCACGACACAGTCCCCCCCATTTTCTCCCGCTGGATGGACCCCCTCGCTCAGCTTTTCACCTCCCACGCTCCCTAAACCGCCTCAGTTTCCCCGTCCCACGGTCAGAGGAGCGAGGAAGACCTTGTAAGCCGGACACATATGCGGGAATTGCATGTGGGAATTGAGAGAGTGGCCTCATATACGAGGGAAGGTTCCCCTGTTGGCCAGTGGGCTGGAGAAAGGGTCGCTCACCGTGACTTGTAGCTTGCCAATTGACTAGAATGTATGTCCGCCCCCGGCCCCGTGAGCGTGAGTGTAATCCATCTATTTATTTTTCTGCCTTTTTTTGTGTCCGATCCGCCCCTCTTCCCTCTCTCCGTTAACCTGACCTGTCCCTCGGCCTTGCATTATTCCGTCGATGTCCTCTGGACGCCCGTGGTGGAACCCTCTGCGTCCTTGTCTCAGCGGCGATATATGGGTGGGTGTTCTCATGTGGGGAATACCGGGTGAGCAATGTTAGGAATGCGCATGAATAATAATTTAACCAATTGGCGGTGTAGTTTTGTGTAGTTTTTTAGTGACCACCATCACCTTTGAAACTTGACAGCATATCATCAACATATTTCTGTTGCCTTAAATTATTGTTTTATTTAGAACATTGTATTAATCCAAAAACAATAACTTCACCGCGTGGCGTCCAATCATTAGCTAATAATAATAATATTTATTTATTACTCAGCAGTTGTGGTACAATGTTGTGTACACATATCAATGTGCTTTAGGCAGCCTCGAAGGTCACAGACCTGTATGGAGACTGCCTTCCACAAATGAAATTCATTGTTGGCGTTAAAGAAAAATACTTTCAAAAGCATATATAATAATAACGAAGGCAATTTGATTTCAGCCCAAATGTAAAAAATATAGGCGGATACGATTGTAATAATTCATTTTGCTAACATTCGTAGAAAACACTAATTATAACATTGGGTACATGCACATAGATTACAGATCCAGTATATAACATCGATATTGTTATGTGAATCCATTCCTTTGAAAATTTCAAAAATTTCTCCTTGTTTTAATGGATTCAGGTGAGGTGTTAACGACTTAAGGGCCCAAATATACGAAGGAGCACAACGTGAGGTTTGGTTTTGGAAGAACGGAATTACTGATATGTGTTTTCAAGTTTCTATTATTTTATGTATTAAATTGCTATTGAAGGTTTAAGAAACTTGTAAGTTGTCCTCTTGTAATCCCATGCCAAGACTGGCATCCCCAGGTAGTACGGTACGGCGATTCCCTGTCTCTGTCAATGTGTTTAACAGCTTCTATACTACATAAGTATCGCGGCTCCTATACACTCACCTTGTTTTGTGTATTTTCTTTTTATTCTACTCCATTTTTTGTGTACTCACTCCGATTTAACGCATAGATATGGGCTAAATTAATATAAAACCTTTCCGATGTTTTATAATTGCTAGCATATACTATTAAAATTTCTCATGGAGAGGTCTCCTTCGATCAACGTCTTGCGGTTTCAATAGGTGGATAATTCCATTGGCCGATTCAAAAAGAACGTTTTTCTCTTGAAATGACATTGACTCTGACCCTGCATACTCAAATGCATACATAAATGTTTATTAAAAGGAAAAACCGCGTGGCCAAGGGGAAAGGTGTCTATGAGTCTTAATTTAACCAGTATCTTTGAGCTCTAAATGTTGGGAGCTCATTAAGATTAGCTTGTATTCTAGGCTTTTATATTATCTCTTTTGATTAGGTATACCTAAATAATATTAGACAAATATCTGAGGCTAAGCAGTTTTTTACTCTAAGGAGAAAATTATTTTCCAACGTCTCGCGGTTCAATTTTATGTATTATTCTCCTAATTAAGTAAAATAAAATTTCTAGGTAGTATTCTTTTTGGGGATTAAATTGTAATTACCGGTTTTTCGGCGACGAAATTCCAGTGTTAATGGCGAAATGGCTGATACTAATTGTATAAATTAAAATACTATCATTTAAAAAATTCAAATGTCGTTGCGTCACTTAATAGAAATCAGATTTCTCCACAAAATGCTGTAGCGATCGTATACGTTGTATCATTTATTTAGGAAAGTGATGACTTTATTTAGGTTTCTAAGTTAAATTCCTAGCTACCTCTTAAATTCACTTTGCAATGATGCGCTTGAATCGTGCCTAGCTGTAGAGGTTTAATATTGGAAAAACATGTAGCATTTGGTTCGAAGCCTCCCCTTCAACTAGCTTGTGGTAAATTTACCTGTTTTGAAATAAATAAGACTTTTCTTGGAAATTTCCCTCTGTGACGTACGCTAGGCTGTGGGATTCATGCGCCTTTGTTAATCCATGTGATGGATTCGTCCAAAGGCCGGTAATCTATCATGAGCACTAACACATTGCCGAATATTCAGATCGATCCACAAACCCCTCATCTTCGACTGAATTATTTGTTTGCTTAGCAGTTCGGTGGATGATAACGTTATTGGCGTCCTCCCATGCTCCAGTTGGTAATCGTTCAAACGGTATTTCCGTTTGATTACCCAGACATAAAACGCCGGGCCACTGAAGCAAACTGATTTTCAGATGATACGTTTGTGATATCACATCTGATAATGACAGAATTTCACGAATATTAGCGAATGTATTTTGATGGAGGTTGGAACAAATTTAAAATTCATGAATTGAGGAGGGCTAAAATAGCAACCAACAACTTAGACTGCGGTATTGTTCATTTGGTTTTCGTCTCTATAATCATTGCATCTATACTTTTGAATATTGGAATACCTACGGTTCCCGCATTGCAAATAGCTTTCCTCACTTAAGGAAATTCAAACTATATACTTTGCTCAATTTTTCAATTTGTTATATATAACATTTTGCATTCTTTCCATGTAGTTTTTTTTCCCACTCTAATTACCTGATAAAGCTAGAAAAATTAGGAAAAATGTGCAGTGACGTTATTATTGCGCAAACGGTCAATATGTAAGGAATTTACTACCTAACTTTATTCGGATTTGAGGGAAATATGAAGGGTTCCTTCTTGTGAATACACATTCTTTATTTGTTTTTGAACTCATTGATTTAATGCATGCTGATAAAATATTTGCACTTCTCCAAATGCGTCTCCAAAAAGTTTAAAAAAATTACTTTAATTATTTTCCGACGTCGTTTTTGATTGTATTGAGTATTAACCCTATAATTTTAGACATATCATGATAAAAGCTGTTTTTTCTGTTGCGTTTACTTTCCAGGCTTGTTCATACAATACAAACACATGCCAATTTCATAACGGAAACGAGACTAAAACGCAAAATCAGTTTCGTTAATTAAATGATTTCATCATTGTACGGTAAAGACAACGTATGGGCTGCGTACATAAACCAACACAACTTCAGTCAGCTAATGCAATAACCATAGTCATCTTCCGGCTATATTTGTAACATTAAAGCGGTCAATAAGTTTTATGATTAAATGGCGAAGGATTAATTATAAACGCATTGCTGCATCCATGTGTACTGCTTGTTAGTTGTATCAATTCTAAGTGGCAAGATCCAATACTTCGAGTAAAATGATACCTATCTACCCAACATGTTTCACTATTTTTCCACCGTATTGTGATTCCGTTTAATGAGTATTTGCAATTACACAGCCTCACAGATGGTCAGCAAACAACAAACCCTGCCATGCGCTCATAACTTGGCCGAGAGAGGGTGATGATTACAAGATGATTGATAGTATGACACTACACCGTTTCCACCTTGAACGAATGCATGTTCCCCTTACTGGGGATCCTCACTCAGTTCCACGTTGAAATCCAACGGTGCACAAGCGGCTAATTTGGAGCAACGTCTGTGATTAAGGGTGCAATTCCTAGCTCGCCGCGATAAATAATTCCTCGCCCATCCTCCCACTTGGAAGAATGGCGCTGCAGAAATTCGAATGATTCCGTCCGTACCCCGCCTACCGTTGTCATATCGGTTCGTGGGAATGAATTAGCTATTCATCATCGCAGCTTGCGCCCGTACTCGTGGGCATGCCTTGAAGGTTTCTGACAGGCAGGAGCGTTTCTCACGGCTGCGGTGGGGGAAGAGGCGGGGCGAGAAGTAGAGGTTGATATCCAGGCGGTTCGGAGTACGTTTTCTTCCACACTGCTCCCCCCGCCGCCTTCTTTGCTTATTCTCCCTCCCCCTTGGTCGATTCCTACCCCCTGGCACACCCTTTCCCCCTTCCGTTTCCCAACCCCCTCCTCACTCCCTTTACCTTAAAGGGGTATATTCCTCCCCTACCGGCACTTCCTAGCCCTCCGTCCCCTCCCTAAGCATCTTGGCGTGACCTACCGCAATAGCTGCCTAACCGTATCTCATTCTGGGAGGAGTCCTTTTTTTTCCCCGGCTCTCTCTTCTTGTTTTTATCTTACCTGTGCTCACTCCTCCTTCCACCTCACAGACCACTGCACTTCTAACCCCAACCTACCCCTTCGCCTCCCGCTGTTTATTCGCTTATTTGTTTCTTTTTTCAATTAAAAATATAAAATATACATCCCTCGCTCTCCATTCGGTTCTTTAGCGTCTCCATTCCATTATTCGTATGTGGTCTCTCCCGTACGATATTCAGAATCGTCGCAACCGTCCAGCCGCGGCTGTTTGTTTTCTCGTTTTTTCCTACGTTTTTCCTTTTTTTAATTTTTGTTTTTGATAATTCTTCATTTTCTCTCTCTCTCTCAGCCCTACCGGAATGCCGCTCTTGGAAAAAAACATACATTGTATGTATGCATTTATATATTTCCAGCGACGCTCGGCGTTTCCAGTTCATGAATTACAACACCGCACAAGAGTTTGGAGTAAAAATAAGGGAGTCGTTCGGAAGTCGTGGGATGTCGGAGGAGGTTTGGAAGGCCGTCGGGGTAACGGTGGGTAGGGGGAACGGAGGAAGATAATTCACGTGCTAGCAGCTCTCGAATAATTCGAGAAATAGCTCTGTTCCGTTAAGCATTGAGAAAAGTGTTGGACATATACAATAAGATTTTGTAGAAATTTCCTTGTGGTGAAATATCCTTCCCCTGAAATGTAAATCCCAAAGTAGAACTTCACGCAACGGTTGATTTTCATTACTTTCCGCATGCTTTTCGTAATATCTAGCTCACTTGAGCAGGACGGTGAATGAAATAGTGAATTTTAAATGACTCTTTAAATAAAACAAATAATTGTCTGCTCGATTTTTAATTGCCTTAACTTTTGGACTTTAGAATTATTCAGAAGAGATTTGATGGAAATTCTCGCTCTGGCAGTGGTATCAACATTTCGATCTTTTTAATAAAATATATTACTTTAGTGATGATGGAGATAGCTCATGAGCAAAATTATCGTGGTCTGGAATTTTAGCTTTACTTAGATTAATTTTGCTCTAATTGGTTCTATGACTTATATTTTTCATACAACCACGGCAGTAAATATTAATAGCATAATTATTCTCTGTATCGAGTGCTAAAACTCGCGCAAAATCTACATTACCTTCTACTCAATTTCCATTAACTTAAATAGTTATTATTGCTTAAAGTTTTTCGCGGGTATTTCGGTGAAATAAATCGGAATCCGATGGAGATCCTGATGACGGTTTTCATCTTCTATGGGTCAAGGTACCGGCCGTTGACTTAATTTTTGTCTTTTTAATCCTAATTATTAGGAGAGAGTACCGAAAAATTTTGGGTCTGTGTAGTAATGGACTTACTCATGTGACCAGCACTTACAAGTTCCGAGTTTAAATCCGGGATTGAGTACTAGTCAAGTGTTACGATTTTTGCAATGGGGATCTCCTCGCTTCGGTGCATGTTAATTTTTATATAACCATAGGTTAGTTTAACGATTTATATAGCCATAGGTTAGTTAATCAAAATACCCTCACCCTACGAGGTGAGGGTATATAGATTTTGTCACAGCAGAATTGTAACGCATTGAAGGAAGGAGGAGTGGCAGGTATGGAAAAGTGCATATAGAAATGATCAGCATCTCCTTACGAGTCAGTTTAGCTATGTCCGTCTGCCTGCCCATCTTTCTGTGTCTTTGTAAGATAACTGCTGTAAAAATTGAGATATCGAGCTGAGATTTGGGTCATAACCCCTAGTAGTCTACTGACGGCACAGTTCTTAAATGGGTTGAATCGGACCAAAACCACGCCCACCTCCCAAACAAAGTGGCTTTTTGGAAGTGGAAGTAATTGCCTTCATACCCTCAAAAGTTTTCAAATATTCGATCTGAAATTTGTAATATAATATTTTGTTATGGTAAACATTCATACATTTTTTGAGTAAGTCTGGATGTGCGGCCACAATTTTGAGTAATACACACAATTTTGAGTCAGACTTACTCAAAATTGAAAGTAGTTTAGGGTATTTAAGCTTCGGTAAGGCCGAAAATAATTTCTTTACTAGTTTTCTCTTAAGCTGATTGTAATATTGCGCATGAGGACAAACATATTTAAATCCCCAATTGAAATTGTGGTAAAAAAGGGAAAAATTATTGATTCTTAATAGATAATAGTTTGGTTATCTCATTAAGCGTAAATATTTCCCTTAATTCTTTTGATTTCTTGGTGCTACCATGTGCATTCTCGTGAAATTTTGAATGATGGTGCACATTTTATTGGTAAATATCTATTTCTGAGAAAAATTCTTTATGGTTAGCAGAGATATTTGTTTTCACTTGATGGTCTGACTTCAGTTTTTTTCAATCGGTGACTTCGTTAGCGCAAATCCAATTTCGTTCCTTTTCTGTCAAATAAAAAGTCAGCTCATAGTATTTACGAGTCCGGTTACAATGTTAATACAGTATTTTTGGAAAAAAAATGTTAAGATGTCAACTTTTACTAAAACCACTCGATTTATTAAACAACGACCCACGTTTCAATGTGCATTCACATCATCTTCAGGTAAATGGAGGCCGATGTGCAGGCCTTATATAGTAAACATTACCAGGTGGGGAAAGGGGGGGGAAGAACAACGCAGGAAGAGGGTGGTCACGGGAGGGTAGGGAGGGGGGCTAGGAGGACGAAGTGGAGGGGATTAAAGCTTTGAGGATGGGGGAATAGGCAGGGAGCATACATTCATTAACAAGAAATTTATCACAGTAAGCTTGGTTTTTAAAAATTTCTAGTTGTTCTAAAGCATTCAGCTTACGTCTGTCAGTTGCAAAATGGAGAGGTTTTATAGTAAAATCACCTTTATGTCCGTGGATTAAAAGATGTCGAGCGAAGTTGCTTCCGTTAAAATTAAAATTTCTAAAATCCCTGTTATGCTCCTTTTGTCTAATTTCAAAATTTCTACAGGTCTGTCCAACATACTGTCCACCACATTCATTACATTTCATTAAGTATACACCACTTAATTTCTGAGGTTCAATGGGGTCCTTGCAGTTCACTAACAGTTTTTTCACACTGTATGGTGTTTTAAATGCCACTTTGTAACGGTCCTTTGGAAACAATTGCGCCACTCGAGAGGAAATCTCCCCGAAGTAGGAAATCGAACGCCATTGTTGAACAAGGGGTCTGTTTTGTTGTACAAACTGGCCACGGCTCTTTTCCTCCTATTCTTGCGAATTAATTTGTCTATTAGTGAGAGTGGATAGCCGTTATTCACTGCAATCTGTTTCATTGTTTGGGTTTCTTTTTCAAACTCTGAGTCGTTCAGGGGAATGTTGAAAAGGCGGTCAATAAGGGCGTGGAAAGCAGAAAGTTTTTGCGAGTAAGGGTGTCTGGAATAATGGTTGTTTAATAAATCGAGTGGTTTTAGTAAAAGTTGACATCTTAAAATTTTTTTAAATGATGGAATACCACCAAGTGAGACTGACGAAAGTGAGTGATATTTCAGTATTTTTGGGCTTTTCCACCAGGGCACGTATCGGTAGGCCGACATTTCGATGACTCGGCAGAGGAAGTCATCGAAACGTCGGCCTACCAATACCTGGCCTGGTGGAAAACCCGACAAGACTTATTTAATAGCATATCACTGTTGGGTATTGGAATTCCACCGTCTTGATTTATCCATTGACTTATGTTCATAAGGAACGTTTAGATGTCATTTTGTCTAAATTATTTTTCTTTGCCATTAAAAGTTGTAATTGAATTTTTGTGCATTGAAAAGGCCGAGATGTAATTTCATGTCATTAGAAAATATACGGAGTTATTGCACGTTTTTATGGACTCGAGTTTTTGTTTATTTATGCTGTTTTCTGTATTAATCCTACACCTCCAGGAAAATGAATCCATCCCTTTGAATTGAAGTTCCCATACGGCTTTGTATCACCCACGATACTGTTCTATCCCTGATGCTCAAATCATTGGGCTAAACCCATAGAAGAACGACATCATCATGCTATGAACTATCCCGATTTCATTTATAAATACCCTTATGGAGAACTATATTCCTTTCCCGAGTCGCAGAGCCTAACGTAACGACCACATCACTATGAATTGGAAAGCACATAAATGCGCCAGTTACATTTCCTTATTGTTTGCCATGGGGAGACACAAATTGTAAGTAGCTGGGATTTGTTCTGCAATTTATCATTATAGTGGATTATTTAGTTGATTAATTCATTTAATGGCTTTCTCATTTGGGATTTTCAAGGTTCTTATGCATGGTATGGGTGATTTAAATTACAAAATAACTATTACGTAGTTATATGCAGAGTGAATATTGAAGCATGTAGAAAATACTCGTGTCTTGAAAATTTTAGCCTCGTGAAGCAATGTTTATGTTATGCCAAAACTTGCGATTATAATTTCCATGCGGCATGTATTAGTTCTAGAAAGAATGACAGAAGTTGAAAAAAAAAATAAAAATTTAATTTCGTTAAAAATGTACGTTTTTGGGATGAAAAATATTTTCTCAGCTTCAATCTTTTCATGAAAGCCCCATGTTTTAATTTTGTTAATAACCGGACATGTAAAATACTGAATTTGCGAAAGATAATGACAATGTAAAAATTTAACGATGTGATCGATAAAGATGTTAAAAATTCGCAACACGCTAACGACAACCTCCCAATGAATCAGCGGCGTTTTTGGAGTTTTGTAAAAGCGGGCTAAAATACAATGGGCTGAGAGAAAAGGGCCTACAGATTGCCACACGGTGGGAACCATCATTTGTTACAGTGAAACCTGTATTATGCGACCACCGACGGTTCCGCTGAAAAATGGTCATTCAGAGGGCTGGTTGTTCGACAGCGGTTCAGTTTCTCGGAGTACATAATTGAAATGAATGGGCTACTGATTTGAAAAAATTGGAAATCTCTTGAAGCGAAGGTTTTGTTAAAACCTGCACAGGTAGGGTATACTTCCTCATAATTTAGTTGCTCCTGGGACATTGTAATGCATATTAATTTGATGTGCTTATACAGTGAAACGTGAATTAAGAGACCACCGACAGCTCCGCTGAAAAATGGTCGCTGAGAGGGCTGGTTGCTTGATAGGAGTGGTCACTAAGAGGGGTATCACTAAATTTGATTTTCCAAAGTCTTAGGAATCCTTAATCGCATGCGTATACCTACGGCCCCGACTCCTCCCTCTTGGTAAAAATTACGTGATTATGTTGGCGTGATGTAGAACAGTGACTTTAACCAGAGTGTTTTTTTTAATTGTCTGGTGTATTTAGTATTTTTTAATAGATACTGGTTAAAATAACGAAACATTTTGGTGCCAGCCCTAAAAATTGTTACCAATTATCTCAACTTTATGCCGGAAAATAAAGATAAAAATTACATACATACATACCCGTCACGCCGTTCCCTTCCAGGGTAGGTACAGTCAAAATGTTTCACTCATTAATGCATAATTGTAGACCTAACTCTGCTTCAATAATTTCCTCCATACTGACCTATCTTTACAAACCTCTATTGCCTCATTTACCCCCATACACTGTTTCATACACGCCCACCTGGTTTTAAAACTCCTCATATTCCTCCTTCTAAGAATTTCCTCAACCACATTCAACCACAACTTTCTCGGCCTACCTCTACCTCTCACACCATTCATTCTACTCTCATACATCTGTTTCGTTATTCGACTCTCATCCATTCTCTCAACATGGCCAAACCAACGGAGCACACTCCTTTCATACACGTCCATTACTGGAGCATTTAACCCACATTCATTCATGACCCACTCATTACTGACCCTATCCATCCTACTTTTGCCGCAAATATTCCTCAGATAACTCATACTCATGGCGTTGTCTGTCCTGACGTACCCATGTTTCACTACCATATAGCAAAGTGGGAAGAAGTACACTTTTGTACACGGCAGTTTTCGCTTCCTTAGAGAAGCACTCATTCCTTGATATACTCCACATGCTACCTACCACTTTTCTTCCAGCATTCGCACGTCTCTTTATCTCCTCATCTATTCTTCCATCTTTCGCATACATCTCTCTTAAGTACGCAAAATCGTCCACCTGTTCAATTACTTCTCCATTCGCCCTCATCCTACAGTTATTCTCCCCATTCTCCTTATCAAAAACTACTACTTTTGTCTTGCACGCATTTACCTTCAATTTCATTCTCTCCGTTGATTCACAAAACTTATCTAGGAGCTTCAGTAATCCCTGTTGACTGTCTGAGATCAAAACAGCATCATCCGCATACGGAAGAACTCGAACGTTTACATTCCCAATCAAAACACCGTCGTTTTCACTACATGCGTCTCTGTAAAAAATGATGACTTATTTTACATATTTTTTATTCGTGCCTGCCACTGATGTCTGGTCAATCGACATGTAAATATATAGTGCTTCTACGGTACAATATGAAAGGCTCATGTGCCAAAATTACAGAATTTTACTGAGAATAACAGATATATATCAATGGTCGTGAATAGCAATAAACATTCACTATGGAAAACTCGAAGAATATTTTGAATTTTTGTTTGCTGTGGTACAAGGAAAAATTGTAGTTTGAAGGGAAGATTGTGAATGAGATTACCTATTTGCGTCATTGACAATTGTCAGAAATGGAGAAGGAAAATTTTTAGAGCGTTGTATATAATGCTGCGTGGGACTCGGGTTCCGTGAATCCACATCTCGATTCAGCGCACAGTCCATTAAAACACATTTTATGTCGCATTAAAAATAAATTAATAATGCAATTGATCGTGGAGAAATAACTTTTGAAGCGAGGAAGTCCATCGGGAACGTTTGATGTTATGTGGTGAGAGACGATGGATATTTTTTCCCCTTTTAAAAGTACTCGGAGACGGTTTTATGTCACAAACACATTTCTTTCTGTAGAGGCCTCATTCCGTTGAAACCGCTTGCCTGAGTGTCGCTAAGAAGAATATTGAATATTCCCAGTCCTATAGCTGTATCGCTTTGAAAGCTGGTTAACGTAAAATGCATGCTATCAGAAGGGAATACATTTCAGATCGTAAAGCGGGAAGATTTTTTAAGATAAAATCGAATTTAGATTCATAATTCTGCATTCAGCCGATTATCACGGTCGTTTTTTTGGGCATTTATGGCAGTGCGCGCAATTTTTAGATACGTAGATACTTATAATGGTTACAGTTTGCAACGCAAGCCACTGAAACTTGACGTCGCGAGTGAAGTGACTGCGATTGGTGGGCGGAAAACGAGAGAAAAATGGCAACAACCTTAGCCAGTTTGATTAACTTCAAGTAACAGCATTTATACAACCACAAATATTACAATAGAAAGGAAGCCCGTGGGCTAAATACCGTTAACTTGGTCTATACAAGACGAACACAAGCCACAACTGGAACCAAGGAGATACGTCCTTCCCCGGTGATAGTCAGGTTCAAAGAGGGCGAGCGCCGAGCTGTGTCGATGCGGCCGGCAATTGGGGGGAGTCAGCTGACCGATGCAGGAGTTGGGGGTGGTAGGGAAACTGTTCGTCCAGCCATTGGTTGAGACGGCGGCGTAGAGGAGCACTATTGCCACAAAGTTCCGAAAAGAGGACGCCAGATGCGAATTCGCTATAATGGTAGAGGACCTTGTTCTTGTCGCGCAATATCGCCGACAACGCTCAATATCGCCGACAGTGCGCACTTTGAAATCTCCCTACCGCACTTAGAACATCTCGCATTATGTCCGGCTCGCGACAATGTCCGCGGCGATATTATGGCCAAATTTGTGCCGAAAATTCGGCACAAGTTCTGTATCTGAAAATGCCTACCAAAGTTCGTTCCGTAATGTTATCGTTTCCTCGTGGAGCGAAGTTATACAGAGACAACGTATTTTAATAGTTATATCTCTCCTATCTTCAGCTCAATTGTAAAATGTTCTGGCAAAAACTTATACTAAAATGTCTGGAAATGTAGGCCAATTGAAATAAAGAGTAGCTAATGTGAGGCCCTCAATTGAAACAGAAATACTATCAAATTTGTCGTCGTCTCCTGTTGTCGAACGCCATTTCGTTGTAGCTGCTCGACCAGAAAATATTCTGGGAATGATAAATTACGGAAATTGAATTGTATTACTTGATATGAATGAGGGAGGAAATGAGATCGGAATTATTGTAAAGAAGGAACTATACTCTTCTTCAAGCGCAATAAATGCACCAAAAAGAACTGTTTACTAAAATTTCCTTCCGCTTGCTATATGACAGTCTGAATATGGAATTATCTCAATAATTGCAAAAAGAAATAAAGAAACGAAAACGTGCAGGTAGTAGAAAGTATTTCGATCATATTTTCTATTTTAACAATTGGTCCCCTATCAAATAGCTTATTCCGCTTGACCGTTGCACGCAGCATTGGTACTTTGGGATGACCTATAATTGGAATTCTTGCAACTCTTTTCAATTCAAAGCGGGTGAATGATAGTAAATATATTCCGTGGGATTGTAAAAAAAGTCATAGTTATCATACCTTCACACTTGTGTAGAAGTATGAGTATTATGTCGTCGTTTCCAGAAAAAATGTTGTATTAATGTTTACATTCAATGTACGACATTTCATTCCAGTTAAGGGCTCACTTTCCTGACATTCAATGTTGCCTTGATTGCTCTAGATTGTGCTTTAACTCAATTATCTGTTTAAGAACACCAGCAACTTTTTTGTTCACAGTACCTAGTTTTCTAGGCCTCTATTTATGGGAAAGTGACTTAATCCCCTATAGTTCATGTGGAGTTTTCAACATCAGATGATTATTTAGATTTTATGGAAAACACTGTTTCCAATTATAAGTTCTATGTCCTTTCCTCAGAACACTTAGTTCTTTTCCACCAATATATTAAAAAACAATACGACCGGTTTCGGCCTTTTCAGGCCATTATAAAGATTACAAAGCAAAATACCATGGTAGCGCACAGTTTGCCCACAGCGCACAGCACGCCCATGAAACCTCAAGGAGAGGGAGGTGGTTAAACGAAAGGGGGGATGAGGAGTGAGTAAGTTTTGGGGAGGTTATTGAGAAAACTGCAGGGGAATGAACAAACAAAATGAACAGGTGGTGACGCCAGGCTCAAGGACTACTGGGATGGAGGTGGGGGTACTGGCACAGAGAACAAGGATGAGGCAGTTGAAGGAATAATGTCATTGAGTAGTTTATCGCCATGCACATTGTAATATGACAAAATTTCAAAATTTTCCAGGAAGTCCAACGTACCTTCCTTGTCACAAACGTGTAAGAGCTTAGGGGTAAAATTGGATCTGTGTCCCTCTTCAATTAAATGCTCATCAAAATTTGACTTTTTAACACCATTGACACTGTTTGTAAAATGTTATGTTATTCTTACATTCAATTTTCGACCAGTTTGACCAACATACAAAGAGTTGCAACTAGAAGTATCACACTTGAGTAAATATACCCCTCTTTTATCAGCCGTGTCAATTTGGTCCTTAGAATAAAATAATATTTTCTGGAGTGTAACAGGATTATACACTGAAATTTTGTACTTATTTTTCGGGAAGTGTTTATATAGCTTATATGTTAACTCATTATTAAAGGGAAACTTCGCTCAGTTAGTGCCGGGCGGGAGGATTGGAGAATGTGAAGTTGATGTGGCTATGGAACATTTTCGTCGCAATCGATTTAAAAGATCGTCTACCAAAGAGTCGTCATAACCATTATTTCGGGCTATACATTTGATATTTTTTAATTCAACGGAAAATTCTGTCTGGGAGAGAGATATTGAAAGTAGGTGGCCATTGATTTTATGAAATAACGTTTTATTCAGAACTCAAATAGTCATCAAATGGATATTTGCAGTTACCGTAAAAATGAATTATTGTCTATCATAACGGCATGAAGGGTTGTAAAACGTCCAGTGATCCTAAACAGTAGCTCGGAATTTACATCATCGCATGATAGCGGTTATCCGCTTTACATGTATTTCAATAGTAAGGAATAAATGATCCTAGTTCCTTGTCTTCCGAAAAGGAATTTAAAACTATTATCTCATTAAAATACGAAACAAAAGAGCGTCACAAATCAATTGACCGTATTTGCTATAAGGGACACCGTTCCGTGACATCACTTATTCCATGGAATATTGATTTCATGCCGCTATGCTTGCGTAATTGTGAAAAAAAATATTCACATAATTCAATATTTTCTTCCGAAAAACTCATGTATTTTATTTTAAGAATTCTTCAAACACAGGTTATTTTAAAAATGAAGCATGTTCCCCATTTTCCGTTGCTATTTGTCATGCTGTATCTGCAGCCTTAAGGTTATTTACAGGATACGAATCTCCCTAAGAACTCATTGTGTCCGCTAGATGCGGAACAGCATATAGTGTGTTTGATTCAAGCGCGTCATAGTTATTAGATGTTGAGACATATGCATCACGAATTCGATGCCCTGGAGTAATGTAACCTTGTATACTGTCCGCGGACATTATTCGTATCCTTTTATTTCAGGAAGGGAATCCACCTATAATGCAAGTTCTAAGAAATCGTTGAAAAACTTTCTCGATATTCTCGCTTCCTCCTACCTCCCGTGCACCATTTAAGATGCCATGATGGAGAGTGGGTGCATTCCTCTTCCACACAAGTAATACTTCTGCTATCATAAATCTTTGGAACTCGTCGGTGATGAGTCTTATAACGCCTCAAAAATGGACCGTAAAGCCCCTTCTCCTGGAGCCACCGCCCTTGCGCACGGCCTCCGTTGCCCATTACCCTTCCTCTTCCCAGGGTGGTCGTATATTGACCATTACGTAACTTTCAGCGTTATATTTCGTACCAACAGCCTACTTCGCCCGTGGGTCTCTAGAAAGCGGCACACAGTCCTGGTGCCTCTTTCCATTCCCCACACATGGGCTTGCACCAGTGTCAAGGGTTGGAACGGGGGTAAAGGGCGTGTTATAGCCTTAGTTACGCTTTCCTAAAGAGGGCGGAGTCTTTGTGTCAGTTTCTTTCATGTGTTTTTTTCCCTCCCACTCGTGAAAATTGGAATACACGCAGCTGGCCTTCTTCGGGAAAAGCAAACAACGCCATTAAACCTCCCGAGATTGCCTCATGGTCTCCGATGTTGGCGAAAAGCGATGGACAAAGACTCTTTCAATATACATGAGATTTCATCCACTGTTCTGGCGATAAACGGTAGGCATCGGATGGATTAGTGCTTCATTGACTTTCTCGTGAACTGTACAAAATTGAGGAGGATGCTGGACGACGAACCAAACGCATGCCTTCTTCTGTAACATTCCTCTTATTTATTGGAAATTTTCGACCCTCCTAAACACTAATTTTCCCGAAATAGCTTAGTGTATTCATTTCCAGCTCCCTGTATGTATATATCTTGTCATCTCCCACCTTTCTGTCTCTTGCACCACCTAATTCCTTTTATTTCATCATGTTATCAGCGTATTTCAGTTCCTTCTGTGGTGTGTTGTAGGCGGAGAGGATCGTTCATATACTCTTCGTCTTTGCTACCCAATCGCGCGCTCCAACTTTTCTCACGTATTTTTTACTCGCATTATAGAAAATGTTACTACCTTGTAGCTTAGCTTTAGACGGAGTCACTCTTGGCGATTTGTTGGTTACATCCTAACATCATTGCAATTGGGACAGCGATTTACAGGCCTCCTTGATAAGCAACACTCATCAAACCTAATAAAGCACATTTCGAAAAGTGAAGTTAAAGAAATATGATTTAATGATTTATTTAAGTTATGATTGAACAATTTGCTAGTTGATAGATAAAATGAAGGGTATATTTCCTTTAACTGAAGAAGAGAAACTTCAAGTGTTTCATTCGGAGTGTGTTTTGTATGGTGGGGAAACGTGGACGGTGACAGAAATGGATAGAAAAAGGATAGAGAGTTTAGAAATGTGGATTTGGACGAAACTGCTTAACATCAAGTGGTCTGATATGGTTAGAAATGAAGAGGTTTTGGAGAGAATAAGAGAAGGAAGAAAGCTCTTTATGGCCATTGAAAATGGGAAGAAGAACTGGATGGGACGTGTACTGAGAAGGAAATATTTGTTACGAGATGTACTGGAAGGAATGGTGGATGGAAACCGCAAAAAAGAAAGAAAGAAAAGAAAGACGATCTGAAGGATGGAGGGAGTTACAGAGAACTGAAGAGGAGAGCAGAGAACAGAGAGAGATGGAGGCACCGAGAATCTGCGAAAGCAAACAACTAATGACGATGATTTCCTTCCAGTGGCATAACCGTCAAAAAGAGTCAAAATCTGTGTTGTTCGTTAAGTAATTTTTGTAGTTAATATGAAGAGGTGCCTCTATAGCAATTTATTTGTAATTATTATTGCTATCACTGTGAATAGTTGAGCGTCTTATACTTCATACTCGTGTAAAATGTTAATATACTATTGGATCCAAAAATGCCTCCCGGGGTAAACTGCCGTCTCCATCTACTTCCCCCATCACATCTAAGCCACTGTCACCACCAACTTATTTCAACCTGTATATCCGTGGAATTATTTACAGAATACGTGCCCACTTAATGATAAGATCCTTTGCGACAACTCAAATATTTTCCCCATGTACACATTTGTTCAAATTGTCGTAATCTTCATTAATTTCGCTAAGTTCTGCTAATGTTATCTTCGTCATGTCATCTTTCTCACTCACCTTGTGGGTATTGTCTCCACTATTTGCCGATATTTATTCTTCCTATATCATTCATGTCTAGCTATTTTCCTTGAAACACCCCAAATCGATAGGCAATTTGGCCCTCGCCGCCAAGTTCCCGACCTCATGCCTGAGAAAGTAACAACCTGTCTGTTTAAGGTAGTTTGAGCGAAATATCATTTTACCTAGAAATCAATGAATTTAGTCTCATTTTAAAGAAAAATATATCAGCCTTCCATTGTTACAAAAAATTCAACCCATTACTTTCAGAGATATTTACCAAAAAATACCAGCCATTTTATATGGGAAATGGTGCGTGTATGCACTCCAGAGAGGCCTTATATTAAAAATGAGGCATTTCCTATACTTAGATCTCGTCAAAAAATCAACAGTGAGTAGTTTGTGTGCTTTTTCAACTATTTTTGAAAATTACCGTATTTACTCGCATATAGGACGACTTCGCATATAGGACGAGATAGGATTTTAGAGAAAAAAATAAAAAACTGGACTTCCTAACTCGTTTATTCAGGATTTTATCATGAAAGTCATGTCGTGCGGCATTGATTCCTTCAGTGCACTTTCTGCTTCCGCCTATTCGGACTCTCCTTCCGAACATTCGCCATAACTCTCCTCTTAGTCGCTATCGCTCCATGAAGCTTCGTCTTCCGATCCGTCGAGTGAGTTAGAAATGCAACATTTCTTGAAGGATTTCGATATTATCTCTTGAGGAATGCTCTTCCAAGCAACTGACACCCATGAAGCAAGCTGTGAAGCACTGGCCCGTTTGATGTGGCCAGTTGCAGTCATTTCTCGATCTTCGGCAGTAAGCCATTCCGTGTACAGTTTCCTCACTCGATCTTTAAATGGCTTGTTGATGCACACGTCCAATGGTTGTAATAGTGAGGTCATTCCCCGAGGAATTGTTACGAAAGTGCTCTTATTCTCCTGTAACAAGATTTTTACGTCATCTGTGAGGTGTCCCCTGAACGCGTCCATCACTAAAATCGACGGTAGCCTTAGTAATGCCCCTGGGCGGCGAAGCCATACTGTTTTCAGCCAGTCAATCATCAAATCATTGTTCATCCAGCCTTCTTCGTTGCATCGAATAACAACGTCTCTTGGGAAGATTTCATTCTTCGGGATTGACTTCCGTTTCAGTATGATATATGGTGGTAACCGATGACCGTCTGCTGTACATGCCAACATCACTGTGATTCGCTGCTTTTCATTGCCACCTGACCGTATCAATACTTGCTTTTCTCCTTTCGGGTGAACAGTCGTATTTCCTGGCATATCGAAGTAAATTGGCGTCTCATCTGCGTTCCCAATTTGCCCTATTAAGAATGCTGTCTGCTTTCTTAGATCGATGACATGCCTTTGAAATCGGATCAGCTTGGCTTCGTAGTCATCAGGTAACTTCTGAACAATGGGGGTCCGTCGTCTTGTGGAGAATCCTGCTCTTTTCATGAAGCGGTATGCCCAACCACGACTGGCTTTGAATTCTTGTCGTGGAATTCCGCATTCTCTCGCGAGATCTCTGGCTTTCGCTTGAAGAACTTCCACTGCCACAGGCATGCACATGTTGCGAATGTGTCTCACAAAGTTTTGTAGCTCTTCTTCCATCTTAGGATGTTCGCCAATTTTCGGTCCACGAAATGATTTTCTTGTGCTTTCGCAATTGAACAGCGAATCTCGCTGATTACGCCACTTCCGTGCGCACACTTCTGATACACCGTACTCACGTCCTGCAGCGCAGTTGTTGCTCTTTTCCGCGTGCAAAATAACTTTTCTCTTGAAAGAAGCAGTGTACTGTGTTCTCCGCACTTCCTCCATTTTCTATTCCCACGGTATAACAAAGCACAAGCAAACAGTGCGGTGGTAACGAAGGGTGATCTGTCACTAAATCAGTTTTTGGAATGAGTTGTCGCGACGTTGGGAGGACAGAAACTACGTTTTGTCTCCAAGGGTCAAGAGTCAAAATCACTCAAGAGTATACACAGAGCCGACACGCAAAGCTTCGCGGTCGCCCGAAAGAGACTCTCCGCCCTCGCCGCTCTAGACTCCTCCAGAGTCCTCTAGATTGCCGATAATACACCACAGAGTGACCCTACGAGGGAGTAGTGTAGAGAACGGCCATCCAGAGGAATCTGGATTCCTCTGCTCGTCGTTGGGGCCCACCGGTTGAAGTGGCTGCCCCTGTTCTCGCCGGCGGGATTTGCTCCCTGATATCAGATGATACGGCCGCCGCGCCGGGCTCATCTATACGTTCGCTTCCGAAGCACATGTAGCGTGGCGTCGTCTGCCGCCACAGATTCAAAAATAGCGATAGGTCGACCATCATACAAGGTTATTATCGCACCATCCAACAAAGGTGAGTTTGATTTCGACCTTGACACTAACACAAAAAACAGCAAAGAATCCTTCGCTCGCGCACATAGGACGACTCCGATTTTTTAAGCGGATAAAAGTGAAAAAAACCTCGTCCTATATGCGAGTAAATACGGTAATCGTATTGTCACCGCAGAAAATTCTTCAGGACCTTCTGTTTTGATGGAGTTTCAAATGTACGGCGTGAAAAAAATGAGTCAAGTTAAAGACTTATTAAGATGTATGATTCGCATTGTGAGGGCTAAGGACCCAGTTGGCCTCATGACTCCGGGGGTATATAAAATCCCATGTGAATGTGGTGAAGTCTACGTGGGAGAGACTGGGCGAACTATATCCACTCGTCTGAAGGAACACCGTAGGCATTTCCGGCTTGGTCAACCGGAAAAATCAGCAGTAGTTGAGCATAGCCTGAGTCGGGACGATAAGATCATTTGGGATGACACGACTGTTCTTTGGCGATCCGGCCAATTTTGGGATCGCTTAACCAAAGAGGCGATAGAGATAAGGTTGGAGAGGAAGAATTTCAACCGGTATACTGCTTATACGATCAGCAGCTCTTGGAATAGAATTCTGAGAAGAATTCAGAACGCCAGAGCTAAGTCCCCGCTGGTCAACGGTCCTCCAATACAACAATCGGGGCTCGACCAATCCCGCCCCGCCTAGCGCCAAATTAAACGATCTTTTTAAACAAGCATCATTAGCCTTGAGAATGGGTGACGAGTCGGAACCCGAAACGTCGGCTGTCTATAAAAATCTTACCCGGTGGCGAGCCCGAGAAATTTACACTAACTTATTAAGATATTTTCATTTAATTGCTAAAAATTTCTGTCATGTAAAAATATTTATTGCGCCATTGATAATACAATATTTAATTCGTGTGTCTCACAGTTGGTGAAATCAAAACATATATATCGAATATGGTCTCCATCATGACTAGGGAACTATCTCGCTCGCACTATCTTAAGCCCCCAATAGCATATGAAGAACACGGGATAATGTATAATGATGAGGTATAAACGATTCCCGAATAGTTATGTTGCCGTGTACGACAGGAATGACCAACATTTTCAATATTATTTGTAGTCCTAAAAGATTTTGCGCTTAGACTAAAAACGCAGTAAATTTAATTCATCATTGGCGAAACGTAAACTCTTATGCGATGAATAAATTTGAGCGTCCTTAAAGAAAGCTCTCGTAATTCTGTAACATTGTAGAGTTAATGATAATATTAAGACGAAGTAGTCACCATTATTTTCTAGTTTCGATATGTAACTATTTTTTTATTTTTAAAGTGTTGTGCGCCGTTAATTGATGCTTGAATTATGAGTACGATAAATTTGACTGCTTTCAAAAATAAATGACTGTTCAACACATTCCTTTAGGTACAAACATTGGCGGTTGTTTTTTTAGATTAACATTCGCAAATCATGGTGAAATATACCTTAACCACCTTCAAATGAGATTTTTTGGGCAAATATTTGATATTTTGTGGTGAAAGCCATTTTGAGTATTAATTTGCTGCATGGCAAGCAATATAATATGTCGCAGAAAGGTTCAGTCTTTGCTGCAGCCTCCTTACTGTGGTCTCCACGCTAAGTACCTGGCATAAGACAATCACTTGAGCCGAAGTTATGGCCTTTCATCTCTTTATCTCTCTGACATTGGTGTTTCCTCCTTGAGAAAGCCTTGCTCCAGAGTTCATCTCTAGAGGCCAAGGACTCACGCAAGCCTTCTATCAGGTCAAGGCTCTCGTCCAGAAGTAACTTTACTACGTTTCAGCGCACCCAGTTTACCAAAATATTTCGCATCAATAAAAGTCGAAACTCATGAAACATTTATTGAATTACTGTATTTGTGTAGTGAAACTAATTCTTATAAGTTAATTTTAAATTAAATTTCATCCATGCAGCATAGCGTGATTGGCTTGATCTTCAAGTTGTACGGAAGTTATTTTTATTTCAAGTGTTCTACTGGTTAAGGTAAGTTTTATTGAATGTTAAAGAATCTCCTCCCGGTTTTCTACACTCTCAGGGTCCTATCTCCCTCTAGTATATCCTTTTTCGCCTCAGCATACGATCTACCCTTCTTCATTCCGTTCATGAAACCTATTCTCTTTTTTTGCCTTCCCCGATTGCCCAACGTCCTTCCCTCCATCAGATTCTTGAGTAATCCCTCCCCTCTTGTTACATCCTCCGGCCACCTTCTCTGCCGGACATGAATTTCATTAAGAAATTTCCTTTCCTCGACTACCATCTCAAGCACTTCCTTGTTAGTCTTCCTTTCCGTCCTCCTCACCTTCCCCATCCTTTCCACACCCACATCTCAAATGCCCGCAACCTATAGTTATATGGTACAAAATTCTATCAAATCATTTTATGCTATGAAGACAACGATTTAATCAACATGTTCAAAAAATAAAATTCGCATCCATTGGTGACTAGTCGATAGTATTGCGAACACTACCTGCAGTGGAATAATGGCAATAGTCTAATGATAAATCGCATTGTGGAGTGAAAAACAATATTTAATTATTAATTTGTTTTATTGATTGCCAGTTACTATTTATTGTTGCATAGTATATTTTGAAATATTTACTTTAAAACGAAGTCCACATGCAAGTCGCCTGAAATTGTACAGTGTACCCATCACAGGCATGACATTTGAGAGGATTGCATTTTTTTCGGCTAAAACATAGAAATATGAAGAAATATGTGATATTAAAAAAAAAATATTTGCACTAATATGTGCTTTTCCGTAAAATTAAAGTTTTATTTTAGTTCAAGTAATAGATTTTTTAATATTATCATTAATTGATATACAGGCTTAGAGTTAAGCTTTCTTAGAATTTGATTCACGGGTAGGTCTATGAATGAGATAAGATTAGACGTATTTAGAAGGTGAACTTAGGAATACGATGGAAAAACTGATCTGGGCAGAGATTGAAGACAAATTTATTAGTGTATGGTATTTATTTGTATGGTGTGAAAAATAAATGGTAAAGACATTAGTGAGAAAAATATGGGTGGCTTATGTAAAGATCAAAATTGCTTATATCGGGAAGAAAATTGAAAATAATTTTTTTGCGTCGATAATGTGATAGATTTTATGCGTGATGAAGGAAGGTAAAAAATATGAGGTTCATCTCAAAGTAGCCCAATAATGCTTTTGTATTGGACTTAAAAAAAATATTAGCTAATGTAAAAGGACGAAAAATTGAGACCTAAGTCTGAATAAAACCGTCAGCTGAGAGGAGAGTGGAACATAGGTCTGCTACATACCAATCTTCGAATTCATAGCTGCTGATCTTTAGCTTGTCTTGACTATCCACGGAATCGCTGGCAAAGCGGGATTCCTTCTCGACTCCCTTGAATTAGTTCATGTCCACTGGAATTGCTAGTCTTAAATTCGATTTTTAAATGGGTAAAATATCCTTTGTGTGCTGAGCGATTCCAGAGAGGTGAACCCCACGAGCGTTTCAACTCTGCGCATTCGGAAAAAAATTTACTTCACGTGTCTCTGACTCCGATGGTCAGAAATACACTCCTATTTGCAAAGATTCGTGATGAAAACGAAATGGTCAATAATTTGTCCTAACTCATCTCGCCAAGTTCTCTGTTATTCTTTTGTACAGTTTTAGTACATTGCTGCTGACAACAAAGCCAATCCATTGAAATGTATTCCAAGTTCGAAGCAACAATTACGATTGACTCGAGGTCAATTCAAACGCGAGGTCAGACCTCCTAGAATGGTGAATGGCAGGAACTTCGAGAAATGATGCTTTCGTTGAATTTCTCTCGGGGCTTTACAAATATTTAAGCATGCTTAACACTTCAATGAATATTTTGACAAGAAACGTTTTAGAGGTCATATTCAAATCTAAATCAGGTTTGTAACAATGGAAAAGTATACCCTTGGGATTAGACATCAGAACTGTGAGAGAGAAAATATTGATATGAACGATAAATGTTGAAGTTGTAAAAGCCTAGCATTGGTACAGCTATCACAGAAGTCACCTTTGGATTTAACTGCTGGACCAGCTGAAATAGGTTAACAGTAATACCTTAATTCTATGGCGTAACCTGGTAGCCTCGGCAATTCCAAGCAGTGGTTTTGAATATTCCTTTGACAGTAGAAATAAGGAGGGAAGGAGACTCTTGGTCCAGAAGAAATGACAGCTTTTTCTACTCGGCTGAAAGTATGGTAGAGAAAAACACGGCAATTGACAATAAAAAGATATCTCAAAGAATGACTTCCCTAGTGGCGATAATCCTTGATGATTGCGTCATAAAACGTGAAACCCGCCTCCCGTGCATTAAATAGGACTCGCGCTGCTTATAGAGTGTGAAAATGATGGTTGAAAGGAGTTGAGTATAACGATGTAAGGAGATTTTATGAAATATCTCAAAAGGCCTGGTTGCGTGGATGCTTGAGGGTGAGTCACTTTTTTTCTCTTAAAGTCGGCAACTTTTTGCCTAAAACTGCGAGCGTGAGATAGACATTGTGCGGCTCACAAAAGGTCGGAAAGAAAGGTTATATTTTTTATCGAAAGGTTATAACGGGGATTCAGGTACCCTTGTGTATGCTTGGTGTATCCATAAAGCGAAGGGGTAATTTTTTTTTTTACCATTGAGGTGAGAAAGGAAGTCACGTTGCGCGTGGGCGAGGCATTATCGGATATCCTGTTAAAGGTTTTTCGGAACGGGATTTGCAGGGGGGTCGTTGATATGTCATTGTTAGTTCACCGGTGAAAATTACGCTCGAATGATGGCGGCAAGTAACACCCTATGCGGATAAATGAAGGGACATCGACTTCTCTTATGTATCATAGCCGGCCCAACGAGAGGTACCAATGAGCCTGCGTTTTCATTGACTTTAGTCTAAATTACGCCTCCAAATTGCAGTATATTTTTGTGTTTTAATGAAATGACTCGCATTTAAAGTAATATTAGAGGTTTTCCTCAACTTTATCAAAAAAAGAACAATAATCAAATATCCAATGTTAAGGTTCTCCTTTGAAGAACCTAGGTTTTGGAGTACCGACTCTCTCATATCCTCTTCAGTCCTGAGACCCATGCTTTCACCATCAGTAAACCAGTTGCACCGAATAGATAGCAAGCTAGATGGCACTTTGAAACCTGGTACTGGAGGGGGATGCTGATGATAAAATGGACGGACAAAATAAGAAATGATGAAGTGTACAGAAGAGTAGAAAAGGAGAGGACCATATGGTACACCATAGAAAAAAGAAGAACAAGGATTGGACACACCCTGAGACACAATGGGCTTGTGAAGAACATAATTGAAGGCAAAACAGAGGGAAAGGTCCCGAAAGGAAGACCCAAGAATAAGTTCATGGGCCAAATAAAGAAGACAGTACATAGGGGAAGGATACCAGGAGGTAAGGGAACTAGCATTAGATAGGGTAAGGTGGAGGGCTGTAATTAACCAATCTTAGGTTTGAACAGCCAATGATTATGATAACTCTCTCTGCCAACTTACTTCGAAGGAAAAAGTTCACCTATGTGGAACCTAAGTCATAATTGCTACTTTGTTCATATAAATGCCGAAGGAAAAAAGATCTTAAGTCCTGAGGAAGAGAAACTAAGGTCCTCGATTGTGGACTGGCGGACTGAATAGGATATACTAATACAAAAGTGATATTGCGAAAATAGATATATCTGTGACCGTATCAGTTACTTTTGTATCATTTATGATTGCATAATATTTTATTATGCAATTATTAATTTTATTATGCATATTATTTTATTATGCAATGATTAATATATTAATATTTTTAGCAAGGTACTAACTTCAAAGATAATATCCCACAAGACCAGAATAATAAGAATATACTGCTCAATAGTTCGCCCTGTGGTCCTGTATGGTGCAGAAACATGGATATTGAATAAGAAGGAAGAAAGAAAACTTATCGTTTTTGAAACTAAATCCTAAGAAACGTTTTGACCCCATAAATGAAAATGGGATTTGGAGAATCAAGCACAAGAAGGAAATAAGAGATATCTACAAGGACGTTAACACAGTGGTATGCGCTAAAATGAAAAGAATGAGATGGGCTAGGCACAAGATACTAAGTGACCTGGGTACACTACTGAAGGAGGTAGACCTGGGAGACCAGAGGGACCTCCTGGAAGACCGAGAAGAAGATGGTGGGATGGAGGGATCTCACATGTCAATCGGCTGGGTGGGACAGTGGTGGAAGAAGCAGCGGACAGAGAGAGTGGGTCACTTGTGGGTGAGGCCAAATCGCAGCTTGGGTATGGATGGCCTTGGGAGTAAGAGTAAGTAATAATTTTAGTATATATACTTATTGAATTCTGTCTGTTATCTCCCTGGAATGAGTATTGAAATATAGTGAATGCCGCGGAACTTGTTTAAATAGATAAAAGAAATTTCTATACTCGCAACTAACAAGCCATTACACCATACTTATTCTCCAAGAGTGACCTCCTGTGGTTCTGTTCTAATCAGGCATTTAGTATATTTTCCGATAATCTTAACTCGATGCGTCAAAATTATGTTCATTATATTTGTAACAGAATTGACGGGGCTTTCGTGGTGCCCCATGGAATAGTGATTGACGGACCTGGAACCATGTTGTAGAGTAATCAATTGAGTGTTCTTCAAGGTGCATTATGTAGGTTTCCGGCTATGGTAAAAATTCCAAATGGAAGCATGTAGTTCGTAAAAGTGCAAAAAATTCATGGAAAGCAACCAAACGTAGTATTCCAGAGCAAGAGCTCTCGTTGATATACGGATGAATTTAAATGGAAATGGAATGCACGGTTGTAAGGGACATCAAAGTGGAAGAGAGTAGACTCCCGGAAAAACAAGGAGAAACCTCGAGGCCTTGAGGAGACGCTCGAAGAACATCAAAAGAGCGAAGAGAATATCAGATTAAAAAAGAAACAATGAAAGTAATAATAGGAGTATCGATGAGGAAAACGTCTTTGCACTATAAACTCTATATGACAACCATCGTTCTGGGCTGGTAGGAGAACAAATTTAATGGTGCATCCTCCTAAAATACTGCGAATATATACTCAATTTAGTGAAGCTTTCAGTCCAGGAGCTCTCCAAACTTTGTGTCTACATTTTATCAAAGTAGATCGGAACTCTGTTTTAAACTTATCTTCCTTCCTATGCTGTTCACTTTTTTCACTAAACTTGATTGTAGTTGCACATTTCCTCTTGCACTTTTCAGAAGAAAAAATGTAATTGAATTTTTATAAAGATTAAAATTAGTAGTTCTACTGTATGATAAAAAATATTATTATAAATTCGCTAAGTTAATCAGGCTAAAATCCTTCTTGTCCTATCAAAAAACGGCTTGTATAATGTAACATCGTATGTGAAAACGTAATAAAGTTAAGCGTAAGCTTTGCAATTAGTATGGAGTTAGTAAAGTTTTGAGGTGCGATATTAATGCATTGTATGAATATCCTCAACCACATTTTCCTCATCCTACATGGGTTAACTTGGGGTGTGCCATTTGCTAGCGCAACGCTGCGCCGTCAGAACTTTCAATGAGTGATAAGGCAAGCATAGCATCCTCGCCCTAAGCGAGATTCAAATACGAGATATTTGATGTACTAGGTGTGTGCGTCAGTAACCTAGTCTCTGGCTGAACCTTCCACTCAAACATCCATTTAAGTAATCTACCGGTTAGAGGTAGGTTTAAATGGAAATCAGAATAAGTCAAACCAATCATTACATATGTAGTATCCTATCTACTTAAAGTATTTATTTCTTTATCAGCGTACGTCCCACCCTTCTGTATCCCACTCATAAAATATATCCTCTTTCTTCCCATTCCTTGCGTGCCCAGCATCCTTCCCTCTAAAACGGCGTTAAGCTATCCATTGCCCCTCATAATGTCTTCCAGCCACCTACGTTGGCTTCCTCCCATCTCATCCAAAAGTTTATTCGTCTAAGTAAATCAAAAACATCAACAAGTAAATATCGATAGAACAATATTCCGTTCCGGAAATATTAAAACATTGATTTAAAGCGAAAATTATATTTAGCGTATCAAGCAATATCTTGTGGAAATGGAGTACAGATGCCATGTTCTCACAATAAAAGTTTTCATTCACTTTCCACAGAAATGTTATTTCACCGACCAAGGTTTCGACATGAACTATGCCATTTTCAAGAAACCTTGAAAATGACATTGTTACCTTGAAAATGAATGGTTACCTTAAAAATGACAAAGGTACGTTGAAAGTGATATAGTTCATACAAAAAGAGAAGTGAAAAATTCCCATTCTGTGATTAATTATGACATAGTTCATATCGAAACCTTGGTCGGTGAAATAAAATTTATGAGGAAAGTGAACAAAAACTTTCATTGTGAGAACATGGCATCTAAAACGAAAAGGTTGAGGAGCATCGTACATCCTATATGGTCGTCACCAGCTGTGCATGAGCTTGTACGCATGCTCTTTCCTATAATATTCAATTTGATTCAATAATCTACCATTAGATATTGGATATACATGCTGTTATTGTTTTTCTTTTAATACCACTTCCCTGTCATTTTATTTCCATACTTGGTGAGTGAAGAATATCCAGTAAGACCCGGTAGAAAAATTTACTATTTTCCTAAGTTTGTCTGAAAAACTGTCTAGTTTTGGATTATTTATATTGACATTTGAAAACAACTGTTGCCCTCCTGTAATCACTTGCTCTTGCCAAATTATATCTCATTTAACAACACCGTGGTCTTAATTTGTAAGGCCACCATTTACGTATATTGGATAATTTTTTTGCCATTTCAAAACAGTAACTCTTTTATCGTCTACACGGTCATTGGTGGAAATGATATTTTATTTCTGTCAGCCTGATGCGAGGTATGATGCAAGTTTGAACTTTGCTACAGAAAGTTTGATTGCACTGTATTTCGCTAGCAAAATGGAAAGAAATTTTCGTCGAGATCGTCGACCTTAGTGTGTGGAGTGGCTGGTTACAATAAGTGAGCCAAATATTCTCCAGTAGGGAAAGGAGTGCGCGACATGCGGAGTTATGGAAAACTGTGTTTACAGCGTGAACGCAACGCTTTTTTAAATAATGGTATTTACGTTGGGCGTCGGCAACATGATGATTGTATTGGCGGAAAAAAATAATAATAAATATTCATCCAGACGAAAGAGAGGAATCGCTCTGAGCCGATAGAAAAAAATAGTCCCAATTCTTCCGTTTGCCTCTCCCTCTGTCACAACTGGCTCAATAGGTTTACCGATATCATTTGTGTGGGAGTGGATTCATTCAGGATGTGGTACACGAGACTCCGCATTGTGCGGGACAAAGTAAATATAATGGGGCCTCGTAATGGACGCGGAGGAGAAAAGCAGAGGGGAGTTGAGGACAGCTGTGGGAGGCGAGGTGGTGGGTGATGTTTAGTGAGGCTAGGGCGCTGGAATACGTCTCAACTCAACCACGCCAGGGTATCGAGCGCCTGTCTCCTCACACACCCTTGCAGTCTCTTTCCCCTTCCCCTTCCACTCGCCGAACTGCCCCTTCCCTCCCTCCCCCAACCCACCAACAAAACGTTTCGAGTTTTAAAGCGTTGCACTGATTTCAGAACGAGGCCCCTGAGCGCCGCGCGTGTGGAGGACCTCTTGTGGTGATCAATGGAAACAGCGCGGGTGAAGTTCGCCCCTTAAACCTCTCCGGAACGAATTTTTGTATTTGAACGAAACGCACTTTAAAGCTTCAAAATGATTGTGTTAATCTGCTGCTATATCACTTACGGCTCAGAGTAAAATAGCACTCTTGAAGTGTGTGTGATTTTGAAAAAAATCGAACAATTTAGATGCGTCCTCTGTTTCACCAATTTATCTATTCTTTCACTAAGAATCTTTATTTTTTTACTTTCTTCAATGTATTTATTTAAGAGTAGGACATGCTTTTCTTTCACCCTTCATATTTCAAAATTGTTTTTTTTTGCGAAAAAATTAAAAATTTATCTGGATTAATGATAATCGAGCATGATTTCCGTGCTCAAAATGCATAAGTGTTTTCTCTTAAAGCAGTGTTATGATATTGGTACCCAGAAATTTTGTGATTGTAGCTTACAATAATCACTGATACCGCGAAGAAAATGTATAAATTAGTCTGGATAAATAATAATCAAACATGATTTCCATGCATAAAATACCAAAATATTTTCCCAATAATTAGTTAAGAGATGTGCTCAGAAATTTAGTTATTATAACTAACAACAATCACTGATACCTATCTCCCGCAAAGTTGTTTTAAGTCTTCTCATAAATAACGGAGTATTTCTATGCTGTGAAGATGAACTTTAAACGACCTCTGGCATCAGTAACGTAAAAGCAGACCGGCTGGTAAATTACGTCTATAAAAGAACGCTGTGCCGCCCATGGTTTGTAAAACCCTTAGTGAGGTCAAGTTTTTTTTAAGATGCACTCGTATTTTTAAGAACTTGCCCGAACGTCTTCTTATCGTGGTATCTTCCGATAGAGGAGGAGTTATTTCAGTTTTCAGGATTCCCGGTTAACACACCTTTGCTTACACGGTTGCAATCGGAAGATGTTTGCTCAAACGGGTGGAACTTTACCCTTTTTACTGAAGTCTGCTGCGGAGATAGATAATAGTATGTTTCAGAAACTGCGTTCTGCGAAGTTCTGCAAATATCGATCCCTTTGATGTAGTAAACTTATGACGCAATCCCCTAAGAGGAGCATAAGATACCTTTCGTGTATTTAATTATCACTTCGCGTGTGAATGTTTGACGTGGGACGTGGAGGGCCGTGACGTTGGCTCAAGAAGATAGTTCTCTGTACAGCTCTACCTTAAGCCACATGAACCATGCACGTACACTCTCCTCGCGCTTATCACGTGAATGGAACGTGTTCGCGAAGAGTTGGTCGGCCTATGAAGTAGTCACTACTAGTCAGTTGGTAGCCTTTGACTCTATAGAAGTGTACCAAACTCTCAAATATCGCATATTCACAAAAGTCAAAGGATTGCGCAGGTCACCAGTCACATATTTTCAAGGTTTCGCAATGAGATCTTTGCGCAAAGAAAATAACTGATGCACTACTCCCGATTGTAATCTTTCATATGCCTTTGGGCAAGTATGGAGGAGATCTACGCCCGGCCATGAGACCAATCTCGTGTCCACTGACGTAATGTTTGTGTTGGATTCGATTACATGGTTTTATGTGAACAATTAGTGTAGCATTTCGAAAACTTTAGGGATTAGCATGCACAGCTAATACCTATCCCTGAAAGTCCAAAAATATATTTTACTTTACTACTCCCGTAAATATTGCATTCATTTTGTAAGTAAATATTAATAACGAGGGAAGGAACAGAAGCAGATTTAAGTGCCATAGTAAAATAGAAGAATATTAATGCTGAATTTTTAAGGTCTATCCTGCGAAAGAATTCTTTTTGGTCTACGAATTTTTTTTCTAGTCTTTAACGATTATGTAGTCCTTCCAACAATGTTGGTTGCATACATTTAATAATTATCTCAGCCGCTGGCAGTCTGATAATTTCCTATCGATTCGTTAGTTTTCGTACCTCATAATGTTCAGTCTTGCCATATCTGATAATTTTTGATTCTATCTTGCTAATTGGGACTAAATTTCCTCCAAATTCTGTTAATTATTTCATCAAACATGGTTACGGAGCTGAGTAAAGTTTTACTCTAAATCCTTTCTTTCGACGTAAATAAAAATTTTACTGCACCTGCGCTGCTGGTTCGCAGTTGAGTTGGTGATCCACTTGACTCTATTAACTAATTTTAATATCGTTGTATTAAGGTTATTTTTCTGCTCAAATTATCTTTTTTTAGCTGATAAAGCATGCATTTCTATATAGTTTAAATACAAAATCTCTGAACTTCCAACCCTTGTCCATCAATGACGGTTGAACGAAAGAGTTGATATGAATATATCTATAATTCCTTCTAGAATATACTTTCAGCGAATGGTTCATATAAGCACTATGTAAAACATCGTAAATTAAACAACTATTTAGTGTGTGGCTCACTTATTAGTGATGACACAGAACTGTGACAACACACAAAGCCACATGGAACCACGACGGTAGGAATCACCCATGAAGAAAAAAATACGTCTGACTTGACCTGGATTTGAACGCGAGATCTCACCCCCAAGCTGCCGTTTGGATGCGCTAACCGGCTGTAGCACCACGCCATTTCAATTGAAGCAAAGTTACCGGAGCGTTTAGACGCGAGAGCTAGATGTTACCTCCTACAGTCTTGACTGGCGAGAGCCGTAAGCACCCAAGACGGAAATTCGACTCGAATTAAATGGGCTAGAGTTGTCCTCGGAAGGCTTCCTACCCCAACGAACGCGGTCCAACAAAATGAAATTTTTTTAAATTCTTTTTTTATTTTAGTAATTCTTTCAACTGCCGCCAAGTTCCAAGGCTGATGTTATTTTACAATGGGAGGACCGTTCGAGGTTGGAGTAGAGTGGGCAGGAGAGAAACAGTGGTTTCGGGGGGACAAGTGCGCCATGACAACTCTTGGAGCAGGGAATGGGAGACCCATCAGACTGGAGTAGTCTGCACTCAAAGCTCGCCCAAGTTCGACGTCTTCTGTCGTTCCGCGAGACGGCTCTTATAAAGGATAAGACGGACATTTTCACGCAGAGATGCCTCCCGTTTCCGGGTCACCCTCGGAACCGCTTGTGCGCTTGGGTGTTGAGAGGGGAGTTTTGTCTGGAGCTGGCGAAACCACGGACGCTCAAGGCGGGCGCGGAGTGAGTGGCCCTCCCATACACTCACTCCCACGCCCATCACAGAGGCTCCATCTCACGAACATGTGTATGAATATACCCACATACGTTTCCATCACGCTACTCCGATTCGCAGTGGGAACAGTTCAAAAACTTTATGATTAATGCCGAGCTGGCTTCGTACGTACATTTTTTGATTTATCAATGGTTTAATGCCACAACATAATTTGTGAAGAATATAATTATAGGCAAAATAGAGGGAAAAACTCGCTGAGGAAGACAAAGGAACAAGTTAAATGACCAAATAAAGAGGTAAGTACATAGGAAGAGACACCAGGAGGTAAGGGAACTAGCATTAGACAGGGAAGGGTGGAGGGCTGCAGTCAACCAATCCTAGGATTGAACGGCTTATGAATAATCCCTCAATGTGCACCCCAAGAACACTAATGTGGTGCTACCATTAGCGGACTGCTAGCTAGTGATGAGAGTTCACAGTCTGCAAGTTCGCGCACTCAAACAATCACTAGCCTTTCATTTACTTGATGTGTATTTGAGAGGTGAGGAGCCCACGTTATTTTCTATCGTATTAAATAAAGATTGCATAAAATATAAATTGAATTAATAGCAAACAATATCAACAGTGACTTAATACCCCTGCGTTCAGTCTTCGAGTAAGTATTTCTGGTCCTCGCATGAATGTCAATGAACTGACTGAGACGTTCGGGTCACGAAGAGCAAAACATTCCACCATACGTAAATAAAATTAGGTCACTGCCATGAGCAATCATGGAGAAGGCAACAGCGAGTAAAATATTATGGCTTATTACGAGGCACACACAGTAAAAAGTTCGCATACTCAAAGCATTTTGTTCATTAAACTATTGATTAGTGAGTTTAGGCATTCGCAGTCATGATAAATCCGCGTTAAGTGGCTTGAAATCTTTGCTTCCTGAGACAAAATCTTATTCCATAGGGTCTTCAGTACCCTTTCGACATGCAAGTTAATGATATGGTGTGCTTTGCACCATTATGCTCCTGTTACTCCACTCACACGCACCCGCTGTCCGTCTATTCTTCACCTCTCCTCTCCTGATACCCCTCGACCTAAATTTAAGTGACTAGTCCCGCGACAGATTGCGTGCAAACGCTCCGGGAGCCGCTTGCTGCCTCAACTCCTCCAGCTTGGCGAAGCTATCATCACTATCCTCGAACCGGGCTTGCGTAACCGCCGGCGTATACATGAAAGTGGTGGAAGACTGAAAGTTTGACGGTGAAGAATGTTTCTTGAGGAAATTTGAAGAAGTGAAGGCTCTTTGTCGTTGATTTCAGGGGTGTAAGCCTGGGGATGGAATCTTGAAAACAAAACTTTAAAAAATTTAAGGAATCATCTCAAGGATTTCATTTGTGAAGATCTGCAAAACTTATGGAGGAATGGCGCAAAACTTTTGTTCATAAAACAGTACATAACCATCACAACACAACAACTTCCTAGAAGCAAGTTTTAGATGGTTAAAATGTGCTTTCAATGTAAAATGCAACTTTTAGTGGGATCATTTCTGTCATTAGATGGAAGACTCTTGAGTGACTAAAACATTTTTAATCCCCACTTTTTTTAGACTAGCCTTACTTGAACCTTGATGAAACTATTACCGTGCGATTAGACTGGATATACTCGTATTTTTTTCTCGCAGCATAAGGTGTCAAAATTACATTGGGACATGTTTAAATGGTCTGACATGTTGCCAAGTTAGTAGCGTAACAGCGTGAAAATTTGCCAATAATAACCCGTGATAGCACGCGCTGGCGAGGATTCCCCGCCCGGCCAAAATAATATTTTTTAAATTTTACTCTGCAGCATTCTAAATTCGATACTCCTTCTAGTCTACTATTTCTAAACTCTACTTTAGTTACAGCTTACGCAATGGGAAAAGGATTCATGTGTTACATTTTATTTCATTTCGAACTGACAGTAAGTTTATATGCCTGTTTCCCTGTATTTTCGTTATTGACATATTTCTGTGCATAATCGGGCTGTATTGGTTGGTCCAAATATTTCATATGTCTTCAACTATACGTAACGGATACTTACTCCTTGCCCGATATGTTCCTTGCCATTTCTATTGTTGTTTTGCACTAAGTGATCCATTTATCTTAAAGGAGGGAGAATTGTAGCAGTATAAGGTTGTCGAGGCTGCTGTGATAAAATGCTCGTACTAGGAATACTAGGAAAGGTAATGTGTATCGAAAGAAAAAAATATTGCAAAGGGAAACATCGGGTGAGAGGCGTATGTGTGATGTTTACGTGAACCGAGGAGTTAGTGATTAGTTCTAGTTACACGAAGAGATACCTATGTGAAGCTCCAAATGAATGGTCAATGGAAGCTATGACATGGATAATTTGGTGATTAATTTTTTTTACATATTTATTGTACGGTTTTTGAGTTAGATACTGCAGCGTAAATTATTCATCTCGCCATGAACGAACAAATTTTAGTCCACATTTTTTAGTGCTAGGGAACAAGGTGATGATTTTCAAGTGATAATAATTTTTTTGGTTCGTTGAAGGCATTTACATTCTCAGGTTAGGTTGGGTTTTACCTTCATAGGACGTTTAGTAATTTCACTTTAAAATGTTTAGTGATTTAACAATTGGCTTATTATGCAAGTAGTAGAAACGCGTCATGCTTTATATCAACACATTATTGGTCTCAGCTATTCTTTCATCCTTATCTTAATTGAATCACTTGAAAAATTGAACAAACTAAATGGACTATCCAAATCGAATGGTAATTTATAGGCATCCGTGCAAACTAGGGATGAAAAAATACAAAATTATCCCTCCTGATAACGAACCATGAATAGATCCTTGATATGAATAATGGCTCTTCAAAATTAAGGCTAAACAGTTTTCTCAATGGCAATTTATACGAAGACAAGACGCATGCTAAAAACTCAACCGGGAAAAAAAATATTGAAAGTCCTTTCAAAAGACTTCCTTTTGCATGACGTGCAAATTCCTCTCGCAATTTAACGTTCATTAGCCAACCATGTGACAAGGAGATTAAAGGTAGAATTGCAATGGCCAGAGACGCCTTTTATCAATAAGAAAAATTTGTGTAGCAAAATGGATATTGGGCTTAGGAAAAGGTTGGCAAAGTGTTATGTTTGGAGCGTTTTACTGTATGGTTGTCTGACATGGGCGGCTTTGAAAAAGGATATAAAACGGATTGAGGCCTTGAAGACATGGGTATGGAGAAGAATGTTTAATATTAGTTGGGCAGACAGAGTGAGAAGTGAAGAGGTATTGAATAGAGGGCTGATACAGACAATTAAAACAACGAAGAAAAACTGGCTGGGACATATATTAAGAAGTGATTGTTTGATGAAGGAGGCATTAGAATGGATGGTGGAAGGAAAGGCTAAACGCGGAAGAAGAAGAAAGAAAATGACGGATGATTTAGAAGAGGAGACTGGCTACGCGGAGATGGAGAGGAAGGCACAAGACAGTTATCTGGAGGAGAGGCTACTGAGGACCTGTTAAGCAGCAGTCTACCAATGATGATGAACCAACCATGGGGGAGTATGGGGTGATTAATAACCCAGGCAAAATTAATTATAGCTCTCATATAGATCGCTAGCCTTAAGGCGATTTTACACGACGCTTATTTCAGGACTGAAAATTGAACTGAACACAGCATGCTGAAATTCTTACTGAGTAAAGGTTGTGATCGCATACAATTACGCAATAGAATCCGACTGTAGTATCATCAGCCTTCTAGCTGGTTTACAGCCGTCATTTTGGCGCCAGAATTAATGGTCACTTTTTCGGGTAGCGAGGTGCACCTCCGATGCAAAATTTTGAAATTCTCCATCGCTAGAATATTCCGTTGAACTCATACTTGTATTTGGTTCACTCTGTTAATAATAATAATTAAACGTTTCACTTTGTCTATTTCGATGCGGTAAAGCTTTGAGAAGTGTGAATAAGTTGTAACGAGGGTAATAAAGCACAATGTAACGCCTATGAAGCAGGGAGCAAATTCTTGCAAAGGGCTTGCAAATTACTTGCCTCTTTCTTCCCGAATAAAAGGGAAGAAAATGAACTTTGCATTCAGGGGCGACAAATATACATATTTTGCGCGTGTATAGTGTCATCAATGTTGGTTGAATGCGATGATTTAAAAGAATTATTCCCTCCTTGTTATTTTTCGATACAATCGAAGATTTATTCGAACAATGGACGTGAATTGTAAGTTTTGAAAGCATCCTGTTGCATTTTTATAGACACATTTCCTGGATAAATACCGGACTAAATTTCTCCTTATGCCCGACATATGTAATGTTGACTTCCTTACCATTAACCCGGCCGACCATGACCTCTTGGGGATGACATGGCCTCTTGGAGATGAAAAAGCCTCTGGTGGGACCCAGATGGAAAAGTCTAACCCGGTGAGACGAATGTTCCATGCATAGTGGAATGTGTACTCATCATTTTGCAAATTTAATGTCGTTATATTAACTCTCCAAACTTCCATAAAACTAAGTCCATATGTTTTATATTTTTCTTTTACAACCTAAGTGACAATTTAATTATCAAGTACCCGCAAAGTCCTATACATTGTTATTCTTGAATCGGTAAGTGCGACCAAAGAAAGGTATATAATGGAACCTTGCTTTTTGATTCGTACATAAAGATGGATCAATATACTCTCTCTAATATATCAGTTTTACTACTTTGATTACTATAGTATTATTATTTTATTGAAGTATTCTTCCGGTAAAGGTAGGTTTTGATGAATGTCAGAATATTTCCTCCCAGTTTTCTCCTCTCTCAGGGGTCAATCTCCCTCTAGTATCAGGGATAGAAGAATTAACACTGCAATTCCTCCTCACTAATTCTTCTATCCCTGACATCAAGAAATTCATCCAATTTGGGTCCCAAACTATCGTCCCTCAAGTATATCCTTCCTTGCCTCAGCATACGATCAACCCATCTTCAACCCGTCCATGAAACCCGTTCTCCTTCTTCCCCTTCCCAGCCTGCCCAACATCCTTCCCTCTATCACATTCTTAGGCAACCCATCGCTCCTTATTACAACCTTCAGCCATCTACCCTGCCTATCCCGTATTTCATTCAGAAGCTTCCTTTCCTCACCCACCATCTCAAGCACCTCCTATGCGTTCACCTCACCCTCTCCATCCTACTCCACACCCACATCTCAAATGCCTGCAGCCTATTCTCGTCCTCCTTTCTGCAGGTCCACGTTTCCGCACTATACAACGCTATGCTCCATATCAAGCTCTTCACCAGCCTCTTCTTCACATCCTCATACATAGTCCCCGTCATCAGCACAATGATATAGTATAATGAAAACCATCTTCCAGTGCCCTACTGCCCCGAAATGAGCCGATTCTCTGCTAACTACCAAATAATTATGCATCTAAACAGATCTATCTCGGAGGTTAATAATTGTAGTGTATTAATAATTAAAGTGTAGTTTTAAATTTAATGGCGAAGTAATGAGCACGAGTTAGTTGGTGGAATATGTGGCAAGGGTCAAAATTGACATTCTGAAATGAAAACCTGTTGCACGAAGGAGGATTACACACAAATTTTACCATCACTACAGCCCAACGCACCGCAATCTTTTTTATTGATGTTTTTGTGTTCAGAATAGGTAATTGCAAGAGATCGCTTCGCGAAGCACCGTTGTTATCTCCTATTCCTCTCCCGTGCTGCTATCACTATATCTCTTTTCATTTTAAGAATCTGCGTTTGTTCCTGGAAAGGCTTTAATTGACCCCGGAAAAGAAATGTATCCCATCCCCATGATGGTGGGACTGAGGAAGGTTTTAAGAAAATGAATTCGCTGCAGTTTTCCGCATTTATTATCAATTTTGAGAATTATTTCGCCCTAGGAACCTAGGAAGTAGGAACTGAATGGGTGGATTTATTTGTAAGGTAGATGTTTTATATTTATAGACAAATTGGAAGCGAATTTCCTCATATTTTTAATGCCGCTGAAATAATCAACACATAAGTCACCTATTGCCAATGTCACTTATTGATTTACCCATTCCTGTTACGGTATTGATGTCGAAATTGATTAAAAATGCTTATTCTCGGTGAAATGAGTTTCCAATTTTCTTAAAATTTATTTGTGAAAAATTCAAATTAATTAAGTTTTATGTTCCTTTATATCTCACTGGGTTGCCTACAGAATGAAATTTCCTTTAATCTTTATTGTTACGATGAATCATTCATCAAAAAATGGGGTAATATGTTTCTATTGTGAAAACTTCCGCCTAGGCGTATGGAATTTTATTTCAGTAATAATTTTTTCACGACTAAGATACTCAGCTTTGAAATCAATTTAAATCGTTTTTGATTCAGTTTTATAACCTGTCTATATCTTCAATTACTGCAATTATTTGTAAACCGGTGTATTTTCCTTAGTTTTATTTTTTTAACAAAATAGTTTTTTACTTGTTGATAGCAAAACAGTCAAAACCGGTGGTATTTTCGAGAAAAATTGGAATAGGTGGCAGAGGAATGTGAGCCCTAAAGTGTCTTTACCTCAGGCAGGCTGTAAAAAGATGTCTAACCCAAGTTACGCTGCTATTTATGTCAAGGTACCTAGTCCGGAACACAATCAAGGAAGGCAACGATGAATCAGTCTGATAATCTTGCCTCTGTTTTAATTTCACAGGGTAAATCGAGGTTGGTGGATGACTCGAAGACTTTAAAGCGGGAATAATTAGGGAAAATAATATGTTTTCGGATTGTCCAGTTTTTTTACTTCCCACTGGTTGATAATGTTGACCACCTTCGACGGAATGCTTTGATGATGTAGAATGGATCCATTGTGGCCCACTACTTCATCAAAGTATCACTGTATATCAGGACTATGACGTAGAGGAAAACGCGAGAACTTTTCAACCTAAATAATCCCGGATTAACCTTAGATGTTAAGAACATTTTAATGATGGAAAATTATCTCATTAGTGTAAAATTTTGACAACACATTTCAGACGTGGACTCTGTGGCTGGAATTTTCTTTACACTACTTTCCTTTTGTAGCATCTGACTGCTAAAATTATCTCTTGGGTTGTACATTAAAAATAATTGCTCTATATTTGTAAATTCTTCTCTCAAATGAGAATTATAGCTGTTTATTGTATTTTAATTTCATGCACATCATGGTTTCATATAATACAAGAAGTAATGTAAGTAAAGGAAGAAAGAAGAACAATGATATTCTAGATCAGGCAAAGAGAGGCAGCCAAAGCAAAGCTCAAGAAGCAGTTAGCATGAAGAAATAGATTCCACCTTAAAAAGGATTAGATGTGCAGTTGGCAGTACTTCTTAACCAATCTAAACTTTCGTAATTGATAGACCAACTTTACGCAACAACGCTAAAATATCTTTCTGCAATTTTCATTGCTCGCTCCCCATCCCATACTTAAGCGTGGCATTTTAGAAAATGGATGTAAGCAAACTTGGCTCTTTATTATTTCCTTGCTTAACTTCATTCTTACTATCACTCGTATGTCATTAAAGGAGGTAGAGGCAATTTTGAAACGCGTCAGCCATATTCCGAATCCCATTAATATGCTAGCAGTGTTTACAGGCTCAAAAATTCCATCTAAATTCATTATATGAGCTTTGACTGTCAGAGTTGTAAATATTAGCCTTGTTGACGAGGATCAACATTCGTCCGTCATTTGAAACTATCCCAATATTGGTACTTTTAATATTCCATGCCGAATGTCTTACCTATCAGTATTTTGCTCCCGGTGGAATTTCCGCAACTTTTCCCGAGAACATGGAGTAACTTGGGACATTTGGCTATTGTACCGGAAGGACGGAATCAATCTTGCGGAAAGAAAGGAAAACAAATGGAGCCCTGGTGTTTGAATATTTCATGTAATTCCACAAGTGTTCTCAGATCAAAGTTAATCTCTGTGTTTTGTGCACATTTTCATATTTTGCGAATGCGTCTCTCGATAAAAACCGAAATAATTTTGTAAATGGGGGTTGTGACATTCATTTTATTTTGTTTTCTTATCGGTGGTGCCTGAAAGTGAGCATTTATTAATATTCTAATATAAAAGATTATTTACCTTTATGTATACACTTGCCCAAAAAGCACCAACAATAAATGATTCACTGTACAAATGTAATTCTAGTTTTTATTTCATTATCGATTTCATTCGAAGTCAGTCAACATTTTATCGCAGATATTGTTTTACTTTCTTCTCAAAGGTAATAATAGGGATACTGTTACAAGCGTACAAAGTTATGGGGAAAATCTTTAATGCCTTAAATATATGGTTTAGCATCCATGGACGTAAATCTGTAAGCAATTAAATCTGGCACACTTTTTAATGAGTCCATTAATTATGTGGTACTTTTAAATACACTGAGGCCTGAAGTCCTTGGAAAAGTTTTATCTTATAGTTGTTAACACGTAATTGGTGGTTCTTGCTGAATATTTAGTCGTGGGATTCCGACCCAACTCTCTTCTCATCTATATGCGCTCGGTATGCCTTGTATACCCTTTTTTGAAAGAATTTTGGCTATAATCAGGGTATGGTTTAGGTTGCCACAGCAATTATTGTCCATTTTTTATGAGAATGAAGTGGTATATATTTGAATTTCATAGAATGTAGAGGCAGAGGAGGATTTTAAGAAGATTCTAGTAACCATGGAAAGGACATTGGTTAGATATCAGTTGAAGATTAATGAGAAGAAAACAAAGGTATTAGTATGAAGAGGTGTAAGAGGCCAAGACCAGTGTCATAGTAGGAAAAGAAAAACTTGCGGAGGTAAACTAGTACTGTTACCTGTAAAGCCGAGTAACCGGCGATGGACGAAACAAGAAAGAAATGTTGAGTAGAATTGCCCAAGCGAAGAAGGCATTCTACCAAAAGAAGAATCTTCTTACAGCTGGAAACGCAAGCGTGGAAGTAAGGAAACACTTTATCACAACTTAAATCAGGAGCATGTATCTTTATGGCAGTGATACATGGACGATGACTGCTTCAGAGAAGAAAAGGGTGGAAGCATTCGAAATGCGGTGCTATAGAAGAATGATGAAAATTGAGTGGATAGACCGAGTGAGTAACAACAGTGAGTAACATCAACAGTGAGGGACAACTTAATCGGCCACATCTTGAGACATGATGACCTGATGAAGACAAACGTCGACGGACAGGTCAACGGGAAGAATGGCAGAGGAAGAACTGGTTTGAGTGCATGGGAGCGTCAAACCAATCGTAGGATATTTGACTGATGATGATGAGAAAATACATTCCGACCTAAGTCTTAGGTATGGTTGAAATGAAATTATGTTGGGACACACATGCCCTTTGGTAGGAATCGATAGGCGTTCCTGTAGTGTTTGTTGCTTTTAAGTTTTAGTACAAAGAACAGACTTTAAATTTGAGTGAGAAGTGAGCGTGTTGATGAGAAGGACAGTGGTGTTTTAACCCTTAACTACTATCGTGATTTTTGGCCAAGTACACATTTTCGAATTGCTCGTAAACAACAACCATCACCCGTACTGCCTCAAGTTCAACTGGCTCGCTCCCCTCTCCCCTAGGATTGCATTGAAGCCAAGGTTGCTGCGAGCGGCCGCTTTACCACTACAGCAAAAAAAAATACTTACGGCAGGTCAAAAAAGACGGCATTAGATGGCATTAGTGAAGCTCTATATAAGTGAAAAAAACACAAAGAAGTATGAGAGGATAGGTCTTAGCCGAAGAAATTATACAACCAGAGCCAGTTTAACAGCCCTGACACCCCTAAATACACTCCTTTGACTGTTCTTAACACGAGATCTATCGGAGTGTTGAACATGTGTACACGTATCTCTAGGTCTGACAGATGCGATAAAATAAGAGAGATACACTGCCGAACAGATTGGTATAAAAACTCGTTCTTTCCGCGAACAATAGGCGACCACAATAAAAATTGATCTCCACTAAATACACTTCTATGATAAATGTCACCATTTCCTCTCCAAAAAACTTACATCTTATACGGCTGGTGACCTAACACCCCCAGTCACATGCTCATGTGGCGGCTTGCGGGGTATTATGTATATGTAGATGTATTGGTAATAATCGGTCAAAATTTCGAATGAATCCACGCGAGCGTTCCCGGAAGGAGATTAACCTCAGAAATGGTATTGAAATCCCATCATTAATGGCATTACAGATTGTTATGTATCAAATAATAGTTGCGACAAAATATAAAAGTAATAAATTGAATGTAAAATATGAAAAATATTGGAAAAAATAAAGATAAATTCTGAACAGAAATGCGTCAATTGCGTGAATACAGGGAAACAGGCATATGAACATGTTGTCATTATTTGTTAATATTAACAAATTTTCACTCTGTTACACTACTATTTTTTAATTTCAGAGGGACATGGAGAATATTATCATGACGTCTCACATCTAGGTCTGACAGAAGCGATATATTTAGAGAGATACAATGCTGAACAGATAGGTACAAAAACTCGTTCTTTCCGCGCACAATAAGTGACCACAATATAAACTGAGCTCCACTAAATCACTCCCAAAATATACATCACCATTTCTCCTCTCAAAACCTTACATCTTTACACGGCTGATGTCCTAACACCTCCTACCACACGGCGGCTCGCAGGGTGTTATGTAGATATATTGTATCTGCTTTTTGCACTCTCTATTTGGAATCAATGGGCACGTAACTGGATCGTGTAATTTCATCGGAAACATTTGCGGAAGTAATCCCCTAACCCTTCCTCCCCAAGTTGCATACAAAGACGCAGTCCTGATTTCAAATGCTCGCAATGAACGATCATAGAGGGTTGTATGCTGTAATTAGAAGCCCGGTCTTCCTGAAATGGGAAGCCGGAGCGGCAAAGCACTCCGGTCCGGCATATCCCGTGACATTACATGGACTTAGCAAAGGACGAATGAAATACGAATTTTGAGCGAGTGGTGGCAGGCATTGTGTGGGTGGACTGACAGTGGAGATTAATGGGTGATTTTATGTGGATGGGAATGGATTGGGCTCCCTCCAAAGGTCACCTAAAAAAAACTTTCTATCCGAGAGTAAGAGAAATAAAGATGAGAGAGCAACCGTTAAGACATCTACTTTTAAAGGGGTCATTTGTAAAGGTCATGCTCCTCCTGTTTCTTGTGATAATTGAAAGTTTACAATGAAGAGTTAACATAAATGGGTTAATTTTGGCGATTTCAGCCTGAAACACATGAAAGTAGTAGCCCCTGAGGAGGAAAATCGATTGCCGTGAAAAAACATCGATATAAAATTATTTAGGGTGTCGTTCTACATCTAAATCAACATACTACCCTGCGATCCGCCGCATGGGCGTGTGAAAGGGGGTGTTAGGTTACCAGCCGTGTAGAGATGTAAGGTTTTGGGAGGTGAAATATTGACGTCTATTATGGAAGTGAATATAGTGGAGTTCATTTCGTATTGTGGTCGTTAATTGTGCGCGGAAAGAACAAGTTTCTGCGCCAATCCGTTCGGCAGTGTATCTCTCTTATTTTATCGCTTCTGTGAGACCTAGAGATATAATGAGGCATCATGGTAATATTCTCTGTGTCCCTTTGAAACACACCGATTCTGAATTTCTCAAGCAAGCTAAGCCTAACATGTAGCCTCCGAGTCTCGAGGGACTCCCACCTTAATCCCTTTAAAAGCTGTGATACACTATATGTTCTCTCGTAGCAGCTTTTAACGAATCGTGCTGCTTTTCTTTTTATTTGATTGATTTTTTTGTTAAATCTTTATGACCAGGGCCCCAAATGCTCGCGGTGTATTCGAGGTGCAGCCTAACCAGAGCGAAGTAGCATCTCTTTTACTTTTTCACCCGAGGACCTTCCTATTATACGCTTGACAAAACCTAGTTTCCTAAATGCTGTGCCGTATATTTTTTGTATGTGTGTTCCCCATGATATATCAGAAATTAAGATAATTCCAAAATATTTTACTGTATCTGAAGAGTTTATGTTTACTCCACCCACAGTATAAGTATGCCATTTGTGTGATGACTTTCGCAGGAAGTGAACTTAGTATTGCACTAAATGTTACTAAATGCACTGAGAACATCATTTAGTAATATATATTTATAACCCCCAATTCTGGCACCATGAATGAACGTAGTTAAGGTCCAATGACAGAACTTTTAAGCCCGCGTCTTCGCTAATTTCACTGTAGATAATTGTATCGTCTGCATATAATCGTTGCTTTGTTAATGTAGGTGGCTTAAATGGAATAGGGAAATATTGGAAGGAGTCATAGGCATTATAGAAATTTGTTTCTATGATATGGGTGAATGTGCGTTGAACAATTAAGAATTAAAAAAAAGAGTAGTAATTGTGAATGAAGAAAGGAAACTTCTCGTGGAGATTTTGTGGAGGCCCAGTTGGTGGTTGGAAAAGAATATTAGAGACCGTGTTAGGGGGAGGATATTTACTAGCGGGAAAGGAAAGGAAGGGGGTAGGTTAAATAGATGAGATAGAGAAAGGAAGAACAAAATAAAGAATGTGATAAATTTAGAGAATATTATCTGTTTTAAATTTAAACCTCTCTTCATCTGTGTGTTAACCTAATTATATTACTTGGCAGGTATTATATATGATTTTATTCCACGTAATCGAACTGACGATTGGTTGAACATCAATTTTGATAGTGATAATCAAGCGCGTCATAGGCAGCACTATGTTTTGACTGTATTATTTTTCTGCCATCACCATATTTTATTGGAGAATACGTTGTTCGTGGATGAGCCATGAAGAACTGCCATGGATAAAGGTGATTATGGTGAATGACAGTTTAGTTAATCGTTTGATGCATTATTGATGACGGGAATATATTGATTGGCATATATTTTATATTTTACTTGTATCATGATAATAGCATAGTTTTACTTTCATGTCAAGTGTATATTAACTCTGCTAACTTTTGTCAACCCCATGAAGACCTAGAAGCAATCATTTAACTGCTCGTCACTATTTTTCTCATTAGTCTTTCTGAAATACGAAGCGTGAAAAAAGCAAATTCAGGTTTAAAATTATTCGTCACTCGTTCGTATAAATTTTTACAAAATATCTTTAGCAAGTTGCTCACTCCTTTTCATTCCGAATGATACCTTCCATCTCAAAATTGTCATATTTTTTCTGCTCTATTCATTCTGCAGAAGCCGAAAACTCATTAGTTAACCTCAAATGCTCTTAGCATTGAGTAGTTCAGTAGTCTCGGCTAATAAAAGAAGTCCTTTGTGTCATTATCACTGACATTTCACCTTTTTCTCTCTTAAATTATTCCATTTGTGTCCACAAGGTTTTTCTCTGAACTTGCTCATTTAAATGTGACACGAGAGCAGTCAGCTCTTCTGAGGTTAGATTTACCTTCATATTTACGTTTGTTTCCTCATAAGAAGTGTCTATTAATTATGAGGAGTATTTAGATAAAATGTATCTTTCCATGTCTATTGAGAGATGTGAACTATCCTGAGCTATCATAGCGTACTTTTTTAGTTGAAATTTCTGCGTATTTCCCATTAGTATTTCCAACGATGCTTCTGTTGAGCTTCCATTTATCGATATAAACCATTTTAAACCAACAACTATATTTTTATGTGATCTGCCAGTTAGAGTAGATATAAATGGAAGTAAATTGGTTAAAATCCTTTAGATTTTAGGAGTTTACCGAATTGTCCATTTTATACCCCGCACACGTCCTACCCTTCTTCATTCCTTCCATTAAAGTCCTTTTGTTCTCTTCTCCGCTTGTCCAACATCCTTCTCTCTACCATGGTCTTAAGCAGCTCTATCTATCTACCCTACTCCATCATCATTCACACCCACATCTCCTAAGCCTGCAGTTCATTCTCGCCGTATGGTCTCAGAGTTCACGTTTCTGCCCCTCCGTTACATTCCATTCCAAGCTATTCCCGAAATGAAGGCGTCTCGGGTATGGCACCGGGTTAGGCTTTCGATGGCTAACGTATCGATGAGCCACAAGCTCATGTCCTTGAGGAAAGATCCCTCAGTATTTCTTGTCTTCAAATCTTATCTATATCATCCACCAGGAAAAACTGCGATCCTATATTCTCGGCTCATTATATTTTTACTCAGCATTCCCACCATCAATTTCCGTTTATTATTTTACTCTTCTTTCGCTAACGCTATTCTCCCCCTATTTTATTTGGTACGTTACCCATTTTCTTCGTGCGTACTACCGACGTTACTTGAAAAAAAACTCTGCTTGCTCCATTTGTGGCATAATGGCAATAAGTGTGTAATTGGTCTACTTTTAATTACGTTCCTCACTGAGCTATTCCTTTTTTATGGGAGGTTCATCTGAAGGAGGCTAAAATTGTACAACTAAATCTGTATTTTTTCCTGTAAATTGGAATTAAAGAAAGCATGATCTTTTTTTGCAAAATGTCTTATTTTTTGTTCATCTAAAATGGTCTGTAATATACGTAGTCCCATTTCTTTCGTGAACAGAATATCTACCAGAGAAACCGAAGAGTGATGTCGCGCATTCATGCATAATATGTTAACCCATTTGGTCAGTTTTGCATAACTATGATGAGCAAAATAATGAATTCCGTGCTGATATTGAGACAATACGAATTCCATCCATTCTGAGGAGTTTGGTAGACAACAAGTGTGGGAAATGAATAGATATTAAATGGACTTGAAACAAGACTTGAAATGAACGAAGAAACATATTTATAAGCAACACAAAGGTCAGAACGTCTCAAAGAAAAAAATTGATCTCGAAGGTTCCAAGGGGAACATCATAAAAGTCCACCCCCTCAGAGATGTCAGGAGAATAAAAAAATGTTTTTAAGCATCTTTAAGACAAACTTACCTCTCGTGGGCGCTGCTATTTAAAAAGCGTTGCAGCAGAACTTTTCGCATTGCTAAGGTTTATTTTTATGGAAAAAGTAAGAACTTATCCTAAGAATAAGCGATCACCTCGGAAAAAAGGTCATTTAATATCTTGATAGCACTCGGGGGGTTCATAATTTACCGCACCTTTTTCCTCAATGTGGGAAAATAGGGCTAATGTTTCCAGCTATAGCCGCTTAATCCTGAAATTTTCTCCCTTTATTACGAAAACATAAGGATAAAAGGGATATTTGTATTTACCTTGAATCGCATATTAATTAATCGATGAAACACCAGGCTGTTGGAATGATTTTTAATATTTTTGTAATGGCAATATCGACTAAAAAATTAGAGGAATGTTTAGAATCTTTGATTTTTCTGCTGTTTTATTTAGTTTTGAATTAATGGTTACATCTCATAGAAGCAGTAGTTGCCGTTACCTTATCCATTATTTCGATAAGACGTTTGAGATGATTCACAGTAAAGTTTAAGGATTAAAATTAATCGATTTTGATGGAATTGGTTTATGGTAAATATAAAGTAAGTCACCTTCATAGTTTCTTTTTCGTGGAATTCTTTCAATGTGTATCAATGAAAAAGTACTTCGCATCTCCACAGTTTTATTATGTGTAAAAAACGACCGGCCTTTTAACAGAGTCATCAGTTAGGTCTTCTTTGGTTTTTATGTGTTAGAAAACAATGATATTTCTAAGTTTTTTAGTGTTGTATATGAAATTAAATAGGTTAGTTTAATCAGTTAGGTTCTTCTTTGGTTTTTATGTGTTAGAAATCAGTGAAATTTCTAAGTTTTTTAGTGTTGTATATGAAATTTAATACATCTCTCTTTGATAGAGTTAAGAAACTGAATATTCGAGTAAAGTTAATTATTGGTGAGTTCACTTTGTGGAAGTTACTGAGCTTTTCGATTGAAAACACTTTGCACCTTCCACATTTCTTTTTATTAACTACCACCGGGTTCGGCATCCACGTCATTCTTAAACAGAGTCGAGATTGTAATTCTGTATTCCGCTTGTGATTGACGTGGGTGTCGAAACCGGGCGTAGTTAATAGAAAAGTGTGGAAAGTACAAGTTGTATTTTAATCAAAATGAATATTAGAAATACCTCTTGTATGATAAATACTGTACCTACTTCATTTGAAAAAATCTGTGCGTTATCAGTTTTGGAAGAGCATCGACGAATGATTGTTATACATCGATTTCGCTATAGTAAATTTCATATATTTAAGGTTAATTCTCCATTTGTACTTGGTCAAAAAAAATTTTCTTGGGAATCACGCCAACATCGTCGGCTCTTTCACATCATCTCTGGACTTACGTTTTACGAACCAATTCTTTCGTAATTCAAGTCATAATTTAAAAATTATTCATTTCCACTCTAGTTCTATTCTGAAATCATACTTAGTGGTTATCCAACAAATTTACAGCTATTATTTGGAATTCATGTTCAATTTTGACCGTACTATCAATGCTCCGGAGAAAATTTCGGTTTAAGTTGCCCAAATGTGGAAATTTATAGATAGGCTTGAAGATGTTTTTAGCAATTTCTCTGGTTCACTAGGATGGACTCTGAATCGAAAAACCTTGTGACACGAAGAAATGGCTTACCTGAAAGATCTAATTATTTGTAGAAAATAAAATATCTTCATTTTTAAAAATCCAGAGATTTCCCAAAACTCCTTTCTTTTCACGATGATTCTGCAGAGTACTCGCTTGATGTGTAATGAATCCGGAGAACGGTGCAATGGGGGTGTTTGGCCGACGAAAGGACATGTTTTTTTTAAGCGTTCTGGAAAATTATTAAATATATGGTTAAACGAGTGGTAATGGCGCTTGATTCTTACTCGTGCTGAATAATCGAATTCAAGTTTTCTCACTCGTACTTACGTAACGTTCGGTGAGGGTTCATCAAAACCGCCCGAGGCAAACTATTATGGTGCCTTTTAGGAACATTGCATCCTGCGATGCCCCATTACTCCATCTGCATAATTTTTCCCAGCGTGATATAAAATTTATGCGCTGTCATTGCAGTCATCAATTACTGTGTAATGTGTTTAATATACTGTTAACTGTTGTGACTGGAGTATTCACAATCGCAGTAGATTGCATAATTTTATGCTTTGCGACCAGTTATCATTTCGTAATGATGTGTCTAAAGTTAAATGAGAGTGACCGCTGACTTTCCGGTCTGTGATTCACGGTTTAGCTGCATAAAGGCATTTCTAGTGAACATGTTCAATTTGATATGAATGGAAAACAATCATTAAAAATGGTTTTGCTGACTTGAAAAACCTACCCTAAAACTAAATTGAAAGGTTAGTAAGCGCCACAGCCACCTGAATTTGAGCATCGTTTATCATCAAAAGTTTTGAGCATCATTAAAACCATGTACCTAAAATATCTTGAATTAATTTTTCGTTTCAATAATTATATTATCGAATTAATTAACTTAAATATTTTTATGGTACAGTTACCACTTGAGATATTTAGGATATTTATGCTGTATTACGTCAATGTCCTTTGATTATATTTCAGTATTTTCATTTTTATTAAATCGTAGTTCAGTATCAAATTCCGTTTTAAGCTTTCAGATGATACACCACGGTTGAAATTCGCTATGAAAAAATCATTTGACTTGACCGGGGGATTCGAACCCGGATCTCCCAATTGCCGGTCAGGTGTGTTAGCCCGTTACACCGCCAAGCCACGTTGTTACATGCAATGTTTGGAAATCTTTCAGATAATAGTCAGAAAACAGTTTCAATGAACTGTTATATTTGGATGTGTCATGGAGCCACACTATCGAGAACGGCGATCTTTGACACAGCTTCCTTTAGGTCGTATGATTTGTAGTTTAATGCGTTGCTTAATATTTCTCGCTTAATATATGTCAGTGTTGCCTAATATTTGTCCCATTTCCCTCCCTTCCATCACCAATCCCTACCACTCTCGCCATTTACTCCGTGACGTCACGGATCCCATATGGGCACATCCACGGTGTGAGCTGCTCCATTTTTGCAATAATATTGTTCCTTTCCGGATAACTTCGCGCGCCGAAATACAGAACACTTTCACGATTCCTAACTAAGAAATGTACTAAGAAATGATGAAGTGTGCTGAAGAGTAGAAGAAGAAATGACTATATGGAACACCATATAGAAAAGAAGAACCAAATGGATTGGACAAACCCTGAGACACAATGGGTTTTAGAAGAACATAATTGAAGGGAAAATAGAGGAAAAAGTTCCCAGAGAAAGACCCAGAAATAAGTTCATGGACCAAATAAAGAGGAAAGAAAGTACATAGGAAGAGAGATACGAGGAGATAACGGACCTAGCATTAGATAGGGAAGGGTGGAGGGCTGAAGTCAACTTATCTTAGGATTGAACAACCAGTAATGATCACGATCCCAATACTAAAGGTCTCGACGGAAGATTAGTATTTTGAATAACCCCAACCAATCCCTCCCCGTTCTTTAGCGTAGGGGATAAACTTTCGATGTCCCAATTAGGATAAAGTTTCGATTTTTTGATCCCTTTTTGAAGATTCTGTCACGACGAGCTCGACCAGGTAGGTACACTTGCACCCACATGTGACATCACATTCGCACGCGGCATCGAGCTTTCCCATATTCGTCCCAAGTCCCACACCCCGCCCACCCCCTCTCCTCCTCTTACCATCCTCTTCAACTCCCCACCCCGATCTCCCCACGCCAGCGCCACACCTCGTGCAAACGAGAAACAGAAGAAAAACTTTGTGCGCGCTTCAGGCGCACCATTCGTCACCATTTGTTCTGCCGACCTCTCCCTGCTCCCCACTCACCCCCTCCCCACCATTCCTCCGCAAACCCTAGTAATTTTTTTTCCTTCCACCTCACCCCCTTTTTCACCCCCACCTCCCCTAACTGCACCCCTCTTATCCTTTCCCCCTCCTCAACTCCCACCACCCACGCTCGGTGAGAAAAAAACTCACTCCGTAGAGCGCCAATGACCTGAAGGCGAATGAATATGGAACAAGCGGAAATTATTCGGACGCAGATATAGACGGCATTCAGGGGGCGGAGAGAGGGTGATAGTGTGGAGGGGCGTAGCGGAGCAGAAGGCGGCTGGAGAAGGAAAGGGTCGCTCTGGAGTCCTTCCCTGAGAGGGGGCGTGGGTCTACGGGACGGCAGGAAGGGCGGCGGTGCAGAGGGAGAGAGACTGAGAGGATAGAAGAAGAGGTTCTCCAAACGAATAAAAATGAAAAAGGTGGCATTTATGCCCGATAAATTTAGTCCACATTCGGACGGGCTGAAAAGAGGATGGGCTCTTCATGGACGTTGGGGCTAGTGTGGAGAGGATTTGTGAAGGAGGGGAGGGCATGGGGAAGGCGAAAGGGCTAAGGAAATGGAAAAGGGTTGAGGATGAGCTAGCCTTTGATCTCTTCACTCTGAAAGATAGGACTTAATACATACCCATGTATAGAAATAGAGATATGGTAACCCATCAGATCTTAGAAGTGTATCACTTGGTTGGCATTTCTGGAGGCGCCCGAGGCAGTTTAATTCACGTGCGCCGCTTCAGATTGATGAGTAGGTTGTAAAGGGGGGGGCAGTGAATGGGTGAAGGTTAGAAAGAAACCCGGTGTCGGGATTTACTTAGTTAAAAGGATGGGCGCCTACGGTTCCATCTCTTTCATCCCATCCCATCCCTGTGACAGAGCTCAACGCTTGCAATAATTAATTAGAGTAGAAGAGTAGACTCACCTAATAATGCGGGTGATTCCATTTATTTCTGGTTTCGCAGCGTTACGTTATCTTGGAGATGACGTTTCGTGACCAATGCTGGCCACATCTTCAGATCAGGTCCGAACCTGATCCCGAACCTCGGACCCAAAACCCGAAGTTTGGGTTCGAACCAGAAGGCAAGCTTGAGCCAGAACTTCGGACCTGGCCTGAAGATATGGCTAGCATTGGTCACGAAACGTCATCTCCATGATTATGTCAGGCAGCGAAACCCGAAAGAAATGGAAACCCGCACTATAGCGCTGCAGAAGCCTCAAGCAGAAAAGTCATCTAAGAATAATATGCCACGGTTATTAGTTTGGACTGGGTAGCCACTACTTAAACCTCCACACACCTATCAAATGATGTATCACTACAAGTGACTAAAGCCACGGGTGAAAAGACTCAGGACTGGTAGTCCTTGTATTTAAAGTACAAGAAAAGCTCTAGTATCAGTCATCCGAATATCCAAAGGACTGTACAAAGAGGAGAGTATTTCTAGTGTTGTAGTTTGTCGGTCGGATATGACTCTAAACGCCATGCTGCCTTTCCAGACAATCTAGCCAGTGATGAAACTGGGTTTATTCCTGTTTCCCTGACAACCCTATCTACCACCTCTTAAGACACAATCGACCTCTATTGTTACATTCGTCTCCGCATAGAGTCAACTGGGAGCAGGAGTGTGAGGAGCCCCACAGAAAGCGAGTTTTAGAAGAAAGAGAACTTACACACCTATAAATCTATAGCACACGCTTGTACTTGTATGTATTAAGAGGGCTAGAAAGGTGACACCGTCAGTTGGGGCGAAATTCATATTTTAATTCTTCTCTTACACCCAACCTCCACCAAAAATGGAGAAAGGGTAATGGACAATTAAAATAAACTATAAGATGAAGACAATGTATTTTTGTTTTGAAGAAGAATTATGTGAATTTAATTATGGCGTAATAAACAAATGAAAAGATACTATGAAGTAATTTCAGTGGAAATAAAGGTTAAATTATGACAGATAATCGGAAAATTAGGCAGTGGTGGCCTAACTAAAGGGGTTAACAGTTCAGGATGTGCCGGTTTAAGAACGAGGACTGCGGGAAAGAAATTTAAAAAAATAATATTCAACCCTCTCCCTAAACCTCCTCAATTTAGCCAGTCGTTTCCTCCCCTTTCAAACTATTTACCTTCCCTCAACCCTTAGTATGGGAATGAAAGAAGGAAAATGTTTTAGTTCTGCGGGAAGGTGGACTAAATGCTTCCCTCGCTAGGCACACCTCTCTCTTTCCCTGCCCCGTGGATATAAAGGAGGCGATCCGGAGAACGGTGACGTAATTCCGCTTCCTCCCTCTCTTTCGTCACACTCCTCCGGGCCTCTAACGGTAATTTTTTTCATTATTTCCCCTCTTGTTTTTTTCTAAATGCATTTAGAGTGTATAGTGAGGGGCTTCGGTGGATAAAAGGTCAGCCCCTCGCATTCAAAATGTCAGCGGGAATGTGACCTCAAAAAGTTCTGATGTCTGAAAACTTTTTGCGGAGCGCCCTCGCCCTAACAGTGTCCAGTGGGGCAAGATAGGGGTATTTTTATGGCCCTATAGGCCGATCTCACGTGGAGTTATTATTTTTTTTCAGGGGATGAGGAGGGGTTGGTTGTGTGTGGATAGGGCTATTTTTTTAACCCCCCCCTTAATTTTTTTCATCAGAGGCCTTTCATACACATGGAGATGACCCCACTCATCTTCTCTTTTTCTCTCTCTCTTACCCTGAGCGAAAACCCTTTTTCCCCCAACCACCCTCGCTCCAATAACCCTGACTAAAGCCTTTCCTCTTCCCATAGACCCCCTGTCCACACTCACCCCTTTCAATCCTACTAACCTTCTCACCTTTCCACGGGCGGGGAAATTGATACGGGAACCACGTGGTGGGCAAGTTCTCGGGAGAGGTGCCCGACGGAAGGCGCTGGGCGCCTCGCCGTCCCCCAGTTGAGGTCCCGCACCCCGCTATAGCCTTGCCTTTCTACGCACTACGTTCTTTCAAGCCAGTAGCGGCGAACTAACCGTACTCCCTTACTCATCTGGAGGTCGGCAGATGCCCTTATCGTATGGCGAATGTGAGCGCCATGTGGTGTGCGCTAAGCACGCGGAATTTCTGTATTTTTTCTACTTCTTTTAAAGCTTCCCCCACGATTCCTGACCCGTATTACGATCTTTTTCATTTTTTTGGCGTCTCTCAAAAAGCTGTTTGGTAACCCTATCCCGACGGGCGAGGACTTCGTGGATTCCGAGAGAATTTCGGTGGTCCGAGATGCTTAAGGGTCTAGCGTTTACCCTCCTCCACCCAGTCTCAGGTTTTAATTTTAATTTCATGTTTTTTTCTCGCTTGACGTTTTAATTTTTGTGGGTTCCATCTTTGTCGCATCAAGTTAGTCTTTTTCTACCGGCTCAGAGAAAATTGAACCCCAACTCTGGTATCACGATGTGCAAGTGTATACAATTTCAAATCTAAAACCAAGTTGCCTACCAATCATCCCATTATATTACATAGTTTTCATTCGATAAGAATATTTCCTCGCTCGAATAAAATTTAAGTGTATCATTAATATCTTTACCTTTTGATTAAGCCTCGTTTTGTACAACTCTTTATCACAGAACATATAGCTCTAATAAATTTGTGTCTATTCTAATTAGGAATATGGTGTAAATCGTATTTTTATGGCTAAGTTATGCACATACTTATACCTGGAACATTGCTGATTATTAGGATTTACTCATAACTCAGTCAGTTTCATTTCAATTACCCATTTGTGAAGATAAAACTTCAATGATAACCCCTTTTTTTGACGAAATGGAGGTATGTATTTCTCTCATCTCAGTATAATTATGAAATTTTGGTGATGGTACTATCGATGTAATTTGATTTAGGCAATTATCTATCCTGTGTTCATTAAAGTTTGTGGTCTGTATTGAGATATTAAAATGAAAATACTTACAAACACTTCTTTATAAGCACCTTATGTTTGCAAGTTTAAGTTCAAACTTTGAATTTCGGATCATTGACACAATTTGTTGGTGTTTTTTTAGGGTTCTGAGCTAATAACTACAGGTTTATGTTCAAGTTCATTTAAATTGTCGTAAAAAGGTTTTAAAAATTTATTATTTTAATAGTATTCATTATTTATCAAAGACCTTTTAAAGTTATTGGTCATAAAATTATTACTGTATGGATAAAGTCAGGGATGAAAGTGAACTACAAGATAAATTTACGTGAAGCACTTAAATAAGTTCATTCAGATCTATTATAATCCTTATTTTTTATCCATTTAATTAGTGGGGGAGTTAATGAATAACTGTCATTCCAGGATCAATCAATTGACGCTAATACGCCCGACAGTTGGGCCCATAAAACAGGGGAATGGAAGTAAATTCCTGACGCTCCGCAAACAGTAATTTATGCATATTTAAATGGGTTAATTGAATATTCGTCGGCCGTCATTCCGTCCAGGATAATGTTTTCCAGAGATGGAGAGTGGTGGGGTATACCCTCCTTACATTTCAAATGCTCGGGTATAATTAGCCCCAAAGTATTTTTTTAAAAAAAAAGGATGGAAAAATAATCTCACCCCTAAAAGTTTTTAATTTACATCCCCCACCGTCTCTCATCTTCCTTGGGACTTGAAATGGTCGCGGAGCCAGTGATGGAGTTTCGGGGTTTTTTGGTAGAAGGAGTGAAGGAGCAATGGCGTCTGGATAAGGGATAAAGGCAGAGGGAGGAAAAAAGGTTGGATGAAAAAAATGAATGTAAATTCCTCCAGGAAATTTTTCGAGTAAGCGGGAAAGTTTTCTCTCATTCGCTCGCCTTTATATATATCGCGTGGAGTTCTTGGGAAAGGAAAACGCCTTCCAGGGGCACCTCGGCCGACATCAAAAATTCCTGCACTCCTCCCGTTTCCCTTCAGCCCCGTACGGGCGCTCCTTCCTTCGGTTCCTTTTTCCCTCGTACCTTAATGACGTCTTCCAGCTTCCCTGTGAGTTCGACGTCTCTAACACATTCCCCTCCGCGAAGCCAAGTCAATCCTTTCATCTGATGCCTTAGTGATTGCATCAGTCCTTTCCAAACTGTTCGGAAGTCACCACTATTTTGTCTAGCTTTTATAACGTTTTCATGGAACCAAATAACATTTATAGCTGAAATTGGTCGATCATATCGGTCGCATATATAGGTGCAAGATGTAACAATTTTGCACGGGGTTTCATGTCGATAAACATCATTTTACCCGTCTGCCATTTCGATATTGGAAACCAGGCTAGAGAATCTGACTGGGCTTTGGTATGTTCTGTCATTTGATTAAATAAGAAAATATATGAATCTGTGCGATAGGATACTACAGTGGAGTTTTGAAGCCTTTACAGTATATAACTGGTCTTTTTGAACGGATCAGTTATGTGGTAAAAACTACGAAAATATAGGTGTTAATGGTGGCATTGTCGTGGTTCCGCAATGATCAATCTAGTAAAATACTATTTTGAAAAAACAATCCCCATTTTTATGAAATACGTGGGAAAATTATGCATGGTATCCAAGTTAAGGCATCATTTTTCGCGAAAAAAAAACAGGATAAATTTCTCACATCAAGATGACAATTACTCTCTACTAAATTGTATGGTCCCATTTACGTCAAAAAAATTGTCACTGTTCATTACCGCATAGTTAGGAGTAATTATTCAGCAGCCAGCAACGCTAAGTGCAACAATACCTAACCAGTGCATAGTATCGGTTCCTGAATTAGAAATATCACACCCGAGAAGTACTCACTAATAGATGTAAGTCGAAAAATCTGAGTAGGGACTAGGTATTCCACATGTGCTTAGCTATATGACGGTATAACTTAGCCTAGCTTCCTTTTCTCTCGTCAACCAGGTCACCAAGAAAATTTAGTGCGAAAGAACAATTTGATGATATAAATTAGCAGTTCATTAGACTTATATGGTACTTTTTCAATTTGCAAAATTACGGCCATTGATCATTTGCAAACTGTGGGCAATACGTGTCCATACATAAATTTAAATTAATATAATGATGTCATGGTCTGAGTAAGACTGTAAATAGCTTGAGCACATTGTCATATTGTTATGGCGAGAGTTTATCGATCGTGTCTTCAATACCATGATATCGGCGGCTTCATTATTACCTCCCAGTATTCGCGGTATGACCTAATCGTTTGATATGCACGATACACATAATCTCATTTATGAACTTGTATTTCCGTTTTGCCGAACTTATTTATCGGTCCATTAATAATTTCATTACAGTGCCTCCCCGGCGGCAGCTGCTTCCCCTTCAGTCATATGCTCCGAATTTTTAGCTCGGCATATTTTTTCCGTCTACTTAGGATTCATTTGCTTATTTTCTTGCGCTGAAGTCTCTCTTCACCGGATTTTTTCCTTCCGACTACAGAAAATTCCATCTCAAAAACCTTTCTTCCATCTGCACTAATTTACATTGCTAAAGTAATATTCATCCACTTTACATGGCGATCTCGTTAAAATCTTGCCCTTGTATAAATTTTCTTGCGTGCTTTTATTTTTCTATTCTTGCGCTAAACTGTCAGATTAGTTGATTTTTTTTTTCATCTTCCTTGAGATTAGAGCTAGCATCAGTGTATTTTTATTCCTTTTTGGCATTTTTTGTGGGAAGAGCTTGTGTTTATCTGTTTGTGTCGGTCTCTAAGGCCTGTGTAATTTAGTCCTGCTACATTTCCCGCGAATTTAAAAGAACGTCTTTCTCGTGCGCTCCGTGATATGCTACGGTTTAACAGGTGACTATTATTTTGAGTTGAAGTAATTCTCCCCGTCAACCATTACCTTCGCTTATCAATTTAGATATTTATGATTTAACCGCTATCGCTATCTTAGTACTTCCCCACACTTATAATTTTCCGTCGACCACGATTTCAGCCAATGATTGACATATATAGTTGTCCTAGCCATTTTTATTAGTTTTTCCTTCTCACTTTTAACGGTAATATCATATCAAAACTCAACCTTGGGTTTTAAAGGTGTATAGACGGCACTTTTTGACCCAAACTTTTCGTGTTATCCTTTAACTTTGCTTTTCGACCTCATTATCAAGTCCCAACGCACAGTCATTACATCATTACTAATGCATTTAAGCGTTCTCGTATGTTCTTCACTGTTAAATGGTGACTTCTGGCTAGCCTGCTAGGCCTTAAGTGTATAGCAATTTTTATATCTCATAAATTTTCATTCCTGAGTGGAACTTCTTGATGAAAGAAATCTGGAAAACTTTGAGGGACATTAAAATATGGACTTGTTGAAGAACAAAACGGGTATTCCCTATAAGTGTGGAGAGATGACCTAATCCAAAGTACGGATCAATGATTGCTAGTTATGTAGAGCGCTGACTATTTACGTTGCTTTCTGGAAATAAACGACGGTTTATTGCGATATGATATGGTTCTTAACTATGAGTAAACCTTTAAGAATTAAGTGTGAATTAACGGTCATCATTAAATTTTATTGAACCAAGACTTCTCTCGAGGAGACGACCACACTTATAATTTATACTTTAACGTAGAATTGAATATTCGAAGACCTTAAGGAGTCTATATTTATGAAGAATTTTCTCAAGCCCTTCCGTTGTCAAGGGCAGTAATATTCAATTCAAAATCGAAGGAAGTCATTAACTTTTTATGAGAGAACTACGAAGCATTTTTGAGAATACTCTTCATGCATAATAAAATGCTTTTTCGACATATTGGAGGGTAGTTAATGGTGACTTTCGAGTCTAAATATATTTAAGATTAAAGAATTTCTTTATTACCATTTTTCATACGCCTGTGAAATAATTTTTTAGTTGAGTAAAATATGAAAGATATGCAATTTTTATAACCTTTTAAGGAACCATTACTTAATTTTAATATTTTTTTGGCAATTTAAAATTTTCACCGTTGAAAATTTATTTATATGCGGACTTAATACCCAAATGAACTTAAAAACACTAGAATAAACTTTTGTTTCCATTTGGATTTCTATTACAATAGGCTGTATCAGAACAGCCCAAACCTGTCTTGTCCTTATTTGCAGTGTAAATTTCACTCGGAAGATTTTGAGTGGAAATGTTTTTGATTTGTCAATCATTTTTTTAGCTGATCCTTTTTAAATATAGAGGTTAGAAATTATTTAATTTAGGTGTTGTTAAATGACCATTAAAGATGTTGGATTTTACGGACTATTTTATTTTTTAGCTAAACGCTTGGCTTAATTTTTGTGTGACGTGAACTTAACAAAGCTTCGGTATCATTATGTCCTTTGAGGTTTCCTAAATTATTTTCCATCATCTCTATGTTAAAAAAAAATTTTGACGTGGTTATAATAATAGCCAACCTATCCATAAAGTAGTTTCGCTTGCGGGATTTTTTTTGCTCATTAAATGTTAATGAGACGATTACTTGAGCCATGCAGTGCTCTTAGATTTTGGAGTGCTGACGCGGATTTGGCTAATGATTCCGTGACTAATCCATCTCTCTTGGTTCAAAGAAGTTTCAAAGATGCCTCAGGGTAAAATCATGATATAAAATTTTGAAATATATTTTTTTAACGTTTCATCTCATGTTAGCCTTGGAGAGTGGTCTAATTTAGTTTAAATATCTTAGAGTCAAATGACTTTTGATCTTTGATCTTGAACGAATCTTTGAGGTCTTTGATCTTTAATCTCTAATAGTTTTTAGCATTTATGTACCTGTAGATGAATTCTAAATATACATAAATAGGTAAGAAATCTTACCTTTTCTAATGATGATAACTTGTAACTTCGTTATTTCTTACGTTTATCCTTTGTAATTTCACCCTTGTTATCATCATTATGTTAACAAATTCCATAAGGTTTCAGCTGAAACCACCGACTTTCTTTTTTTTCAATCACTCCTAGAATTGTAAATATGAATTTGCTGACATTTGTCAACTAAAACATATAATTTTCATAAATAGTTTTACTGAGGAATACATTCACTATGGGTATTTACTATAGAGAGGTTATACTGGGCGCATTTGATGACAATTCTTAGACTTACTACATTTCTGCAAACTTCCCAGCTGGTACAGGCAAAACAGCAACAAAAGAAAAAAAATTGAAAGTTCTCGGACATTTTTATCGCGAAGTCTCGTTTGCTATTCAGCTGTGTCCTATAAGCATATCTTGTTTTTAGGCAAACTACTAAACAACAGTGCGAATTTCCACAGAGAAAAAATCATCCGCCTTGACCGGAATCCCGGTCAATGCGGATGATTTTTTCTCTGTGGAAATTCGCACATTTGTGCATTGCGGGTGACTCCGTAAAGTGAAACTCCGTGGCTAGTCCCGGATAGCTTACAATTTGTTACTAAACAACAGCCAGGGGAAGAAAATACTGAAGCAACTAGACTACGAATAAAAGCGACGAAGTAGTATTGCTTTGATGGTATTCTGACCGATTTTTCTTCCTTCAATTTCATCATTCAGGTTTCTCTAATGATTATGGCTTGGTTTCTGATAACCTCTGGTACTGCTATAAATTTAAGTAGTGTGTATTTCAATTTGCTATACCGCTTGTTTTTTGCAAGGCACGAATAATGATTAGGAAAATCTTGTCATAATATTCTTGGCGCCCATGCTTGTCGATCGTGTCCTATATCAGGCATAATTTCCCTCTCTGGATTCTCACCCACCCCTAGTATTCTTCCATCTCCCCATAATCTTGCTCCAACGATATCTCACTCCCGCCTCATCTCCAACCATCTTCCCTCTTTCACATTCTCTTCTTCCCAATACCCCCTCTCTCCATTACCCTTCATTTCACCCTTCTAACATGCTCTCATACCGCCAACTCTTTGCTATTCCAGATTCCACGCCCCATCACCGCATTGCTCTTCCCACCACGTTTCCTCCATCTGTTCCTAATTTGCCCCCACTCCCTCCACATCCCCCTTTCTTTCCCTCGAACGAATCCCTACATCTTTCGCATTGGGGAAAAAATGTCCAAAGTTGAAAAAAACTCTCTCACACCCAGTCCTCACGAGAACCTCTTGAGCCCTTAAAAAGCGGGCCCCATCCCCGACTTTTCCCGCTCAACACCAAGCTGCCGGCTCAATTCGGCCGTATTATCAGCGCCGTCCTATCACACCGCCTCTGTTCCGATCCTTGGAGTCCTCTCCGAACCATTTTAACCGAGGACACCCTAGGTCGCACTGCGCGAAGGTAGTCGGTAGCTTGGAGGTTAGAGGGTGGAGGCTGCCGGGTTGCGATTGGATATATAGCAAAAGCAAAAGAACCTGACACACTTCTGCACGGCGGAGGGGAAAGGTAAAATGGAGTGAGTGAAGTGAACGGACGGAGGGGAAGATAGAGAAGGGGCGGCTGAGAACGAGGCAGGGTAGCCAAACAACTTTGCCAGACACACATACACAAGGGTAATAGACAAGTGGTTTTGCTTCATCAATGCCATGCTTTACTCGTGCACTTTCTTGTCACGTGCAAAGAGTGGTTGTCCGAATAAAATGCAGCAAGCCGGGCGCCAGGTAGCTGTGACTCATGGAATATACCGAGGCGCTAAGATTGGCAGCAACTAGAAAATATTCGCTCACTGACACTGCACAAATTACAACCTTCCTCCCCCGACACGCAGGGTTTTAAAAATTCTGAGGTTTTTAGAGTTCTGGGCGCCAGTATCTTTTTCAAACTCTATATTCTGGCCGTACTACACGGTGGAAGCATGCAAGTGAGTTACTCCAGCTTTGGACTCGCGCACTTTATTGGATAATATCGATTCCATAAAATCCCTTGTAAAAAGTCAATTAAAACACGATTTTTATCGTCTCTTGACTAGGATAACGAAAAGGTACATTAATTATTGCTATATTTGGTATTTTGGAAAGCTTTAAATATAGTGGAGATGGCCAAGTTTCCCCTATTCCCTCCCCCGCTAAGCGGTCGAGCTTGGCAGTCCTTCGAGGGTCAAGCGAATGTTAGGGATCAGGAGGGTTGAAAGGGCCATGGAAAAATGGGTGAAAGGTACACCAAGGGTAGATTTCCTGAAAATAGACAATAACATGGATATGATGGATGTGAATGTGAATAACGTGGACATATACACCTACTGAGGTACGAAAACTTGCTGGCCACCATCTGTGAAGGTTCTGGTGAGGGAATTACTGTCGGTGCTATAATTATGTAGACTCGAGTTTGGACAGTGATTAAAAATAAACCGCCGGTACCTATATGAATGCGAGTTACACCAAGCTTATGCTTGTTTTATTTTGCGTTAAACCGTGGTTGCCGATAATGTTTACAATGCGTTGTCGATTTTTTTTGCGGTGAAAACAATAAAGTGCCGGTTTTTTGTTGTTCTTTAATGGAACGATCTCTTTTTCATTTAATAGTGAAGAAACTTGAAGTTCAATCGTAATGAGCCTGAAATAATGTGTGTAAAAAACTTATTAAATGCATCTTTATACGTTCACTTCTTTTTTATTTGCCATAAAAAGCTATTATGAAGTTTATGAAACAACTTTTTCTGGTTGTGAACAGTAGTAGTAGGAGCAAGATCTTGGTCTTGTATTGAATCTCTTTATAGCAATATTTAACAAGAGTTACCAGAGTAAATCCACATTTTGATGTCGATTTTAACGAGTTAATAAACAACCAAGTATTTTAGGGGGCTCGAGCTGGTGGTGAGGTAACTAAATAAGAGGCCAGGAGGTGAGGTAGTAACTGCCGGGGCAGGCCTAGGACGAAATTCATTGACTGTCAAAGGAGCTAGGCTCTGCCACGTACGTCCAATTGATAAGACTTGCACAAGTTCGGAATGGATAAAGAACTGATGCCAACTGACCCCCGGGTTGACAACCAAAGACAATAACTTCAGCCCTCTTCCATGCCCGAGAGTGTCGAGGGTAAAGGAATAATCCAACGCGACTGAACCCTCGCAGCACACCGAGCTCACTAGGTGGGTTGGGTAAGTTCGAGGTTTCAGTGCGGCCGCCTAAATATGGCGGCTGGTGACGGAAAGTCTCCTAGTGAAGTGCTTAGTGACCCGATATCCACTGCCCTCCAGGCCAGCCACCTGCTCTGCGTCTGCTCGTGAGCTCATCAAAACAGGTCGCATCATGTATGCTTTCCCCTGAAATGCACGAGGCAAATTTGAAGCCCCCTCTTTCGTGGATGGTGACGAATACCCGAGCCAGGCTCCCTAGTCAAGCTCGCCAAGTTGGACTCTCTAGCCAGATTCTTACGCGTATGAGGCCTTAGTTCAGTGACCTTATCTCTAAAACTAGTCGTGTGTGATAAACATCCTGTGAAAAACTGCCGTGCATTATTTCCATCATAAGTAGAGGTAGTTGATCAACCAGGGTAGGACAGAATTCTTTAGATTTTGAGGTTTAGCTTATATCATGATAATTTATTATAATATTAGCAAACTGAGCATTTTGATGAGGGAAACTGATAGAATAGGACTTGTTGAACAACGAAGATTACCATATAAGTGCGTTTTTCCATAAAAGAAAATCATTCACCGTGACTGAGGAGGCTGCAAGCCTCCTTAGCCGTGACCAAGACCTGAGACCTGATAACATAAGTGCATGGCGTAAATAAGTAAAAATAACTTGTAGCTACAAAGAGTGTATAGTGATAAAGAATGCGAGTAAGTGATGAATATCAGCGTAATTGGTGATTTAAAAAACTTATTGAACAAATGGGCATAAAAATGGGCATGAACATGCTGCTAACACAACCTTGTTTTTTTTCTTGCGTTTTTCTTGTTATTCTCATTTAGAACTTTAACTTGCCTGTATTTTGACTCTATACGCAAAAAAATCAGCCATTTTTATCGAAATATAATAAGAAAACTACCATGGAAAGGACTATTGAAAAAACATCCCGCAATAAAAAATTAATGGTAATTATTCGGTTAGGAATTGCTAGTCTCGACTATGAAGGGGAGCTATTAAATAGCTTCGTCCGCCTACGATGTTACGTCTGTTACTACGTCGGTAGCAGAAAGACGGTACTCCATGGATAATTATTCTAAGTAATTGTTAGTAATTGCTATCTATACCATGCGACCTATTACTCGATCGATTTAGCCTCTGGGATAAAATATCGCCCGCAAGTTTGGTCGTATCTAAAAATCTTGCTTTAAGGTTTGCGTCACACCCGCGGAGAACCTTAAGGCACCACTCACCCTTACAATCGATATCACGATGAAATTCATCACAATTAGAACGGGATAATCCCTTGTGAAATTTATCATACAGATTATGCATGGTGTCATGCGAGATAAAATCTGTGTATGTAATACGGAATAAAGGTGAGACAGATAATTAGCTGGAACAATCGAAGGGGAATTGTTGAGAAAGAAACCGAAAGAATTTCTCTTCTCTATTCCATTTAAGGCTATCATTACCGGTATTCTCCTGCCTTCAATCTCTAAAAAGCTATCTGGTTTTCATGTGTAATTTTAACGTGATCTTTTCATATCTTTTGACTTCCTTCATACAAGTATCTAAAAGTATTATAATTTTCTTCCCTCTTCCATTCTTAGCCAGCATTCTATCCTTTCTCTCTCGATAACCCTTACAATAACGGGTGGCATCATTCTACATCTACATGCTACCCTACGAGCCGCCGCATGGACGTGTGGCATGGGGAGTTAACACACTAGCCATATAAAGATGTAGGGGTAAGATTTGAAAGGAGAATGGTGACATGTATCATGGGAGTGTATTTAGTGGAGCTCTTTTTTTACTGTGGTCGCTTATTGTGCGCGGAAAGAACTAATTTTTGTACAAATCTGTTTAGCAATGTATATTTCTTATTTTATCACTTCTGTCAGACCTACAGATACAGCGAGACGTCATGATAATATTCTGTGTGTCGCTCTGAAATACTCGAGTTCTGAATTTCTCAAGCAAGCTAAGCCTAGCATGTAGCCTCCGAGTCTCTAGGGGCTCCCACCTTAATCCTTCTAAAGTTGTGAAACACTGTATGTTTGCTTGTAGCAGTTTTTAACGAAGCGTGCAGCTTGTCTTTGTATTTTATTAATTTTTTGGTTATGTTTGATATTAAGGCTGACTACGGGTTTTTGGTTTTTGGTTCTTTTTTAATTTTATATGTGATGAAAAGGGTTATGCGATGTGATACTTGTATCGCAATGCGATATTGAAATTTGGTTATCGCACATACCCTGTATTTACCCTCATCGCATCGTTCTCTTTCTCGTCAAACCCTCATCTAATCCCACGTCTCTTATAATCGCTGCCATTCTCGGAGCAATTTCCAAAAGTCGACCAATCCTTTTCTTTCTCGATCGTCCTTCTCTCCTCCTCTTTCGCACCCCTCTCCACCGCTCCATCACCCTTCCTCATCCTCCATTCAACATTCTTGTCCCTTTTTGCCATCCGCATCTAAAATCCCTCGGAAAAAAAAGAAAACTCCCCGCATTCGTAAAAAGGACCCATTTTCTCGCGCTCTTTCCCCACTCCCAGGCACACCCACCCAACCAGAGGAGGAGAGACTGAGGGATAAGTACGGCTCGCAGATAAGGCGTGGCGAAAGGATACAGTTTTTGGGGTCAAAAACGGAAGCCACATGCGAGGGGAGGAGAAGAGCCCTGATGAATTTTTAAGGGAATCGATCACTAACCTCGTTTCCTCTTCCCCACTAATCTATAGCTCGGCGGAGATTTCTCGAATCCGGAATTTCTTGGTTTTCATGCCTCACCAGTCTCAAATCTCGTAGACGAGAAAAATGCGAGTGGGAATTAATTCACCCACTATGAGTGCAAATTTTACACACCTTAAAGTTTTGAATCTTTCATTATTACTCCATGAAATGTATTGTTGGTCCTTGTATAATACTGCCTCCCATATTTAAAAAGCTATCAGCTTTTCGTGTGTCATTTCTTTTGTTAGGTTTTCCTATATTTTGTCTCCCTTCCTGTACTTACCTAATCATCATTGGTCGTTCAATTGTTTGACTGCAGCCCTCCACCCTTCCCTATCTAAAGGTAGTTTCCTTACCTCCTGGTAGCTCTTCCCATGTACTTTCCCCTTTATTTGCTCCATGAACTTATTCCTGTGTTTTCCTCTGGGGACTTTTCCCTCTATTTCACCTTCATTAATTTTCTTCTCAAACCCATTGTGCCTTAGAGTGTGTCCAATCCATCTCGTTCTTGTTTTTTGTATGGTGTTCCATATGGTCCTTTTCTCTTCTACTCTTCTGAACACTTCAACATTTCATATTTTGTCCGTCCATTTGATCTTCAGCATCATCCTTCAGCACCAGGTTTCAAAGGCTTCCAGTCTTTTCTGGTCAGCTATTCCAATGGTCAATGCTTCCGATCCATAGAGTGTTACTCTTCACACGAATGTTTTCACATACTGTTTCCTGGTTTGAGGTCCTATCTTCTTTGAGCACATCAGCTGTCTAATAGTGGTGCAATGTTCATACCTCTTTGAATCTTAGCCAGCATTCACTCCTCCGTCGCCCGCATCGACGGAGTTGCTAACGGGTTCGGGTCCATCTAATTCCCTCTCCTCTCGCTATGACTTTTTAAAGATGTGACATAGTATATGGAATCTTCCTATTTATATCATTTTCCCTTCTAATTATAATCGCTTAATGGATTTGTGTTACCCTCCGTATTAATCCCATGTATTTTTGTGATGTGACGGCTGTGTGATTAATCCAGATGGTGAAATCTGTGGCGCAAACTCCTTGAGAACGCGTTCAGGTATTCCTTCTGGACCTGAGGACTTGTTACTTTTAATCGAACGCAGTTAATTATTCCATCCCATTCAGGGTACTGAAGATAAAATAAAAAATAAAAATAAAATATCCCCACACTGAGTATATTTTACATCAGTTTAGTGTCGTTGAGTCTCTCGATTACACAAAGTTCGTAGCCTTTTCCTTCGCATTGTCGAGTGTTACACAAGTAACTTATTTAGCATGCAGCTCCAGCCAACGCAATTACATCGGTGTGGTTTTGTACGAGCCTAATGTCTGCTCCGAGCATCTCCTGCCCAACCATTGCCTTTCAGCATAATTTCTCTCGCGGACTTTACGATGCTCGGCCTGTTTCGTCTTGTTCTAAAAATTCTTAGCCTGAAAATTCATCTGCATAGATCCCACCTAATTTCTCGTCTCGTGCCCGCCCCAAACACCCTCCCAACAAAAATAAACGAAGGGGCAGTAAGCGAAGTGAGCCCTTTCCCCATTTTACGACACCTAAGGAAAAACTCGTAAAAAAAATATATATGCAATTTTTAAAAGGGGTTCCTTCCCAACCCTGGCACTAGCCTCCGTCGACCGAATCTTAATTTCTCCCTCCAAAACTCCTTTAGCTTTTTTCTTCCTTTAATTTGTAAATCCTCGGGTCTCTCACCCTGGAGTTTCTCCCCATTTTTCTGTCTCGTACACCGACCGGCCATAAACTCTCCAGTAGTCTGGGCCGTCTCTTACTGCTCTCTTACCAGCCAATGGCTGGCTGCCGACGCCGAAACCCATCCAAACCTTTTCTTCAGGGTCCGCGGAGCCGGTAACCTCCTGTGGCCGTAAACCTGATTGGTCCAATTCGTCCTCTCCATGTGGCCAATCGGGGTCAACCTTACATTCCCGAGATACAGCACCGTATATTCCTCGTCCTCACTTTCTTCTTGTCGCCTCTAAAGAAGACTTGATTACCTACTTCAGTCCGTTCTCTCACGCCCCATCTCCTCCCCCACCTCCTGATTCTCCCAATTATGTCTCGGTTATTTCAACTCTATCCTTTCCTCGGTAGTTCTTCCGAGCCGTAAGACGATGGTTGCTCCATCTTTCACGGGAATGCGTTCTATTGGTGGAAGAATGGATGGAATTTTCCCCCGTAAATCACAGGCAAAGTGCATAGGCGTATATTGTTCATTGTCACAAGCACTCCTCAAAGGCATAGTACCAGAATCAAGGAAAATATCATCTGCCCTGTCACAGATTCTACATCTACAAACAACCTGCGAGCCGCCGCATGGGCATGTGGGAGGTGTTACGACTCCAGCCGTGTTACTATGTAAAGGTTTTAGAAGAGAAATGGTGAAGTACATTATGGGAGTGTTTTGATAGGAGCTCAGTTTTCATTATGGTTACTTTGTTTGTGCGTGGAAAGAACAAATTTTTGTCCATAATTGTTAGGCAATTTCTCTCTCTAATTACATCGCTTATGTCTGATATTCTCTATATCTTGTCGGCCCCGCTGGCGGCAGGTTAAAGACCTCGCCTGCTAACCCGAGGGTCTCGGGTTCGAATCCAGCCTAGGTAGGGTATTCACTGCCTGGGACATGGATGTATGTGTTTGTCTAATGAGTTAATTGCAAGAGAGGACTTTAAAGTCCTAAATTCGCTGGGCCAAAGACAAGTTATTATTATTATTATTATTATTATTAAAGTTACTTTCGTAACATTTCCCTCCGAGTCCTCGGAAAGCATTGGGTTTCATTGCCGTCATAATCGCCGAGGACTCAAGAGGGGTTTGGCAGTTATCGCAGCCACGTCCAACACCCATCGGATCGGTGGCTACGCTGCGGTTGGGTCGTGCGTACGGAGTAGACGGAGGGACACACGTATAACGGCCTTCTGCATGCGAGCTGCAAGTGACTCCGCCTGTGCCACGCAGGACGGAATACACTTGATGCTCTCCAGCAGCGAGCCCTTAACTCCACCGAGCACACCTATGATGAGGACTACCAGTTTAACAGAGTGTCCTGGGTACATTTGCCGAAGCTCAAAAAGCAGGTCTTGATATTTGGTCCGTTTCTCCGCCTCCTTTGCATCCATGTTGGTTTCAGCCGGGGCCGAAAACTCTACACGAACATGGAGCGTGAGAGGTGGTCTAGGAGAACGATATCAGGCTTGGTTGCCTCCAACTGCCTGGTGGTAGAAAAGGAGTAATTCCACCAGATGGTGCATTTATCGTTCTTCAGGACGGACTCAATATCTCCAGGGGCTCCAGGGGCATACGGCAGCGGCAGAACAGGAGTATCGTCGATGCCAAAATGGTGTCGAAGATGGAAATATAACACCCGCAGGGCCGCATTGTGCCTAGCTGACTTGGCGTAAATGAAGAAGTCGGTGGGTGGAAGTGAACTTCTTTCACCAGAAATTATTCACGATATCCATTCCAGGAGCCGAGAAATTCTTCTTGCTAGAGAAGGCCTTCTTCACGTCACTCTCTGTGACTGAAAGAGGTCCATCCACTTCATGTAGGTGGCAGTCGCAAAACTTTTTAAAGAGGCCTATGGCCGGAGTGTCTCCGTTGAACAGCTTCGACGTTTCATAGATATCCTTCCAGAAACGTTCTACCCCTTGGACGGGTGGCGGAGATTGGACGACAGACTGAGGTGGTCGAAAGAGACGGGATGGGTGAAGGAGGAAGGTTGAGTTTTCCCTCACGGCCTTACACCTCTTCATGAGCTTTTTCCGGGCCCTGGTGAGTGCACGATCTCTATCAACCGCGTGCTGCTTCACGGTGAGCAGCACGTTCTTGTCCAGTGTGTGATAGTGAAATCTGAGGCTGCGTGCTATGCGCCGGACTTCGGGTGTGAAAGCCCGCCCAGATGTGATGTACTTCATCACGCATTGAATCCTCGAAGCCCGCCGTCTCGCCAGCGTGATCTTAGCCTCCGATTGTTCCAGCCGTTTTGCCGCTTTGTCCTCCCAAGAGGTGGGCACTTGGGAGTTGGCCAGCATTTTGGCAGCAGCGTAGACCACGCAGTTGACCGTCCAGAGGTCCGACGTCTCCGTTAGGATTTCGTCGATAAAGCGATTCAACGTGGTCAGAACGTTTGTCCGCAGAGAGATCTTCCAATGGATATCTCTCTGCCTGGTTTGTCCTACATCATAAGTTTCGTTTAATTATTACTCGTTCGTTTATTATTATTATTATTATTATTATCACTTTGAAACACACCTGTTCTGAATTTCTTCAACAAGCTAAGCCTAGCGTGTAGCCTCCGAGTCTAGCGACTCCCAACCTTATCCCTCTAAAAGCTGACATACGCTTTTTGACGAGACTTTTTATTTTGTTTGATGAGAATTTTTAAGAATAAGGTTTTATTTTGAAGAATAAGGTTCTAATAAAATGCCATAAATAGTAAAATATATTTTTTTCAACAACCACCCGGCTCTGTATGCAACCACTAATGAAATCTTTGGGGCCTGGATTCGAAACCCACTCAATTGCAAACGTAACGGAAAAGAGATGTCAGAAATAATGAACGTTTGACATTTATAATCATTATAGCTATGGTGGCTATAATCGTTATAGCTAAGTGGCGAGATGTCTTTAATATGAATTCATTATAATAATAACACGATATCAGAGCATAAAAGTTTGCCACTAAAGATACCCTGGGAAGTCATGGAACAATTATAAATTTACAGGTATATAAAATTTTATCTACATTTATATATTATTCCTTAAGTTATTGTACAAAACCAATTTAGTATTATTAAACATTTAATGCATTTCATCGTATAGTAAATGTATCGATGAACTTTAAAGAATGCATGTAAGACATATCTGTCGCTACCTGTCAATGAATGCTAAAATTGTCAAATTGTTTTTATGAAAACTTAAGACCATAGCTATTACGCACCTACTGCAAAATGCAAACTTGACCATAGTTTTATATTTATATGATTACACAAATTGAAAATTAAATAGAGTTTAAATGTAGCGCCTATCAGTTTTATTCGTAGTTCAACGCACGTTGTCACGCGCATGCGTACGCATGTTGTGACGCAGAACCGTGTGTTTTTTGAGCGTTTTTAAGAGCATTTTATCTTTTAAGATAAATTAATTTTAAGAGCATTTCACTAAATTATAAAAACCAGTTCCATAAAAAGTCCAATTTAACTTAAAATATCACATTGCTGTTCTTGTTCAAGGTTTTTTTAAATGATGTGCATGGACCTCAATGTGAAAGGAAGTTGCAGCGTTTGCCATTTGAGTCTTTAGGTTTTAGGAGATGTGAGCAAATACCCATCATTTCGTGTAGTCTCTGATAAGTTTCTTAGAAGAGGCAGAAAAATTAAAACTTTATCGTTTGCGCAAATTCACTGTTTTCTAATTCCCATCTTGAACGTCCAAATGTTTAGCCTCTGTGTACCCGTTTCATTTTCGTCCTGCATACAATTACCTGCCATTTAAATTCCGTTTCCTCTCACCGTTTGTTCACCAGATTAATTTCATCAATATATCCGTGTTAATTACAGTACTGCCTAATTCTGTTGTTTATAATTAACTTGTATCCAGTTCACTTATGCCCTTTTATTTTCTTCGTATTTGTTCCATGTGTGTATAAACTTATATTATGTAACCGCTATTGGGTTGAACTATATAAAACATTCCACAATAGGAGTTTATGGCTGGGTAATTGTTTGTCCTAGCAAAGCCTACTATGTGGCTTCAATTTATGAAAGTGCAATGAAGCTTACAACGCGGTGTATTGTGCTCTTGAATTAGTCGATTCCATCCCCCCACTTGAAGTATTTACTTTATTTGTAGTCCAGCAATCCATGGATGTATGTGTCCTTAAAATAATTAAAAACAAGTGAACGGAAAAGCGATAGTTTTCTTTCCTGTCTTTATACAAAAAGTAGCAGTTATAAGTTTTGAGTCATGATAACAGATTTATACTTTTCTCGCCCAACCATGACAGAGGAAGCCATCAGTATTCTTCAAATATTTTCAATTTCCAAAATAGCGTAATACGCTCCTGTATCGCAGCACGTTCATTGACGTATCACATTGTTAACGTATCAATTCCTATATCAATGAATTTGATATAATCAGGGTAATATGTTCCATTGGTAGGTATTGTTGGGCGTCTGTGGGTCAATCAACGTTTTCTCATGCACGTATATTCGAGTTATTTCTTGATCATAATTAGTGTGTATCAGAAATGTTTTTGGATTTGATCGTTTAATATTCGAGTAGTTTCTGAAATTTAACGTTTGTTTAAAAGTGGATACAGGCATCAGGTTCTGAAAAACTCTATCCCGTCCTGATGGAAAAAAGGTGTATTCAATTAAAAATTTCATTTCTTCTTGTATTGCCTGTTTTCAGCATGTATAAATTTCCTAGAAGGTTTTTCCCTCAGAAAAACATGTCGTTTCTATGTAATGCGTTGTTGGAGTATTTTTATGCACATTTGTCCTCTGAAATATCATTGTAACCTTCAGTAAAATTTTTCTGTTTTAAGGGTACATTAAATTTTATTCATCAATGCAATCAAAAGAATCCTCGCTAAATTTCTGTATCTCTTTTATTTTTAGGTAAGGCCAACTGAACACCTTGAATCACATACCGGCATCTCCTGAGTTGGAGTTATAAGGAGGGTGAGATGTACGAAATTTTCATATTGTGTGTTTCTGAAAAAGCATTCAGCGGTTATCTTGAGTTGGTGGGTTGCAGAATATTGAATTACCAATCTATTGTCGCCAAACTGAAGCCATTTTCTCTCTCCAATACGTTCGTGATTCCCCATATGAATTTTACTCCTGAAAATCATAGGTGTTACTCGTGTTATCAGAGCATGATCAAACATTTTAAATGATAGTTAATCACTGTCCCCATTTAAGTACCCCTCTGTTCTCCTTTACGATATCGTAATTAAATATAATTCCCACTGGGAACGTAACGCAATGATTAGTGTGTAACCCATTGATATATATAAATGAAAATATTTTTGTATCATTGGACAACGGCCTGTGAAACTAGAATTGTGCATGAAGATAATTCCTCATATATGAGTGGCACATGTATACCTACATAAGATACATAAGAGCAGACTTTCTAAAAATACTCAAATGTATGATTCATATGTGTACCTTTGGCATAAATAATCTCACTTAAAAAGGGTAGAAATAGAGAAAATAAAAAAGTTACAATGCGGAATCTCAATCGTGTAACGTCACTGCTCATTGCCTCATCTTTACTCTACGTGTGTTTCAATAGGAATTGGGCACCAATACCGTTCCGTGGTGTCATTCACAGAATAATCTAGGCTAGTGTTTTAATGCCGCCAGGAGTTTGCAATTTTTTCAGAGAATATTTACATAATTTAAACTTACATTCCAACCGAAACTTGGTTTTGTTAATGTAAAAATACGAAATTCACGGACAAAAAGTTTCTAGAAATAATGCGTGTTTCCCGTTGGGAAAGTATCTTGTAGTTTGAATTTCACCTTCACCTAATGTTATAAACACCACAGGCTATCAATTACATAGAAAGATAATCAAAGCTCTTGGCACTGAAGTATATTACTTGAGGCAATCAATAGGAGTCAATCACGGTTTATGGTATAATTTTAAAGAGGGACGTCGTATTGATGGCTATTTTAAAAGATTGAATGCCGGATGAAAAGTGGGAGAGGAAGGAATTTTTTTGAATCCTTGTGTGTTATGATTAATGGTGAGAGATATGCTGTGCTGAGGAATGAAACCACTTGAGGATGAAGAGAAAGAACAACAAGGGTATTATCAGAGTGGCAATGCTCCTTTGAAAGATACAACAGTCGATCACAACATTTCTAACAATATTTTCCCGAATTACTTATAAATTTCTGGGACACTAGCCACCTTTCCCATACAATTTCACGGGTAAGGAACCATGAATCGCTGACTAATTGAAGCTTCCCAAAAGTCAAATCTCTCATTCACCCACCTGCCCGTCGTTTATCAGGGTAAACCGTTCGTAATTGCGTTTTTTCCCTCTCTTTCTTTCCCCCATCTCTCCGCTCCGACAATGAGCTCTCTCGGCCATGGTCCAGCCGTCAGGAACGAGTCCGGGGTGTATGTGCCTCCCATTAAACGGCTCGTCGAACCTTTTATAGTTTCCCGGGGCGACGCGAGGATGCTCTTCAAAAAACCGCCTGGGAACAACGCCCTTCCCCCGTCTCGTCTTGTCTCCTTTGCACTGCCTATCAACCCGCTCCTAGGCATGCACCACACACGTATCCACCCACACACGAGCCTCACCCTACGTGCGCATCACACAGAGCCACAGCAAACAAGAGCGCTGCTCTCAAACACCAGTGCTCCTAGGGCTACGTCCGCGAGCCGTGGTAAACTCTGGCTTTTGCGCCAAACGGAAGCGTGGAATGGCTTGAGGATAGTAGTGTACCGACTTCATTTGGGCTGCATCGGATGAAATATTTTGATTTTGGCGCAGTTAATCAAGAAAACACTTGGCGGAAGCATGAGTCCTTATGGTTACTCTCCATTCCTGAATCTTAACCCATAAAGAATAATGGATATATGGAAGTCAAGGTGTGAGATAAAGATAAAGATATGAGAGTTTTTCTGAAATGGTTAGTATACAAAGAGTAATAACATTCAGTTTGAATTAGTACTTCTGAAAATTTCGTAATTTACCATTTTTATGGGCAATGAAACAATATATAGAAAGGGAAATAGCTGTCTCAAAAATATAAGGCTCGCCGTTCGCAATCAAAAAATTACGAAGTAAAATCCTGAACACTACCTTCTCCCCCTCTCATATTTTACTATTTAAGCAATGCGTTCTACTATGTCTATGTCTGATGATATCGCGCAGCGATGAAACCCAGGTCTTGAGATCGTAATAAATCTTTTGTGGGCAAATTGGTGATTCATTATGACGGAACTCCACCAAGTTACTGCCAATACCATCCATTCTCATCATAAAATTCTTTTAATCATGGATATTTGCAGTCAGTTATTCTAATGTTACGTACTTTTTTTTAATTCTTCTCCAAATGATTTTTGATTCATCAACCATTGAGAATAAATGTTATGTTGCTGAAACCGTTGTGAATTGGTGTAGTCAATGCAAGAGCGCGATGTTTTATATTGTAATCAGCTGAGTTTCCACCAAGTTCAGCTCCAATAGATATGTATGAAGTCTTATTCAGGTATTTCACTCTTGAGCAAGCACTGCGGTAAGCTAGCAACTAGTAAATGGTAGAATAATAAAACTAATCATAAATAAATTAGGTAGAATAGAATAAAATTTATTTCAAGTACCTAGTCATTCGGACTCTATGATCACCAAAATTACATTTTTAGAAATAAACACTCCCCCAGTTACTTTTACATAAATTACAGAAAAACAATTACAAAAATTTAAGAACATTGACTCTGTAGATAATCTACCGAATGAAAAAAACAACAGAATGGCAAAGAAGAAAAAAAAAGAAAAAAATAATAGTCTCACTCTCTCAAGTGCTACAGTACATGGAAATTAATTATTATAATAATAAAATTGGGCAATATATATAACCAGTAGGTATTTATGCCGATACACTTTCCAATTCACTCAAGGTGGACGGTTGGCCGGGTCACAAAAATGACAACCCTCGTCACCTACCTCTATCGCACCAACCTCCACCCCAGTAAGCATTACTTTACTGATGGATCATTTATTTCGAAAATTTTGTCGATATTTTATTGTACAATTTATAATATTATTTTCAACAATTCTTGTTACGCATAAGGCACATGTACAATTTTTCTCAGAATCTGTCGTTAGGGATGAGCCTAATTTGCAGAGGTATTGTGTTCCAAATACGGGTTGCTTGTACCAGAAATGAGTTACGAAAGGAAGTAGTTCGGTATTGTGGTAAATGCAGGTTGTCAAGTGGGGCGCGGGAAACTCTTTGTTTGATCTCTCCTGAAAATTTGAATCGTGTATAAAGATATTTGGGTGTTTTCGTGATTATTATTTTACGGGTCAGGTTTGCAATAAAGTATGTTCTTCTTGTCTTAGCTTTGAGCAGTTTTGCTTTCTCATAATGCATGCTGATGTGGTCACATTTAGGTATATCGTAGATAAACCTTACACACGCATTCATGGTTCTCTGCAGCCTATGGTTAAATTCACGATTAAGTCATTATATACTGCATAGCAGTAATCAAAGTATGGATGTATAGGCGTAGTAACCAATTTCAGACGAATTCCGATGGGCAGGCTGTTTCGATGTCTTTTAAGTTGGGCCAGAGTTTTGAATGTTTTGTTACAAATATCCTTCACGTGTTTATTCCAAGAAAGTGTTTCATCAATTTTTACAATTTTTAGATACAAATTACTATAGGAATAGTTTTTTTAGATTAACCGATATCGTTCTTTGTGTCACAGCCTTCAATAAAGTACCCGAATAGTTATCATGAATATCATTTCGGTCAATTCATAAGTGTATATTTTGTTTAACATGGAATGACATTTTTTATGTCTGGAACAGCTAATCACGTTTCTTGTGTACAGGTTGGACTGAAGTGACATAGGAGTAAAACTTGAAATTTGACCTCCAAGAATTTGTTTTTGCTTGCATTCATCATTAATTTTACTTGGATTATTAATATAATATAGGTCTCTTTCCTTACTTGTTCAGCTCTGCTTTGAAATTCCCCTTTTCTTTCTCTGCTGCCATTGGCAGTGAATGTATCGTAGACATTCCGCCATAATCCTTTAGTGCTTGTGTCTACATATAATATACTAAGATGTATTTGTGGAAACGTTATGGAGGTTCTTTAATTCTCGTGAAGTTTAATTTTTTCTTTTCCTGCTCTATTTAGTTTTATTATTTCGGTTTCATGTAGCTGGGAAATGTGTTTTTACCATAAGTGTTTTATACCTATTCCACCTCAATCCTAAAAGGTGATTATCGCGATCTGGCTCCCCTAATACATGCAAATGTTAACTAGCTGCTAGGAGGTCAACATATCCTAGGGCACGATTCACCTAATTGGGAAATAGGTACAGGTAAGGCCAATTATAATGAAGATGGTACTCGTCGTGGGTAACGACATTCGACGGCAATCTGGAAGGCTTCAACTCCCACCACTCCTGCCACCGGCGAATCCCAAATTCGCGAAACGCGACCAAATATGCAGACGCCTGTCTGTTTGCGAGAACTCCTCAATTTGAGATGACATTATTGAGGGTTTTGGGCTCTTCGATGTCTCAAGCAGTTGAGCAGCGACGGGAGAAGGTCTCAAGTTGCGTACCAGTCGTCATGGAATCTTTAGACATGTGCAATATTTCGGCTTTTGTTAATGAGTTCTAAGTTGCTGGAAAATGAGGCAAGGTTCGAGTTGGGAAAAGAGGAGTTTAATTTCGCGTAAGTGAGTGCAAATAGGCACAAAATTCAGAACACACTGCCGCCGCAAATTTATTTTCATTTCTCATTCTAGGCCATTAGTTTTATTTTTCTTTTGTGTATTTTTGTGATTTTAGAGAATGGTTTCTCAAAAGAGTTACAAACTTAGGCCGCTCAGAAATGAAAAAGCCACTTATTATGCTAAGTTGATAGAAATCAATCGTTTATGATATACAATTTCCACGAGTCCAAATATTAACAGTATTCATTGGAATGAGTTTTCAACCAACTTATAGTAGCATAAATACAATATAGGTTTATTGTAGAACATTTTTATGAGGAAGAGTCTATCGTATAAGAAAGCAGTTGTTTTAAATGTACTGTAGTTATTTATCCTGTACTTTACTGTAGTTATGTATATATATATATATATATATATATATATATATATATATATATATATATACACATACACACAATTAAAGAGGAAACTTACAGGGGGTAAAAAGACGAAAGTAAAGAGAGAGTCTTACTCTCTCTTTACTTTCGTCTTTTTCTAGTAAGTCTAGTAGTCTAGTAGTCTAATAAGTCTAGTAGTCTAGTAAGACTCTCTCTTTACTTTCGTCTTTTTACCCCCTGTAAGTTTCCTCTTTAATTGTGTTTGTGGCCATTTGGCGAAGTTTTCCATTGTGTATATATATATATATATATATATATATATATATATATATATATATATATATATATATATATATATATATATATTTTTAGTTATTTTTTATTCTTTTCTGCTATTTTTACAGTCGGTGGTTTTCTATGTGCCTACTTAAAATGAGAACTTACAACCATTCATTCACCCGTCCGAATAAAAAAATCTTAATATGAAATCCGTTTAGTATTTTAAGTTGACGTGTTGGTAAGTTTAAAATCATTGGTTCCGAGTATTCCTGCTGTGAGTTAATTCTCTAGTGCTGTGCAATTACAAGCCTCAATACTATGGAGATTATTGTTAGTCGAAATTTAATTCATACATTAAGCTTCCACGTACACTCTTGTTGATGCCTCACTCGTGTTGGCTAGAAGTTAATAATTATGCTTGTGCCACGTATTTATTATTTATTGTAAAAATGCGTAGGTAATCCTGATTTTTGCGAATTCATGCTGTTTAACTTTTAAGATTCCTCAATGATGTCTTAATCCTTGGCTTGTGATCTTGTGCTTAGTTATACTGTTTAAAACTATCAACACCGAGAATTATACTAATTAATCAGTGTAATCAGGAAAATAATAAAGGTTAGCAAAACTCGTGTAGTTACATCCGTGAATATCGCTGTTTATTATACGCTGGTAATTTGTTTAATTGGTAAAGAATTAGAGTTTTACGATAATCATGTATAAATAATATTTTTCTTAATTTCGTGGATAACATCCAACTGAAATACTATAAAATTAATAATGTTTTTTTAAATTTCCTAACTAATTTTTCGTCCAACTTAAATGCTATAATTGACAATGATCTTTTGGTGATTTAAGATTCAATCAATTTCCGTCCTCAATCCTCAATATGTCCTCAGTCAATTGCCTTCTTCTTTCATCATGTGAGCCTTCTCACCTTTAAGTAATATTCATAATTTTTTATGTTCCATTCAATTTTTAAAATGATTTTTCCGCAGGCGTGGGAGCGAGGGGTGAGAGACCGAGCATGGTATGAAGAGGCAATGCCCTCCCTGAAATAACGCGACAGTGAAGTCCTGTTTTGCTTCATTGAGGCAAACTAAAAGGGACTATTTTTTTAATCCCACCGTCGCTGTTTTTACCTTGCGCAAAAGTTACTAACTAGCTCACATTTCAAACTTTCTCTCATTCTGATCACGATAATTGAAGCACGTTGGCAGCATCTAAAAAAAAGGACTAATGCAAGCCGCCTTTCAGCGTGGGCCAGCTATTTTTCTTTTTAATTTGAACAGTCAGTGAGCCTTGTGATTCAAAAATCGTCTCCATAAAGGAGCGTCCAAATTTTAGAAATCTGTGAAGCAGAAATGTAGAAAATTCGGGATCCATTCAGTGGGAATAAATTTCCGTGAATATATTTTTTTTCTCCGGATATGATGGAATTGTGAGGTAAGCGTTATATTTTAAAGTCTGTTGCATTGGTAGTCTTCCAACATACCGTTTAAACTAATGTAAAATTTTTCTAAAAATACATTTCTCACGTTTTTAACTTTCGTATCTTTTTCATATATTGTTGATAAATTTTATATTTTATTTAAAATAATGGAAGAAAGAACGTAGGTATCGATCAGAGATGATGAGAGAACTTTAGCGTAACTAATTTACGAAGTTAACCCTTAAAATCATATGGCGCAAGCAACATTGCGATAAATAATTTGCAGTTCAAGATGAAGTCCAAATATTTTTCTTTCCATATTTGCTGTATCCTTACTCTAACTTTCACGATACTCTGTTTCAGTGCAGGGTTAAAGATACTACTCAAGGAAATAGTCTAGGTTATGATGTTAGTGAGATAAATAATGTAGGAGGAAGTAGAGCAAGTGATAATATTAGCCTGTTTTCGGCTTTGAAGTATACCCCGAATAAATCAATTCGTATCCAAAATCATACCAGAATACAAAGAGTCGGATATTAGATTCAGAATACGTCATTAGCATGCAAATTTGATGTAGCCTCAAGGCCTTGAGTTCATCCACTTCGCCTAAAAAGGTTAAATTATTATTAAATTTCGCTTCTCTAAAGAGGGAAGTATGTTGTCACCCATTTACTTTATTCCCCATTACTGTTGGCAGAAATTATTTACACCGTACATAAATTGGCGAATTTGATTTTACATCACCCATTCTTTATCGGAAAATGTCCATAAGCAAGCTGAATCAATCAAAAAGAAAACTATTATTTATCTATAAAATTCCTTATAGCAGATATAGTGTACTTAGCTTTCATGCTCTATTCTCCGACTACGGTGCGTTGTTGAATGGTAATTGCCTAAGTTCCCTCTCAGTAAAGCCATAGGCAATCTTATATTCATACGTATTCTCCCTCCATCAAAATTTAGTTCGCAGGATTTCTTTCTTTCTACTCAAAATTTATACTACATACCTTTAACATTCATTTGTTTCTTTTTCTCTGCATATAGCAGCATTTTTCTCATCTACTGGTCACACTCTTTCCCTATGCCTCCAGACTATTAAGGTATTCTTTTCCTTTAAGTTAAATTTCCGAACGATACTCTTTTGATATCACTATGATGTGAATGGTTGTAATAATATTTCCTATATTTAGAAGTAACTGGTGACTGTGTTATTGATTATTAAGAGCGAATCCGTGAGAAAAAATTAATTCTAACCGTGCGGTACAAAGCACATATTTAACACGAGAAAAATGTAGTATACTTTGCATCGGAACTGTGCTACTAATATCCAGATTTGCATACCTCAGATTATGAAAAGCGTTAGAATGGCGAGAGTGTAAGCTCAAGGCACGTCAGAGGGACGATTGCGAAAATGCGCGGCGCTCAAGAGCAGCCGTGCGCTTCTGCGCGACAAACATTTCCTCCAGAATCGCAAAATTATTGCCCCATAAATATTTCCCTTATTAATTATTCCTGTTTTTTTCATTGGAAACAGCGTAGCTCGTTCGCTCCGTGTATTACATGAAGCGGAAAATAATGGAAACATGATGTATATTCCTATTTGCGGGAAAACAGAAAAATAAACCGGCCGGGATGCGTTAATTTGTTTTCATTTGTCGACACACGAGAGTTATAATGGGGAGTTGGAGGAGTCGAGGGAATGATGGAAAGAGTAGATTCATGTCGGATGCCCTCGAAAACCCAAGGAATATATATTTTTTTATGCTCTGCCACCCCCCCCCCCCTCAATGGTGAATTTCAAAGAAAAAAAGGGCAACGCCGGGAGGGATGCGAATCAATCAATTAAGAAGAAGTAGACGGAGATAAAGGCATGATGTCGACTGAGGAAAAAAATTTTTTTTTTCAGCGAATTTCAGTGAAAACTCGATTTTATTTCCTCCTTTATGAAAGGTAGGGAGGAAGGACGTTTAGAATATTGCCCGTTTTTCTCACGGTTCAATAAAGAAATGACGGGCGTCTCTCGCCGAGTATTTTTTTCCGTTACCAAACTAGCAGCTCTCCTTGCCTGCCTTGTGTTCGCCCTACATGATTGTTCGGCTCAGTCGCGCTTTTCCCTCTTTTCCCCGGCTGCCGCGTCACGAGTCAGCGCCGGGCGAAATTCCTCGTTCGGAGCCGTTTTCCGTCGGTTCATAGCCGATCCTTTTTCATCTTTATGTCAAAATTTTCCCCAGATTTATTATATATTTTTTATATATTCTCCGACATCATCCAGTGGCGCAATGCCGCTTTTCACAGAAGAGAATCGGATGCTAGCAGCGAGGCCTTGTCGTAATAATATTCAATGCAACGCTGTGTCACGCATTTGTAAATTAACAATTAGTCGAGGCATTTGCTAAGTTTTTATACGCTATCGCACCCAAAAAAGTAGTTTAAATTCATCTGCACGTTTCTGGCGAAAAATCTTGGTAGTGATACTGATAGTTAGCTGAAATTTCAAGGTATTTTTTTAAGTATTCCACCAATTAAGTTAAGTTTTGAATGTCAGAGAATCTACTATCTGTTTTCTACACTTTAAGGGGCCTATCTCGCTCTAATATATCCTTTTTCGCCTCAATATACGATCTACCCTTCTTCATCCCGTCCATGAAACCTATTCTCTTTCTTCCTCTTCCCCGCTTGCACATCCTTCCCTCCATCACATTCTTGAGCAACCCCTCGCTCCTTGTTGCTTTCACCAGTCGTCTGCCAATTTCGAATTTTATTCATAAGTTTCCTTTCCTCGCCCACCATCTCAAGCACTTCCTCGTTAGACTTTCTTTTCGTCCACCTCGCCTTCCCCATCCTTCTCCACACCCACATCTCAAACGTCTGCAGCCTATTCTCGTCCTCCTTTCTAAGGGTCCACGTTTCTGCCCCATACAACGCTACGCTTCAGATCAAGCTCTTCACCATTCTTTTCTTCACGTCCTTACCCAGTGTTCCTGTCATCAGCTCCCTTCTATTACTGGCTGCTCTCTTAGCTAGCGCTAGACTCTTCCGTATGTCTTTGCTACCATATCCGTTTTCTTCTAGCGTACTACCTAAGTAATAAAAATTCTCTATTTGTTCCAGTTACTGTCCTCCAAATTTTATCTCCAGCTTCACTTTATTTGTCCTACAGAATCTTATTACATTTTTTTTCTTTTGATTTATCTTCATACTTAATATCCCGCACTGCATCTCCAAAGCATCGACCAAAGGTTGCAGTCCCTTCGAAGTCCCACTAACCAGCGCCTGGTCGTCCCCGAATCTTTCCGACTTTGTCAGATACTTTGATTCTGACCTCAATTTCTTCCAATGCCTGTCTTACCGTTTCCACAGCATAAATGTTGAATGAAATCATTTTTGTTTTACGTTAAGGGTGCTCGTTAAAGCTCAGGTTTTTTATCATTCTCTGTTGGTTGATCGGCTGTATGGAGTAGGCGACTGTTAACTGTAGTCTAATGCACCAGTGAGGACGCGTGGATTAGTTTTTATGGGAAGAATTATGTGGGAAAATGAGGAAGGATGGAGACAAACCCGGTGTTGAGCCAACCAAAAACGGAAGGTACCCAGGGGAAAATTATTGTGCGCTCCATACGTAAGATTAAGCACAGAGTTTGAAGAGCGCTACACATGAAACCCAAGTTGGGATGGGAATCTAATGAAAAATATCGTTTCACCTCCGAATGCCAACTCTTGACCGAAAGTCAATAAAAAAGGTTGAAAGGGAACTCACAAATAGTCGTTGAACGTTTCGATGGTCCAATTTTCTTCGTCTTCCGACTCATCTCACTGAAGAAGGTGCGGGCTCCCCACCGAATATTCTAAAATTGAAGTGTTCTTTTATTTTTTACATGTGCATTTTACGTCGTCACCCTGTGACAAAGCTTTTATTGGGGTAAATAATAATTATTTTAGGGTCTTTAGCAAAACTGAAAAACCTATTTTACCTGGTCTGGGTCAAAGTATCCTAGAACTGAACTATCGCAACTATTATGGTCCCTTATTGTACGTGGAAAAATGACATTTTAAATCTATCGCTTCTACTGTCTATTTCCATAATCTTATAAATTGACCCTTTTCAATCGATTTTTTTCGAGTAATATCCTTTTAAATTAAATCCGCTAAAATTTTTTCGAGTCCTTTTCAAGTTTCTGTTCGTCTCTTTTCGTGTAACTGTCGGCTCCTGACCTGTCGACATCTTGTTTGTATCACCGAATGGCTGATTCCATCCTCTCATCTGATTTATATATATTTATTATTATTATATATTATTATTATTATGATTTATATATATAATATAACTTCGTCACTGGGTGACACGAAATACATGAGAGACAAAAAATTTAATTTCATTTCTCTCATAATTTAAAAATTTTCGGTTTCTATCACTGATTCGATCGATTCTATCACTGATAACGTCACCGTAAATTTTGAAATGGTGAGTGTTCTTTTTTATGTGTCGTGTATTTCGTCTCACCCTGTGACGAAGTTATATATTATATATATATATATATATATATATATATATATATATATATATATATATATATATATATATATATATATATATTCCTCGGATGGCGCGTCGCAGCCGCCCTTCAGATTCCCGGTTGAGCGGAGGAGTGCTTTAGAGAGTGCTGGTAAGCTCAATTTGCTCAGCACGGCCGCAGTGAAGCTCAGTCGGCGGAATTGACGGAGAGGGCAAACACTTGGATCGCACGGACGTGTTTGCAGGAAGACACACTGGTGTCAAGAGCGCACGTCTCCTGTGGTGCTGAACACCCGTGGGGCATTTTATGGGCGCCACTCGGGGAGATCGATGGTGTGGCTCGGCGCCTGTGTCGGAGGAGTGGTTGTTAATGGCGCTCGTGAAGAAGAAACTCAGCGCTTCCTAAAAGCGCTCAAACAGCTTTTAATTATTCCCTAGATGTTGTTGTTTTTCCAGAGGCCTCTTGGATTCTTAATTCTTCCTGTACTGCCCTGCGACGAGGAAGAAATTATGACCATGCTCATACGGAAATTGGCAACGTCAAGGAAGTAGGATCTTATAGTGAACAATATTTGTCATACCGTACGCATTATGAGTACCTACCTAGACGAAGAGCATGATTTCTCTGCTTTGTTACGTCGTTAATAATCCTAGACTACCTCTTTATACTTTCAAAACACAATTTTTAGCAGTAAATGTGATATATGCCGCCAGAGAAAAATATTATATCTCGAAACATCATAAAATATTATTTTTCATCATTCCTATTATGGCTTTTGAGTGCGTTGCATGATTAGGATTCTCGCTTTCGGTAAGTTTTAGATTTTTTTACAATGGGTGAGCTTTAGTTGATCCTTGTCTGTCAGCTTTGTGGGCAATAATACCATGGAAATGGTTTTGGTAATACCGTGATCGTAATGAAGGAATGCTAACTTATAATACCATATCGTCAGAAATGGTAGATTAAACATTTTTATCGTTTAATGTTAAATAGAATTGACTGTATAATGTCATCTAGATTTACTATTTATCTACTACTGTTACTATTCAATTACGTCCAGAATTAAGCTGTTGGCTCTTTACCTAGTGAAAATTTGGTTACACCAAATGTATTTATCGATTGATCTTCCTAAACAACGCCTGCCAATTACTTTTTGATATTTAAGGAGTTATGTATTTACTGTCATATCTGCATTGCTGTATCCTTATTATTGTAGTATCTTTATTTCAAGCTTAACTCAAAGATGAGGTCAGTCAGGTTTAAGTGTTTTTACTAACTTTTCTGGCGCCAACCTTCGCCGCAAACGCTCCAAAAATTTTTTTTCTTCATATTTTTACGCAATCAGTGGGAAATAATACCTCATACCACCTGAGAAAAAGTCGAAAAGTTTGCAAAAAATTCTGTAAACATGTTTATCTTTCAGTATTTTCGGTTAATTGTTGAACATTTTCTGTTCTCACCACCAGCTAAAAGGTCAGTTTACGCTAATTTTATAGAAAAACAAAACAATTGGACCTTTTTGTGTATTCCAAAAAAAATCTCTCAAGGTTTCTATTGAATGCAACCGGAAGTTTTTCCACCGCAGGTTACCGTTCTTTTTATCCAGCGCGAAATCCGATTATCGGAGAATTATTTTGGGGGACGTCGTTTATTTCATTATGTGTATACATTTGCAGAGATTGGGGAGAGAGATATAATGGCCGAGCTCACAGCGATAGCTGTGTCCAAAACTGCATGGGGAGCTAAGCATAGTGTGTGATCGAAATTATTTATTTTTTCTCGGAATAAGCTCGGGCTTAATGCATTAAATTCAGAGGCAAAGAAAGGAGCAGAATTGTGTCAGATCTGGATTGACGGGCAGTGAGTGAAAGGAAGCAGAACACTTGCGATATACTATTAGGACTCTTCTTTCCCACGATTCATGGTTGGACATCGTCCTTTTCTCGACGTCTTCCCACGCGTTCTGATTACAATAAAATCGGTGTAAGCGACGGAATGGAAAAATGAGAGAATGCCGAAAGAATTGTAAAAAATAAACCGCCGCGGAAATAATGGGAAATTTCAACTTTTCTGATTTATTTCTCAATTCCGAATTTGTTGGCCACGCACCCTCCCTGCCCAACCAGATGGAATAGAGTTGATTACTATTTAAATGCGATTAACTGGTGACAACTCTTCGCAGTGAAAACAACGAGGGTAACTCTTCGGTGCTATGTTTGTCATGAATGTGTTTGCGTACATTGGTGGAGTGTTCAAATCAAGGATTGTTCACATGATGTTGATCATATTATTTGGTCGACCGATGCTTTTCGTGCGTAATAATTGCATCAACTGATGTGTTTTTAAGCATAACGTACCTTTACATTTAAATAACAGGTAGCAGCGAAGTCAACAAAGAAATGAGAGCAAGTAGAGTGTATTTTTTAGTTGAAGGTTAATAGTGGTGTGCAAATCTACAGTGCTATCCTCCGAAAACTGTGAAAGTGTGATTGAGGATTTAATTTTTTTTTAAACCACGCTGACATTTTTTTAATTCTTTACATGTGCTTTTTATACGTACATTAAGGTAGTGAGAGCGGATAGTTCTCTAGTCATAATGGAGACCAAATTCGAATAATGCTTTTTTCTTTTAGCAGCTGTAGAAAGCATGAATTAAATATTGCATTATTAATAGTGCAATAATATACTTGTATATGACTGAAATTCTAGATAATCAAATAAAAATATTCAAATACGTTTTTGATTTGACTCATTATTCTCACGCTGTACATTCAAAACTTCTTCGCAACGGAAGGTTTTTTGCGATTCTGAAAAAATAATGTGGTGACAATATGAATTATGTTAAAATTAGTTAAGAAAACATACAAACGATACCCTGATAATTTTTTGACGAGATCTAGGTGTTATAATTGTCTCATTTTTTTAAGATAAGGTCTCTCTGGAGAGCGTAAATTACCATTTCCCATGTAAAAGGACTGGTATTATCTGTCACAAATCTCGGAAAGTAGTTTGGTAAGGGGCTGATATTTTGGTATCTTTGGAATAGTAAGATTTTTTTCGTCAAAATGGATCCAAATTCATTGATTTCTAGGTGAAATGCTATATCGCTCAAACTACTAACGCAAATTGAATTACGGCAAACTTGGAAAGTCCATCACGAAATGTATTTTTTATTGTTTAATGATTGGTTTGAAGTGCGGCCTTTAAAGTGGAATTGTTCTAAATATTGTCGCTCTAAATATTTCTTCCTACCCAATTTTAAGTACGCCAGAACTAGCCTCGGATATCTTTTTGGGGTCACCCGCGATGAACGAATGGGGGAAATTCCGCTGAGGAAATACCATCCGCCTCCAGAAATCATCCTGGTCAAGGGGGATGATTTTTCATCTGTGGAATTTCCGACATTTCTTGCTGAATTTTTCATAACGGACAACTGCCCACACATTTTATCGCCGGATAGGGTAGAAATATTGCCGTCGGTGGAGATGAGGGTGTATTTAAGTGTTAGAGTAAAGCAGTTTCCTCATTGCTGATTGTTGAGGATGAGTACGAAACTGTTACTTTTAATGCCAGCAGCTATTATCCCATGTCAGTATTTATTGGGTTTTACATTGGAGAACATGACAAAACTATGGCGTGCGCACCAAAGTTTTTCTATACCTGGAAACCCTGCCAGCGATGCCCCCCACTTTTTTTGATGAAAAGAATAGGTTAATGGTTGATTGTATTAGAACAATCTGAATGATTCAATAAAAATTTAAAAAATTAGAATTGCCTATGATTTCGTCATTACTCCTTGGAGAATAATTTTTATAAGTATTTTACCAGTTAAGGTAGGCTTTGTTGAAAGTCTGAGAATCCCCTCCCGGTTTTCTACACTTTTAGGGGCCTATTTTGCTCTAGTATATCCTTTTTCTCGTCAGAATACGATCTATCTTTCTTCATTCTGTCCATGAAGTCTATTCTCTTTCTTCCTCTTCCTCGTTTGCCCAACATCCTTCCCTCTATCGCATTCTTAAGCAATCCCTCGCCCCTTATTATACCCTCCAGCCACCTACTTTGCCGATCTCAAATTTTATTCTAAACTTTCCTTTCCTCGTCCTAGCACTTTGGAGAATAATGTTTTGTTAAAAAATGTTTTCAGACTTGCATGGGTAGTTAAAAGATTTAATTTTTTACTTCACCGGTGGAAGCACACTGTGTGCGTAATTTTTGTAATTATATTTCATTAAAAATAAGTTCTTGATATTGGCAGTGAGATGAGAAAACATCTGTTGGATTTTTAAGAGGCAAAGTAGCTGGCAGGAAGAGGAAATAATGGTTAATGAAGGCTGTAACAGAGGGGAGGTTGCTGGATATGCCGGGAAGGGTATGATAGAATAATTTATATTTGCGGTATGTAGAGTGGTGAAAAAACTCATGCTGAGATGGAGAAAGGTATGGTGTAGAAAAAAGAATATGGCCTTGTGTATGTAAAAATCTAGAAAAATTATACTAATTTCCATTTAAACGTTCTTAAACTAGTGGATCATCTGAATCCTAATTGTTTTATGTAGGGTTACTCGTTCAAGACTTTTGTTTTCTATTGTAATATGAAAAATGAACTAAAAACGTATCTTTTTCTTATCGCGTATTTTGGAGTCATGACTAGACATGCAGGTAAAAAATGTTATGTCCTGCCTTTTTACCTCTCGTATATGGCATTTTTAGGATGAGTTTTCGCGAGCAAGTCGTAACGTGTTACTTTTTGACTCGTGTACTGGATGAGCACAGTAGCTAATGACAGAAAAAAATCTCAAATTGAAGAGGAAAGTTGTAGTTATATTATACTTGAATTTGGACTTGGGATGTAAAAATAGAACGTGCTCCGAGTGACTCCCAGAAGTTCACTAAAGTTTACTACGTGTAATCTCTTGATGGGAACCCGATGTGCATATTCCTTTTCTCCCAGTTCTCACTCTTTGAGTTTGGTCTAGTCATTCGAAGAAACCAAATAAACGGTTTGCACAATGTCGGCCCAATTGATGAACCGCAAATGTTGGATCCTCATCATCCTCGCGTGAACCGACTCAAAGAGCGTCTTAGAACATCATGAAAATTGAGTCTAAATATAAAATGAGCTCGATCGAAGTGCTCGGTCCGTATACAGCCTGCTTAGATCAAAGAAGGATGATAATCACTGTGCTAACAATTCGCCGTATATAGCCCGACAAAAGACAGCCGAAGAGATGACCCAGTTAGCTTAGTGGGAAATAAGAGCCATGGTGTAGCTGAAGGTCGTGGGGTCAGCTTAAAAGACTGCTGTTGTGTTGAAAACATTGAAATTTTAATAAGAGGAAAATACAGATGTACGTCGTTAGTATCCAAGTCCCATGTGTATAATTTATTTATTTCTTGACGTTTACCACAGGCCAAACAGCTGTTAGGCCTTTTAAAATTATTTATATTTTATATTTTTAGTAGTATTGCGAAATTTATAGGGCTTATTAAAATAAATAAATTAATCCAGGACAATCTTGAAACAAAAGGTCGAGGTAAAATAGAAACAACAAAGTAAAAAACACGCAGGTAGCTAATTATGAGAGAATTTTTTTGTAAATGGTAGCGTTTTATTGAGAAGGTAAGGAAGAAACTCGATGGGAAGAGGTCAAGAGAAGGATCCTTGTCTTATGTTATTTTGTAAGATTACAGAGCTTCTTAAGATTATGTATCTTTAAAATAAATCATGTATCTACATATATCTATAGACTGTTCCATCAAAACCATTCCCGCCTTTACTCATTAACATCTCTTAGTACATCCACCGTTTTAGTTGACGTCAGTAGTTACAGAATGTCAAAACAAGAATTACATAACATTTAAATTGTTTGCACAGTTGTAGTTATTTTTACGGTAAATGAAACAATCGCTTATCTTCGCTCATTGAATAAGGATTCACTGCATTTTAGTTTAAAGCCCTTGAAACAACGCATACCATGAGTTGCATTGAGGTCTGAGGGAAAGGAAATAGTTTTCTCGTTGAGTTAAATAGCGTTTCCTCGTTCCAGAGTTAATCTTTTTCCTCGGCGTGTCCAAATCAGATTACTCCCAAAAAAATGGAAAATTTTACAAATGTTTATGTTATATAAAATCTTAAACTGATGTTTTAAATGAAAAAGAAGGATCGATGCACTTTTCTAATGAACGGTAATTTGCGCCGAGACGGTCTTTATCCTTGAAGAACAGCCACGAAACCACGACGTGCTGAGCGAATGAAACTGCTTATCTGAGCTATATCAAGTCCCTTGCTCTCGGGACTTTTTATCCTCTCGATAAGCAAAGCACTGGGCCGAGGACCAGCGGCTAATGACACTTGAATAAAAACTTTCGGCGAGGCCCCACAAATAATGACGATGATTGTTACGGAAGAGATAGCTGTTAAAGCTATACAGAAGCCAATTGTTTTGAGTCCAAGAGTTCTATCAGATAATTTATTGAAGTCAGGCGTCGAGAGGAGTTTTGATTGTTTATTGATTGGTGAAGTGAGAGGGGTGACTTCCTATTTTCGTAAACAAGTATCATAGGAGGTCGACTGACCTTCCTCTGCCGAGGGGCTGGGCCACCCAGGGCGGTCGCCCACGCCTATTCCGAGCCCCCCCCCCCTTTCTCTCCGAAGCTGCCCTCGCTGCATGTGTGCGTACAATTCGTGACGCGTCAGCGCAAAATAAACAGTTTATTCTGCCGAACCTCTTTGATAAAATCCTCGGGCAGCGTTCAGCAAGACCAAGGGTTCTATTTAAAACGCGATACACTTGCGTGCGCGTGCCCTATCAAGGGGGGGTCAGCTGCTACTGGCCTTGTTGTATGGGGTTCAAATCCGGTTGAAGCCTCTCATGATGTCTTCCCTAAAATCAAAGTAGTATTGCGAATATTAAGTTTGAAATCAAAGATACCCCTGTGAAAGTAGCGTGTCCCAATCAATGCCCCAGTTTGAACTTAGTATATATTTCCAAGCCTCGAGGGCATTAAATTCGGTCTGAAAGAACCATATGACTTGACTAGGAGTGGTACTAGATATCCACCCTACCAGCAATTGTGTGATCCGAGTTCGAATCCCGGTCTTGTAAGATGATATACATCGTGGCGAATTCCATCCATTTGGCTTAAGGATAGTATATTAGCACCCGTGTGCATTGCTTAATTTATCATTTGTATACACGTTCCCAAGGAATTGAACACACACAGAGTGCGACATTTGCCGGTTTTGAGAGATTTAGCATTTGTTCCCTCCCTATGAATTTTCAGTTAAACAATACGTATATCATTGGTATGGTTTGCTGTTTAATGCATGTTTCTTCGTTTGGTTTACCATTGATTTCTACCTTAAGAACTCCTAATGAATCATCTCATAAAACTTCGTTTTTCACCTATATTAAGTCCTCTGTTCGAGTAATAATAGTTGAGAAAACTATCTCTGATTGAAAATTTTAGTTTCATCGACAGCGAATACTTTTTACTTTCCGACATCTGTGATCATATGATGGTCAAAGCCGTACTTAATGTAGTTTGAACGAAATATCATATCGCCTAGAAATCAATGAATTTGGTCTCATATTTATGAAAACTATCTCACCCTTCCAAAGATACCAAAATATCAGCCCCATACCGAACTACTTTCTGAAATTTTTGACAAATAATACCAGCCCTTTTACATGGGAAAATGGTACGTGTATGCACTCCAGAGAGACATTATTTAACATATGAGGAATTTTCAACACCTAGATCTCGACAAGAAACTAACAGCGCGTAGTTTGTATGTTTTCTCAGCCATTATTGAAAATAAATCGTACTGTCACCAGAGAATTTTTTTCAGAATAACAAAAAATCCTTCCGTTTTGGACTTTTAAACGAACCTCGCGAAAAAGTTGGTCAAGTTAAGACCAACATTAAAAAGGATATTTATGTGTAATTTATTAGAATTTCAGTCATTTATTAGTATAATATTTCACCATTAATAATTTAATATTTATATATTTATTTCATGTTACCTACATCTGCTGAAATAAAAATTTAGATATAAATCGAATATGGTTTCCTTTATAACTAGGGAACTATCTCGCTCAAACTACCTTAAAAATAGCATTTATTACATTTCTTTACATTACCCCTGCCAAACACCCTTGAGGATAACATGTAAATATACGATGAAAAAGCAAAAGAGAGATGTTACTTCACTCTGGTTAGGCTACACCATGAATGCGCCGCGAGAATTTGGGACCCTTTTCATAAACATCGCCAAAAAAATTAATAAAACACAAAGAAAAGCTGCACGCTTCGTTAAAAACTGCTTAGAGCGTACATATAGTGTCTCACAATTTTTAAAGGGATTAAGGTAGGAGCCCCTAGAGACTCCCTTAAGGGATTAGGGTGGGAGACCCTAGAGAGGAGGCTGCACTCTAGGCTTAGGTTGCTTGAGAAATTCAGAACTGATATTTTTCAGAGAAGCATAGAGAATATTATCATGACGCATTAATACATCTCTAGGTCTGACAGAAGCGATATAATAAGAGAGATACATTGCCAAACAGATAGGTATAAAAACTCGTTCTTTCCGCACACAATAAGCGACCACAATAAAATTGAGCTCCACTAAATACACTCGCATAATACATGTCACCATTTCACCTCCCTAAAACTGACATCTTTACACGGCTGGTGACCTAACACCCCCTGCCACACGCTCATGCGGGGGCTCGCAGGATATTATGTAGATTTATATGTAAATGCATTTCAAGCTAGGGTCCTTTTTTCGTCTAAATCAACATACCAGTGTTCTAGGCTAAGGTTTAATGCACTGACGCATCATTTAAAAGCACAAGGATGGGTGATAATGACTATGGTAATATAGTGGCTTCGGCCCTTGCAAAATTATTTTGGCTGAATGGGTAGGTCTTGCATTCTAACCCCAATTAGGTGATGGATACTGTGTTATCCAAAGATAGATTTCTCGCATCAAATACGCGGAACAATACGGCCCCAGTTACACAACACCAGGAATCTCCTTCACTACCGTAGCCACCACCGGAAAAATAACGTTTATTCAATGCTGTCATTTCTCATTGAAAATTCGTGTCCGTAGAAATGGAATCCATGCTCGCACCCGTTTGGGTATAATATCTGTTTTGCGAGGGTTCCTGCCGCGGGAAAGCCCTTTCAAGACCCGTTTTCCCTCGCCCCCTGCATCCTCCTCCCCCATTTGTGAGTGACTCATATCTTATCTCATCAAAGGGGTGCTGGATCGAAGTTGAATATTAGCAGTTTCCGACCTCGTGTGGATGGGGCCATCTGCCCCGATTTCCAAAACTTCAATCACGTCTAATGAGAATTTTCGGCGGGAGCTCCGAAAGCGAAGGCTGTGGAGAGGACGCGGGACGAGTCGGGGGTGGGAATAATTAGCTGATTTATGAAGCAGCCTCCCTCCCTTGCCCCGCGGAAAAGGCCTCCGGGGGCGTGACGCGGAGGGGTGTGGAGTGTGAGGGTCAAGGAGGGGGGAGACTGGGGGCCGTTCGGGGGCGAAGCGAAAGAGGTTTGGCCGGCTGAGTGGGAACAGAGGAGGTTAGCTGTCAGGCGACGAGGGACCGGCTGGATATCTGTAAGGTTTCCAGAGAGGCATAAGGTTACCATATGGCATCGGGAAACCTCAGCCTCGTACACAATGGAGGTCTGGGTTTTCTTTTTTTAAGGGTTTTTTTTGGTGGATTAAAAAATCCATGTGCGGCGTGCTTAGTGTGCGCATGCGCGCTTAAAATAATGCTCTCCAACCAAAACATATTTCTGGAAGCAATTGAATAGTTTCAGGCACCCGTCTTCAGTTCAATAATCTGAGTTTGGTTGTGTGTTCACTATGGGTGTTTTCTTCATACAAGATGCATGCAATACTATCGGGTCTGTGCTGTTACCGTCTGCTTTCTCCACGAGTAGGTATATCTCGCACAAGGTTGAATAGATACTGCAGTGTTACTATTGTTTTTTGGGAGAAAATATGTTTCATTTTGAGTATAACTCATGGTGATCGTGTACCCTACCTCCTCTTTCCTTTGAATTTACCTTTACCGATCTAAAGTTGAGAATATAGTAGCATCAAGGCTAATCAGCGTGAATTCAGCTCTCTAAACTGCCGTTGATTCATCAAATGACTTTCAGTTCCATCCATTTTTATGTTATTTCCATTTTTTTTAATGTCAAGTTATCATACCATTATCAATTTCTATCAATTTGACGAATACATTAACGATATTTTTGAAGTTGGCTCACATATGGATAGTTCCCAAATTGATCTAATGACTTAAATCAATGAAGTCACATTCTGAATTAAAATTAAGGAAAAGAGAAAATAAGAAAAAATATATCTCATTGTATTCTATATTCTTATTTATTTGAGGTCCTTTTAGTCGTTATAATATGTATCATGAGTTATACTGAGTCAACATTGCTCTGTAAAGGAGTTTGGAGTAAACAAAAGAATATTTCTGCGTAGCTCACCCTTTTCTGGAAATATATATAAGTTAATTTATTACCACTTCATAGGATGAGAGTACGTTCATCATATTGGTTATTGTAATGCAATAACACCATTCCACTGATAACGTATTTTTAAATGGGTAAATAGAAATAGTGCCATTCCCCTGTTTGGATCCGGTAATATTTTTTCGTAGTGTTCAGCTTGTTTTTACTTGCCCTCATCGAGGGAAGAATTGTTGCTCCGTTGTTTCTCAACTGTTTTAAATGTCGAAATTTTCTCCTTTTAACTCTTTGATTTTTAGCCATGCCGTGTAAACATTATTTATCTTATATACTACTGTTAGGAATTTTATGACTTAGAACTGCCTGAAGTCACTTATTGTTGATTGACATTGTTCCCGATGAATTCGATCTATAATACAAGCGTTTCAATTTTAAGTCGGAAGAGATTTATTTGACTAATGTTCTCATGTTTTTCCCAACTTATTTTCGTGTATCTTATATCACTATGAAGTTAAATCTGGCTTCTAGGGTTTCTCGGGATCCGCGCTTTTGGGCGTTTCCTTGGGTACGGCGAAAGAGCTTTCTGTTGACATTCACATCAGTTACATCTGGCAGTGACTTCAACAGCTCTTCGCTTTTCGTTTCTTTTTCTATTTGCTTAGGCCTCTATTTCCTGCGTAAGTTCTTGCGAATACTTACTCAGTATTTCCTGTGCTGCAGTGAGTAATTATTTGTAAATCTTCGTTTACATGAATTCTTAAAAAAAAGTATATGGATAAAATGGATATTTTTAATTTGATATTTTGTGGACTGCTTAGAACTGCCTCTGGATTTTAATGATATTATTTGAATATAAAGAAATCGTATAATAAAATAGGGTGAAATAATCTTCCTTTCTTCTGGCTGTGATATAAATATCATGCGGCCATGCCAAATTAAAGGTTTAGTGTCACTAGTGAGTTACGCAAATTTTTAAGCTACATCCACAAAATCCTTATATAATAATTAAAATTCCTTGTCGGGAGAGTTATCTACGAAAAATTTAGATCTTTAGTGCCCTCACGCTACAGAACGTTGTTTAGTTTTCCGATGAATTTTAAGAAACATTTTTATTTCGCTCAATATTTTACAGAGAATTAAAATCGGATACCTACTTGAAATGGTTTGATTGCAAAATGTTCTTCCTTTTAAACTATTAGCTTAAATGGGGTAATCATTAATGCTTGAATAATTTTTCTACCTAGACATTATTTAACTGTATATCTAGTGGAGGACGTGAATATTTCTATTGGTTATTTTCGCAGGTACGTTCTGCAGACATGCGACCGTTGTATCGATTTGGTCCCCGAAATGTGGTCGATATTCCGAGCGATGTAATCTTAACATTTTTCATTCGCACGTTTCCATAGCTCGGCGAATAAGGCAAGTAATTGTAACTCAATTCAAAATGAGATTATGCAATGATCAAATTTGTAAGTGACGCAATTCGGATACGTGAATAGCGCACGTTGAGGCAGTGCAGTATTCTTTTTGTTCCCAATTAAAACGATGTGGAGAGCAATTTCGAAAGCGACTAATTGCAGTTGGAGTGTGAGGCGACTCGTATCGTGAAGAGGAGCACCTTCATTATATATGCACATATATATGTAGGTATTTTTGTTCTTCCTAAAATTGGAGAAAGCAGTTGCGGAGAAACAAAAGACTTGTGACATCAGGACTTTGGAAGCTCGGTGATATACCCGCTGTACACACTGCCCGAGACGAGTAAAATGCTATATGGGGAGGACGCCATCGTATTGTTGAGACTCGGGCATAAATGTAAATTAAAAGTTACTACGTAATGAACGAGCAGCCCTACTTGTTTCCCACATACCACAACTCATTCTGCCTCGCTCTGTAGGAACGCCACTCCTACTCTGGTTTGCACCCTATTGTTTTTTCGTCGCCGTAAAAAATTGTCCCACTCCGTGTGTTGACTGAATTGATGTTTTGACATTGTATCATCCTGCTCTCACTCTCTCACTTCTTAACCGAGGCTAAATATTTGATGCGTCAAGAATGCTTCCCGTCTCGTGGGTGGGGGTTTAATTAGAAATAGTCAAATTTAGCCCGAGCTCCGGGGATCGCTCTTGCGTTTCCGTGAAGATCTTAGATGGAACCAGGAAGAAAAGAGCAGCGTCAAACGTCGGTGTCGACTCTGTGCGTTCCTCTTGTTCTTCGATGTGCGGAATTTCTCGTCGCGAGAACGTCTAAGTTCGCGGGTTAACTGTCCGCAAATAAAAAGGGAAATAGACGGGAGTGTGTGAAGTGCCGCGGGCAAGTCGCTTGTTCGTATCTTAGGCTGCTTTATAGCGTTTCCGGGATATAATTCTCTCTCACTCTGCGAGATTTCATAAAGGCTAGCTGCAAATGCTCCGTAAATACCTACGGTATCAAAGGGAATTCTCTGTTGAAATATATATTTAAGTTATACTAAGGATCTTAATTTCGCGTGACCATGTACTCAAAGGTGCCTATCGTGAAAGAAACCTTCAAAAATTATGTTTAAATATTGTTTAATGGACTGGTTAATTTTAAATGCGGAATTTTTGTTTGAAAACTTTGAACTTCAGTGGATGAAGCTCACTTAATTCTTGCCTAGCATATATTTGAGAAAAATCACCTTTGAAGATGAAGCGACGAGACATTTAGCTAGTGGTTAAATATTAACTTATCGGTTTTCAAAGAAAGGCGTTATGTAGAGTAGCTGAGATGTAGTTCTTATATTCGACGACGACGATGAACACGACTAATTTATTTGACGAAGGGGATATTCCATTTAAGTATTCTACCAGCTGATTGGTAGGTTTTTGGACAGCACTTTTCCTAATCCGTTTTCACTCCTACGAATGGCCCACCGTTAGATCCCTCGCGTATTCCTTATATAGTCTCCCTATATGTTTATTTTGTCCAGAATGCTTATCCTCCTCCTTCCTCTTCCACGCTTCCCCAATATTCTCCCCTCTATTGTTGTCGCCGACCTGAAGATGACGTAGAGTGGAAACCGTGGTTGCACTATATTAATTTTTTTCTGGAAAAACAAAGCATTACTTTTTCATTCACAATGGTCAGTAAATTCCGCAAAGCCACGCCGGAAACCACCAACTTTTTCTCCTCTATCATCCTCTTCAGTTTTATCCCTCCTTTCAATATGTCCTCTATCCATCTCGTCTACTTTCTCCGAACATACGCTATTCGCTTCCTCTCCTCTTCTACCATATCCAATACATTCTCGTTCGTCCTACTCGCCACCCAGCTCACCCTCTCCATACTTCTCCACACCCACATCACAAACGCCTCAAGTCTACGTACTTCGTCCATTCGCAATTACTTATTACCCAGCAAGCCACCACAAGGGTGGTTTGCAGGGGGTGACTTATCACCAACATGAGCTACAGAGAAGAAATTTACTTCCACCAACATCCCCCACACTAAGGATATGCAATAAATTCGACAGAAACTGCTATAATAATCTATAATGTAACTACGTAAACGAGACACTCGAGTCAAGCAGAGAACTTGCAAAACATAGTGTCAGCACTACTCGGCAAAATTAGAAACATGCATTAGGGTGCATATGAATTAATCTGCTACACTACCTGTCAACTAACCTAATTCAAAGTCTTTACGCAGCCATTATGGTCTCTTGTCGATCGCGGGAAAAACGATAATTTTAACATTCCTGTTCTACGAGCTATTTCCCTTATTATATTCTCATGGTCTGATTTACCGTAGTATGCTGGTGTTCGTAAGATATTGAAAACTTCGTATGAAAATAATTCGGCTTTAAATTTATAAAAGATTGAGTCTTTTCAATCGACGGTCTGAAAGTGATTCCCATCCAAGTTGTTGCAAGATGTCAGTAACACTAACAAGACTATCATAACGGTCGTTCTCGTATCTTGTTGATCTTCCCTGCACGCGTTCTATGATTTTAAGCCTACCTCATGAGGATCCCAAACACTGGCAGCGCATTTAAATTTTCGACTAACAAGGGAGAAGTAGCTGATTTCTCTAACTTTATCGTATTTAAAAAATCCCAGTTTACGATAAGCTTGACCAGTTATTCCCGAAATGCTTGCTCCACGAGAGACCATTAGTTAGTTTAACTCCGAGGTAATTTACAGATTCTGCAGTATCTAATTTGGCATTTTGTACGTAATAACTGTACTGATTGGAGTTTTTCCTTTTCCAGAAGTTCATTGCGACACATTATTACAAATTTAATTCTAGCTGCCACGCGTCGCACCACGCTTGAATGGCCTTGAGGTATTTCGTTAACGCTTCCATATCATAATTGCAACGGATTTCCCTGTACATTTCAGCATCGTCTGCAAAGAGTCGGAGTTTACTGTCTAAAATGACTCTCCGACCCATACAGCGCCTCGCTCCAAAAACAACATACCTAATGTGAACCTTAATCTTGTTTATTTTTCGAATCTTCTTTTGTTACTGCGTTATAGTTAGTATAGTAATCATATGAAATTCCTCTAACCTGTTGTCAGCGTGCATCTACCTGTACAGAATACCGTGTAAGTCATTAATATGGTACATAGTGCGGGATGATTCCCCGCCACGCGTGCAAAATTAATCCTAATGGTAAATCATGGTCAAACCCAACATTAGCAGCCCCCCTACCGCTCTGTGCGGACCGAAACTGATGGGGTTAGAAATTCAAAGGCATAGACCAGGGGAGTGACATGCTCATTAAACATATTTGAATGCGACATATTGATACGAAATCTCTTTTTGCAGGCCGCTGACAAATAAGGTGCCCTTGAAAGTGGTTTAAAGTTGTTCCAATTCTTATTACTCAATGGACGAAGTATAGGTAAGAGGGTTGTATTGAGAAATCAAAAGAAGGTAATGTAGGTTAATAGGGAAAGTAATAAAGAGGAATGGAATATTGAAGATTTTTTGGAAGGATAGATTATGGGATGTTATAATAGGAAAAGAGGTACTACTTATTTTTGTGGCCTTAAGAAGTCGAGAGTTATGCTTAGATGTATTGAGAGATTTTGTTGGGAAGTAATTCCTTGCAGCAACTTGGTTGAGAATCGTTTTCAGACCGTCGATTGAAAATTAGACTCAATCTTTTATACAAAATAAAACAAATTTATTTTCCGGCGAAGTTCCGATCTTCCGACGCAGAATCTTACGAACTTCTCTTACGATCAATCTTACGACCTCCAACATACTACGGTTGATCAGATGATGAGAATAAAATAAGGGATATTGATTGTAGAACATAAAGGTTTAAAATATTGTTTTTCTCGCGATCGATAAGAGACCATAATGGATGTGTTATTTTGAAGTAGATCAGTCGACAAGTAGCGTAGCTGATTAATTCATATGCACCCTAATGCATGTTTCTAAATCTGCCGAGCAGTGGTAATACCATGTTTTGCATGTTCCCTGCTTGACTCTAGTGTCACGTTTACATAGTTATGGTCTACATTATTTTAGTAGTTCCTGTAGAATTAGAGTCTGAGCTCTTATATATTGTAGAATAGAATCTGAGCTCCTCTAAATACACTCCCATAATACGCGTCACCATTTCTCCTCCCTAAACCTTATCCCTTATAGCTTTACACGGCTGGTGTCATAACATCCCCTTTCACACGCCCACGCTGCGCCTCGCAGGGTAGTATGTAGATGTTGATGTAGATTTTTACCCGTAGATCACATATAGTAATAAATAATTAGTCAACAGTATTTTTGTGAACTGATACAGAAAATTTGATTGAATGTAACTCAAGAAAAGGCGTTATGAGAGATGCATTAAACCATCGAAGACCTACCTCAACTGGCACATATCCACACCGTCAGCATAGTAGCTCCATGCTATATGGCTTTTCAACTGAATGGAATTAATGTTTTCCATGTTCCGTTCATGACAGAAGGCACTGAGACAGTCTGGGGCTTGAAATATTTATTTTTGCTGACTCAAGTCCCGGTCATATCGACGCAGACTAACAATTGACTGATTATATATCTTCAGATACCGAGGCAGATTAAAATCTCTCGTCTCCTAGTTGGGTCCGTGAAAGGGTTATCTCGTCCCGTTTGTGTGAGGGGTAGGTACATGTTGATCGGGGACCGGCAGCTGCTTCACTCCCCGTTGCGCGCGTACTCCCGTCCTTCATTAAACCGTCTAACCCACTTTCATTCCTTCTGCTATTCATCACATTTTGTCCGTCGGGATTTTACAAATATGGAGAGATATATTCGAGCGAGCGACCGTTTTCAGCGCATTAACACTTTTTGTTGGCAGCCCTGATACACAACTGGGAGATGGATCAATACCTTTGAGAATGATATGCGAAACGATGTTACATTAATGGATGTGACAAAAAAGCTGTCTGTAATACCCCCTCAATGGGCTGCTTTAGTATTGGACCCCAAATGAAAGTGCTAAAGAAATACCGTTATCTCTTTCAAAGCTCTCACCGACGAACGGGAAATTACGCACGGCATACTGAGGCCGAGAGAAGTAAGTTTTTAAGACTAGTTTGCTACGCACTCGATATAAATTACTGGAGTATCCTAATAATACAATTTAAGATAGTTATAGCGAGATAGTTCCCTAGTCATAATGGAGACCACATTCGAATTATTCGTTTTTATTTAAACAGCTGTTGGAAGCATGAATTAAGTAGGGTATTTTTTATAGTGCATCAATATACTTGTACGTGACTGCAATTCTGGTTTATCAAATAAAAATATCTACATAAGTCATTGATTTGACTCATTTTTTCACGCGGTTCGTTCTAGTGTCCTTCACAACGGAAATTTTTCTTACGATTCGGAAAGCAATACGGCGGTGATAAAAAGATTTATTTAAAAGAATAGTCGAGAAAAAATCCAAACTCCGCACTGTTTATATTTTTACGAGATCTAGCCATTAGAAATGCCTCAGATGCCGAACTACTTTCCGAGATTATTTGTCACTAATCTCGGAAAGTAGTTCGGTAAGGGGCTCATACTTTGCTTTCTTCGGAAGAGAAAGATATTTTACTATAAAATGTGACCAAATTCATTGATTTCTGGGTAAAATGCTCAAACTACAGTGACTACAAACTACAGTTTAGCTCAAACTACAGTGAATGTTGGCAAAGAAGTTGTTTTAGACTAAATTTGCGAGTCATGCTAACGCTACAAAAACATTGTTTGAGAAGTGGTATTCGAGAGCCGAAGGTAGTTTCTTCCTTCTTGAGCGGCCACCTATATCTGTATATAGTAACGTTATAACATGAACCTCGGTGTAACATTCTTTTTTTGCATCGCCCAGCCATGCTTACTGTTTATAATTATTTGAACTATGCCATTTAAAGAGGAGTCGCCAGCCAACTAATTATACACATATTCGCACCCTCCTGGTGTATTTGAAATATAGGAGTCATAAATCGTTCCAGGCATTTCCAGGCAGACGAGTCTTGTGGGATAAACACGTACTGCTTTATGGGATAAGTTTCTAATAGATTGAGGCTAACTTTTTATGTCTATTTCCTGGTGTCCTTCTGGCGTCTACCGTCCGTTCCTCGGTGCTTGTCAAGGGTGATTGAGAGGGACGGAAGTCCTAGCCATGTACTCACTAAGCTTTTCGTTAACTCATTTTTCCTTATCTCCACTCAGCACTTTGAATATGAAACAGGCAGCCACAAAAAAATACCCCAAATGTGTGAAAAGAATTCTGTTGGACTACGTTCCCTACCGCAAATGTAACCTTAGGAGCTCGGAAGCAAAAATATAATGAATTTAAGACTTGAGTCTTGGACTCTTGTATGGAGGGAGATGGGGGCAATATTACTGGATTAAAAACAAACTTGATCATAGAAAATAATATTGCGCAAGCATTTTCTCGCTTTGAGGGAAGTAAAATAATATTTTAAAGGAAGATAAAACAAAACCCTTGAGGAGAGCCATCCAGGCTCGCCATCCAGGGCGCACACGTCCACCAACACACGGCCGAGAACGAAAAATGAGTTAAAAAAACATGAGAGCACGCCTCGACGTCACCACCAATTTATAAAAACCGCGGAATCCACGGGAGTTGGGAGGATTGGAGGAAGTCAAGTGGGGGAGGTTGACTGGACAAACACGAGAGAGAGAGACACTAACACACGGCCAAGAACACAACCCCACAGCAACTTGCCCTCGCTGACATCTCACATGCGTCCCGAGGACGGTGTGGATTAATGTGCGGCGGTCGACGCCTGAAGCTTTCGGGGGAAGAGCACCCACTGCCTACCCCGGCTCTCGCCCTAGAGATGTCCGTCCACTCGCGGAACATCACGCACCCAAATGCCCCTTTTCCTCTCCTGACGGAAATAAACACGCATTCGCTGTGAAAGGCGAAAAAAAGATATGAGAGGACCCCAAACTTGCGATCTACGTTCTCAGGAAAGGTTGCGGAGAACGTTGAGGTGTCCGCGAAAAATATTTCTCCTACTTCGTGTGCAATTACTTTCATCCACATCTACGTTATACCCTGCTAGCCACCTCACTTGGGTGTGGCAGGGAGTGAGTTATCACTGACATGCATTACAAAATTCACTAATTTAGTTCATGTAGGGCATAGTAGCAAAGACATACGGAAGATAATGGCGCTAGCTAAAGAGGCGTTTAGTAATAGAAAGGAGCTGATGACGGGGACACTGGGGGCGGTGCCTGAGGGTGAGGGACATTGATATAATGCCGTGCTGTGGTCACAAAAAGGCTATTTACTCTATATTAAGCTCAAATTAATTTTCAGAGGATGTGAAAACCTTCGTGTGGAGCGTAATACTCTATGGATCGGAATTATGGACCATTGGAAAAGCTGACCAAAATAGACTAGAAGCCTTTGAAACCTGGTGCTGGAGGAGAATGCTGAAGATAAAATGGACGGAAAAAATAAGAAATGACGGAGTGTACAGAAGAATAGAAGAGGAAAGGACCATATGAAACGCCATAGAGAAAAGAAGAATGAGATGGATTGGACACACTCTAAGGCACAATGGGTTTGTGAAGAAAATAAATGAAGGTGAAATAGTGGGAAAAGTCCCCAGAGGAAGACCCAGGAATAAGTTCATGGACCAAATAAGGAGGAAAATGCATAGGATGAGATACAAGGAGGTAAGGTAGCTAGCATTAGATAGGGAAGAGTTGAGGGCTGCAGTCAACCAATCTTATGACTGAACGCCAATGAATGAAAGCTCAAATTATTTTTCACCCTATTGTTATACATCCGATGATATTTCATTGTCTCTCTCCATGTCTTTCGCCTTCTCTGCATTTCGTCTTCTATATGTCCTCTTTCCTGTCCACGAGACACTCATCATCTCTACCCAGCAAGGACGCATGTATAAAACGGACGTTCACATTACGTGCCTCCCTCACTTTAAGTTGTAGTGACCCGAAATAAAAGATTAAAAAATTTATATCGGGGCTCCTCCCACGCTCACCTCTCCATACTCCCTTGCACCGTACTTCCACTGCCCCCTTTCTGCCCCCATGTATCCACCACATCACTTCAAACTCATCTTCCAGCGGTAATTAATGACTTCATGCCACGGTCTTCCTTCCCTGTTGCGTTCGTACCGGGTGGTTTGAAGTACATATGGGATAGGAATAGGGCGAAGAGAACCTACTTTGATGAATCAGAGGACCTCATTCTGCCCCATTTCCATACCTTTGTCCCCGCACATATCCTTATAATATATCTCTCGTATACTCTTTCTAGTTTGCCCCTGAGGGCTATTCCTGCCCCAAGGCTCTTGCCAGTATCGCCCCCTTTCGTGTAACCTTACCCACGCGATCTCCTTATCCAAGGGCCCCCGCTGACCCTCCCAGATCTTTCGGGCCTATCCTGCTTCCTATCCAGCCTTCACCGCACGTCGATCCATTTCCCGGCCCGTAGACTTTCTCATTACGCCCCGGACCCGAAGTGTAATTATATCTGCGTCGCCAACTTTCCGTGCTCGTACGTACGGTGCCTGCTACTTGAGTGGTCATTATGGTCAGGCGATTACGGTCGACCTCCATACGGCTCTTCACGTGCATGGCGTGTGCCTCGTGGACATCGTCACATTATATTATTATTGGTATCGTCAGTTGTTTTCCTCGCTGCTAGTGGCATACTTTCACACGCTTCAATGAGACGAAACGTATCGGAATATAGGGGAATACTGCTAATACCCTATTAAGGAAATTAACCCATGCATAAACAATGAAAGTTATTAAAGTCATTGAATTATATGATTTTTACCTCAGGTTTTTTCATTTTATGAAGAGTCTATTGTTCTGACTACTACTGAGATGAAATTAGGAGGAAAATTTTTAAATAGTCTATAGCTTTTAATAATGTATGGAATTTGAACACAATAGTAAAATATAGGAATTGTAAACTGCATAGTCCGTATTTAATATGAATGATATTAAGATTCTATTTTAATTGTGGAACACTGCAATGGAACATTTATAGATTTTAACTTTCTAAGAAGTTTTACTAATAAAATAACTCCTCGTTTTGTTCATGCATGCCTACCCATCTTGCCGTTCCATTTTGAAAAAGTTGGATTCTCATAGAGAGACAAGTAAATAACGCTGTATTTTAATAATTTCCTCCTTACTACCTTATCGTTGCATATCTCTCTCGCATAATTTCTACCGTAAGATTGCTCCATAAACGCCCCCGGCTTTTTTGCATGTATATTCTGTAATATAAACTGTGGTTTAATTCTTCTACATCAACGTATTTGTTTGTATTTGCTATCTTTGTGAGTTTTTTTATAGCGAATATGCTCCCACAGTGAAAATGTATAGCTTACTTGAGATAGCTGGAAACTCAATTCTCCCTCACAGCGAACCATCTTGTTACCCCGCGGTCGAGGAGTGCGTTATGACAGAATAATGGTAGATATCCTATTTCCTCCAACACTCCCCAGCCATCAGAATAGCCTCTCCTAATCTGGGCATCACGAAAATTTAGCTGCTTACGTATTAGCTATTCATCGCAGCACAATTCGTTTCAAAAATCCTCATCCTAGTTACGCAGACGGCAACATGGGGAGGGGTGGAGCACGGAAACGTCCGGCAATGAATCTGCGATTCTCTGTGTATACTCATGGCTTACGAGAGCTGTCATCACCGTGTCACCCAGAGGCTCGAGGCATTATTATTTTCTTTTTCCTTAACTCTCCCGTCGCCAAAGCGTGTTACCTGTTCCGATCCACCTGGTGGTAGCATTTCTGGAAAAATTCCTTCCACGTATTAAAAATGTTTTTTTTTCTTTGTTTTTTTTTATTCCGTCCACAACCGCGAAACAATTGAGTGAGCTTCATGCGATGGAACAAAAGAAATGAGTGGAACGACAAACTCGCGTAATACCCTGTAAAACCTCTTCTCGCCCCCGATCCTGAGGCGGTATCCCCCACCACCCCATCACCCCACTTGTGTTGGGGAGTCCCCCAGGGTTCCATCCTCGTGCCACTATCCCTTCCACCCTCTCTCTCCCTATTCCCATTCTCATCTCCTACAAGCCCTCTACTCTATATAGACTTCTATTATCCTTCTCAATCCAGCTCCCTCAATTTTACTACATCAATCTCCCTTTGTTTTTTTCTCATTTTTTTGCTCGTGGCACGCATTCTTTCTTTTTTCATGTCCTGAGCAGAAGTTGTCCCGCCCTCCTCTCCTCTCCACCCCATTCTCTACCCGTACCTCTCTCTCTCTCGCATTATCTTTTTTGCGATTCTCCTTTTAATTTTTCATCCTTCAATCTCTCTTCTCGCATTTTCTCTGCCCCCTCCGTTGGCGGTTCATCCCCCGCCCCCCTCTTCCCTAGACCGTCACCCCGGCCCCTCCCCTTCTCCCCGAGCTCTAAAGCCGAGAACAATGGACGGGCCCCCGCTCTCCAGCTTGCCAGCGGATGTAATGCAGTGACAGCATCTAGGACACACACACACACACGCTCGCACACTGACACGCGCATAAGAGCGACCAAGGCGATGAGTCGTCGGGGAGACGGTGTACGGAGGAAGACCGTGGCCTGTGTGGGGTGGCAAAAAGGGAGATGATTTCGCGAAGAGCATTGAGACGGGGGAGGGCGTGCCTCGGGAGTCGGAACTAGGGGAGTAGGTGAGCCTGATAGCGTCTTCCAGTTTGCAACGACTTAAAGTGGCGTAGCTGGGCTTGTCTTAGCCTGCAGTTGAGCCCAGCCCAATTTTCTCTTAATTCCAGTCTGGTACGCTATCGATACTCGGGAGCCAATCTTATGCCACAGTCGTGGTCTCGCTCGCCGAGCAGCCATGTTGGAAACATTTTTGTGTAGCTGCTCGGACGCCCGTTTTCGAAATGGGTACCGAAAAGTTACGGGGCCGGAATTACTCTCAACTCTGCGTGAAGGAGATAGGTTTGACTTACGAACATGGGCTGATGACAATGGGTGAGGCTTTGGTACGGCGTTCATAACATGTACTGACAGCTCTTCAAAATTTTTATGTATGCTTTCCAATGATTCCACTGATTGATTCGTTTTAGACAACACGCTTCTAAATATCCGAGGGTCAGTATCCGGTGTGTATCGTTCACAGTCATAAAGAAGAAAAGTTGTCGTCGGTTCCATTTTCTGGAAATCGACGTTCATTTGTTGGGTGCGGGCACTCAGAAGCCTAATTGGTATGAATCAATTATTACCAGGAGCCGAGTTCACAGGTTATATTAGATATTTCCGCTGTTTAGGGTTGGGGTGCGAATCTAGGCCATGGTTTTGTTGACCATTGAAATTCCAATCATTATTAGTGTCTAATGAAGAGAATATTCCGATTTCGTCGGATGGGATGTTTAGCACTGTACCGCCTCGGCGACTCTTGATTAGAATTGACTAATGGCGACTCTTTGTCCGTCTTAATACTCCCTTAACTTTCCAAATAATCCATCCATATTAATACTTAAATCATTAAAGGAGCAAATGACCTCAGTTGTCGTTCTTCTCCCCAAGTAAGCAAAAACGAAGTGTTTATAATGGTTCGTCAATAATCGTGACTACCCAAGCATAATCGTCAACTTATCAATGTTTGGAATAGTTGTAGGAACTTAAAGAATATTATAGGTCACACTGATTCACTTGTTTCTTCCACTTTATTCTTAAAAACGTCTTTAGCTATCCACAACGAGATCAAGCCGTCGAAGCGCGTTTAAAAAATCTCTTACCACTAAATTTCTCTCCCTTTTCTGCTTTGCAGAAATAATTTATATCCAGTTTAATAGAGGGATTTATGCTACCCCAATGTTTCCCATTTAAATTCCTGGATCATTTATCGATTTAGTATCAATCATACCATTGTATCGATGTTAAAAAATCTTGCATTCTTAGTGGCTGTAGCCAGATCATTTACATCCATGATTTAATTACAAACATTTTTTAACCCAAAGTTTATTTATTATCTCGTCGGATATTTTGGGGATACCCTTTACATTTCCATGGTTTGACTGAAATTGGGGGTCTGGAAATAAGAGCCTCCCTTTATGTTTTTTTTTCGGATTCTCTCGAGTATTTTGCCCAACCGGAACAAGATAAGCCGGGACGATATGGGGCGATTGTAATTATGGGTTCTGAAAAACAAATTTGCTATCATTAAAGTGTTTCTTGAGTGAAAAAAAGAAAGCATGTGCCTCGAATGAAATAGCGTCACTGCCGCAAATCCAAGGAAACCATTTTCGCTGGGCGGAGCCAGGACTAGGCCGTGCAAGGGAGTCATAACTCATGACGTCAAAAGCGATGGGTGGTGTTATCCCGGGACGAAAAATCCTCTTTCGCTCGATTTCGGAAAGGATGGCGCAACACAAGAAGACTGCCGTCAATTGAATTAATATGCTGCTGGGGGAAGCGTATTTGTATGGCCTGCTAAAGGATTGACACCGGTCTTAACTTCTTTGCACTTACTGTTAAAAGCCCTGGAATGCTTCGCTCTTCTAAATTAAACTTCTCTAAGCCTTTGGCTAATTTGATTTTGACTTGAGACCACTTGGATACTCTGAATCGGCACTGCGGTTCGTGTTTATAATCTTTTTTAGAATTCACTATTAGCTACATATCTCCAACACAACATCTTAGAGTGTCTCCTACGTTTTCCTGCGACGCAATTTCGGTTTCATGGAAAAAGATTTCAAGGGTGTGTCGAGAAGAACAGGTGTTGCGACTCAAGTGTGCTATGGATGATATATGAGGACCCCAGAAGTCAAGGGGTCTAAGTAACAAAACCATTGTTTAGAGAAAACTTAAGTCAAAGTTGAAAATGTTTGGTACACTAAGTAGTTAAGAGGCATTACCCTAGATAGCAGCACCTGTCAAGAAAATCACTTGGATCCCTTTACCACCTAAAAGATTTATATTTTCACATCCCATTCCTGTGCCTAACGTATTTTTTTCAAAAATGTCACTTAGGCCCCTTGACTTCTGGGGTCCACATATAAGTACCGGTGTAAGGGGTGAACAATAAGGGACTGTATATACGTTGTGAATGGGGTGAATTGGAAATTAAAAACGTTTTTCGATTTCTCAAATACTTTACGTACTCGTTTCTGCACGAGAGTTTGGCAGTTAAATGGTTAATCCTAGATGGAGTTTATATTGTATTACTTAAACGCTAAAGATTATTATCGAGGATTTAATTGTCTATGTACTAGATTATTAGTCTATAACTAAGCTATCTATGCAATAGATCTTCCAGTATCAGTCTAGTCAACGTGCCTTAAAAATTACATGCTGTTTCGTGGAAAAGAAAAATCAAGATACATGCACACTATCATAAATCAACCTTATATTAATACTGGTAGAAATATTTTCGTGGGAATGTTGTGAACTTCCTACTTTTGCGGAACGCCTGGCTACTTTTTGTCGTAGCATATGAATATGAAGCCAATTATGGAATTAACGATTGAATTTATCAGTTGACCATGTAACTGATCCTGTTTATACGACATGTAGTAAGAAAGAACATTCAATATTGCATTCAATGATGGAAAATACTACATTTGAACGTAACTAAAGATATTCCTATAAACTTTAGTAACAATGTGCGACATAAACGTATAAAACGTTATTCACAAATTGGCGCCTGTATCTTCTCCTCAACTAGTTCAGATTCTTACGTCTAATATAACTCAGATTCTATTTTGACCCATGCAACGATATCCACGCAGCAAAGAGTGATGATACAGGATCTCAGAGAGGGTCGTGGCCACACTTTTTTGTGACCTTCCTTTAACGACATGGTGCTCATTCAATGAATCAATGACCTTTGCGTCGCATGCATTCAGTGCGGGTATGAGAAGTGTATACAAGATAAAAACAGCTGTTGATACATCTGGGTGCACATTGAGGAAGTTTATGCCGTCAGTGGAAAATGCTAGCAAGTTTTTTTTTGTCTCTTCAGCTCTCTCCTTAACACCCACATAAGTCATCTCGCGTCCGTGGCAACGTCCATTATGACTGCGCAACCCAATGGGTTTCGGACAGCGCTTCCCAAACTTTGTCATGCGACCCACCGTCAAGGGTTGATCATTTTCGCGACCCTTAACTTTTATATTTTATTTATCCCGCAACCCTCGTAGATTAGTAGGAGAGGGGACGCCGCGATGCCATATCGTACCAAACACGCTCTTCAGCTTTATGATAGTATGACTTGGCTTACATCGCTGAGTTTATATTTACATATTTGTGTGACTGGCCAACAAAATTTACCTCGCGACCCACCGCTACCCATAGTTTGGAAAATCGCTGGTTTAGATGTTGTATATGAGGAGTAGATATGTAATAAACGATGGAATTTGAATGATAACTGTTAAATTTCAACATTGGAAATGTTATTATTTATTATTTCACGTGATCCATGGAGGCAGAACAAGGATGTTTGAGAAGCAACCCTGTCTCCAGATATCTCTACCTTTAAAGAAAAGTGTTAAGAGGAAGCTTATTGCCACCCAACTGACATACGTCTAACTGAAACAATAGCACTTGAATGACAGTGGTTAAAACAGGTTCCACGGATGATTTTCTATAGCTTAGGGCTTTGAAACTGGAGCCTTGGCTTAGGCTGCCAGAAGTTGTTTAACTCAAAAGCCGGTGACATTTGTCGAGTCGGAGAGAAATACTGCATATTACAATCACTAAATATTTATGCCCGAAATAATTCTTAATATGCCTATGCCCGATTGGTCACAAACTTATAGCATGAAAATATATTTTTTCAGACAAATTGTCGTTAGGGTCTTGGGGAAATCATTCACGTAGTCTAATATCGTTCGTGATTCTTTACCAGCTTCTACCTTATGGTCTTTTGCTGGAAATTTAGTACAGTGAGAAGCAGAGTACCTTACAAGAGAATAACAGCCCTACGAGTACGAAGTATTCATGGAACATCACAGATACATATGTAATAAGCGATCGAGGAATCGATTCGCTCCCATTTAAAAACCCTCCACCCACCGGACGCCAGGAAACACTGCAGAATTGAGTGCACTCGTCCCAAGTCTCAAGCGATCGTGTTTTGCACCTACTCACAAAGCCGTAGTAAGTTAAATGTGAACAGAACGTATGAAAAGGTGGAAAATTTCCGTAATTTGTTCCGTGGGGAGCACGAAATCTGTGGTATATTTTCCATTTGTACTCGGATTCCTAGGCTCCGCATCGCATTTATTGAGTGTCATCATTTGTCGTTTAATCCTTAGATTAGTCGACTGCAGCCCTCCACCCTTCCCTATCTAATGCTAGTTCCCTTACCTCCTGGTATATTTTCCTATGTACTGTCTTCTTTATTTGATCCATGAACTTATTCCTGGGTCTTCCTCTGGGGACTATTCCCTCTATTTTGCCTTCATTTGCGTTCTTCAACAACTCATTGTTTCTCGGGGTGTGTCCAATCCATCTGGTTCTTCTTTTTTGTATGGTGGTCCATATGGTCCTTTCCTCTTCTATTCTTCTGTGCACTTCATTGTCTCATATATCTTTTTGAGTGGCGATCGGCTAAATATCTTCTTGTGTTTTGAGTCATTGGATGTAGTTTCAGATTAGGCACTCATCATAATAACCGTAGTTGGTAAGTATTAATAATTATTAAATTATAGATTTAAACTTTAAAATATTCGTGTAGTTTGATGCGCTAATTCTTCTGGGTATTCAACTTGTCAATAAAACTACAATTCATTTTAAGCCGCAAAATCAATGAATTTCAGCGTGCCTTTTCTTAGCCAGTCTATTAAAACCCCAAAAAGTGAGTGTGAACTTATCTAATGCTTAGGGATACCCGTTGGGGAAGAATATACGAAATAAAATATGCAATGAAAATTAAATGAGTAATTACATGATTTAATATGCTGTGCGTATCAGCTGTTGGAGGGCATTTGGCATTGACAAAAAAGGTGACTGCTGGAGTTACGTTCATATGAGGGCCGGGGAACACAAATGGAGTTGCTTAAAGGAAGACTTTAACATAGAAAATACGAGGATAAATTACTGTTATTTAAAATGAAGCGCATATATGGGTTTTGAAAGAAGGCATGTTTCTAAAATTAAAAAACTGGAAGTAAAATCTGTTAGAGACTAAAATATTCGTTGAAAAATTTTCGTAAGTTCTAAACAAATATTCTATTTTATAATTAAAATAACTGATAGATTATTTCCATCGATATTTCACAAACAGAGGACCATATTTTATGGCCTAAAATTGAGATTTTTTCAATTTAGGAAATATATTCTTTAATGACTGTATTCCCACGGTAACAGCCACGACCGCTACATAATAAAATGGATGCGTATTCTGAAATGCATTTTGTAATCTACAAAAGTGAAGTCATATTTTGCTCATTGAATATCAATATATAGACTTCTGGTATATTTCTGTGTAACACGGTGTAAGATTTGGAGTTGGCGGGCCTTGATTAATGCGCCTCTTCGAACCCGGACGAAATTGATGGGCACCCGAGCAACAGTATGAAGGATTAAACAAAAGTTCCGAGCTCATTGAGCTGTTAGCATTTTCATTACCGTGATACGATTCCACTTTTTTCCACTGATAAATCGCCACTCTGTTCGTGTGGTAGCTCGACGCTAAGGTATATTGGATTATGAAAAAAAAACAAACGATTTTCACTCGGTCGAAAAAAAAATTCTCAATCGCAAACAAGCGCACGGTCCTGATGAAACTATAAGCAGGACAGCGTAGGAAGTCTCTGGGGATTTGAAACAATGAAAAAAATAACAGGGAAAGAAGAAACGGACTCTGGCCGTGGTCTCGGTTACCTACCTCCCGAAAAACGCGCCGAGCCGAATTGATGGAATGATTTTTATCGCAATTTTGGATTCAGCAAAAGAAGAGGACAGGACATTGGCCGTCGTACGGAGAGATTCTCCCCGATTTCGCCCGAGTGCCAACGGACGCACGCCCGGAAAAGCACATCTTTTAAAATGCGCCCGCTGATATTCCTTTATATACGCGACCACGTAGCCCCATTCACTTGTCATTCCCCGCTTTGAAAAAAAAACTCCGCGCCACTGTCAACCGCCGACAATGAAATGGCGGCATCGAAGCTTCACCGGAATGACGCAGATAAACAGCGCCGATGCCGACAACACTCGAGCAGCTGAAAGAGTTGGAATTTTTAAAAAATAATAACGAGAAGAGAGTAAGGCTTTAAATACTTTATCCGGCGTAAATATTTCTCATTTATACCGCGCCAACCTCTTCCCTTGCCACTTCGCCGCTTATCCTTTTTTTCCATGCGATCCATGCGGAGTAGACGGGCAAATTTTTCCGGAGTTGTATCGCATTATTTGGGGATTTTTTTCTTAGGCAATGGGGACCTTTTTAGTGACATTATGTCCAAACTTCGAATGAAGACGGTATGGTCTCTTTTGAGTCAAAATAAAAAATGAAATATGTCATGTAAATTTGTTTTCTTACTCGGTCCCGTTTGGTGTGAAAAAAGAATTTTGGGAGATTAGCTGGTATTCAATAAAAATTGAAGCGTCGGAGATAATCTAAACCACAGGAATGATGGAACCATGGATCAGGGTTGAATATAATTTATATTCTGTCTGTGTGTTTTGTTAATCATGTTTGCTAAGGCACGAAATTATCGTTTTTTAGTTTTAAAATGTTGGGGACACTTAACTGACTGCTAAGTAGTGTAAATAATATATGACTTCCGTTTCGATATACGTAACTCATCGGCCCAGTTTTATACAGAGCGGTTATAGTAAACCTCAAGTTTCAGAAAAACTCTCGTTAAAATGAAGTTTACTAAGTGCTCATGGTTAGGTGTATTACATCTAACTCTCGGTTTGTTTACTTGAGCTTTATCAACGGGTGAACATACCAGTTCATTATCTATTCACACCATTGAAATATTTAGCCACAAATTTTAAAACCCGGCAGGTATTTAACTCTTCTCATAAATTGATGCAGCGGTTTTATTCTCGATCTAAATAAGGTTTTTGCAATCTTTTTAAATTCATTATGAAGCAAGAATTTCCCACCGGTCTCAACCTGAACCAAAGTTCTCATTTCTGTCATCATTAGGAATTTTGCCATCCTTTAGTATCCTCTCAGCCTAAATCTCACGTGTCCCACCAGATTACCTATCTTCCACTGCTCTCTGTAGCACGTCATTCGATCACTGCTCTATTTCAAAATAAAAACCTGCGACCCAGTGATTCAATTTTTCTTGCGTCTTCCTTCTTTAACGTCTGTAATCCCTAGTCGAAATAAGCTAACAATCGTGGTGGCATTTCAATTACGTCGAGGAATCTGCCATATTAAATTGCAGTCTGGTTTATCATACTTTCCATGCCGTAGCATTGAATCTCAATAGTACGTCGTAATCTAGGTCGATTCCAATACTTTTTCTTTTTTAACTTGGTGTTCTAAATGTATCAGAGTTTTGTATTCCTTATGACAACATAGACTTAAGTGATGAATAGTCATTATCGGAAGTTGACGTTGATCTTGGAGGTCTAAAACGACTTGATCAGTGAGACATACTATAATTTATTTCGGTAATTTAGGCCTATAATCCATATAGCTATTGTAAACATGAAAATATAGCATGCCTTCAAGTCTTTCAATTAGCAAGAATAGTTTTAGAATTATATAAACATTTAAAAAGGGAATAATTTTTTGTTACTCAGTTATTCACTATGCTTTGTGCCTACATTGTTTCTTTGATGCAAACACACTAGTGTAAACTAGTTTTGTACTCATAGATTCGCCTAGAATTCATCATTTATTGATTGTCACGAAGCTTCTGAGACCAGTAGACACGAAGATAGTTGATTCGCATCCCGTTCTATGCATTGATAATTTATTTTTCCCGCAATTGACGTCTTAAGCGATAACGTGCGATATATGCGATAAGGCTCGATTCTTGAAAGTTGGAACACTCCCTCACTCAACTACTGTCCCGATTCAATAACCATATGTCATAAAATATCATTGTGAATTTTTGCTTGCTCATTCATCTTATTTAATCCAATTCCCTCGCGATTGGTTATACTTTATGAAGCCGATTCGACAGTAATTTTATACCATTTACAATCAAAAGATGATATTTTTCTCAAAAGACAGAATCAGTTAAGGCATGCAATGAATGAATTATCACCGCTATAGTTGCACTAACAATGGCGGTGGGATATATGTGTGACTGGGAAGAGTAGCACCGGAGGGTATTGGTGTGCTAAGTAGAAAAGAATACATTGAAGCGCTCCGTAAGACCTAATGCCTCATATTTTTGTGAAAATATATGGCGGAACAGTCTTTTTAATTTTTTAAACAAGCAATCAAAAGCACACGATTCTTTCTTATGTTAATGAAAAGGGCGACTTTTTCTTTTAATTTCAACTCGAGTATTTTTCTGAGTAATTGATCAGAAATATAAAAAGATTCATTGAGAATTTTTCCAGAGTCTATTTTTCCTTTCCGATTTATAATCAAGGGGAAAGTCCTGGCACACTCATATGGCGTATTTATTTGATATTTTGTCCCCTATCTGTAAATACATGAATGCAGTAACATGACTAGACCCGTGTTTTTTGTATGTCCCCTAGTTCCGGACATCCACACTTGAAAAATCCTTCACAGTTGTTGCCTCAAAGTTGTGGATTAACTTGCCAAAACAAGTGAAAGAAAATTCATTTCTGGAGATATTTAACATAAAACTTTCCAGAAATTTACTTTCCTGTGATTCTTGGTCGCTGATAATGTAATTCATTCATTCGCTTATTGATATGTATAGTTATTTTTCGTGTCCGAAGATGTAATTAAGTTTTTTCGTGTGTGATTATGTTGTTAATTTTACATGTCTGCTGCCCTTTCTCACATCTGAAAGAAGGCATTAAGCGACTTCATTACGTAACCATCCAAATATATACCTATTAGCCGTATTCTCATTAGTTTTTCTTGATTATTTTCGTAACAATTTTTTGTTTCCTGATTGAGTGAATACTGTATATTTCTTTTTCTTACACTTCTTGTTCAATGTAGTGTAAACAAACGTTTGTTCTATAGGAGCAATTACATTCTTGCGACTACTATAGTGCTTTCATTTGTTTTATTCTTCTCACTAATATTTGTGGGTCACAATCGATGCAGGAGTCGATTTCAAGAAGAGACGAGACTGGTGATCGCTATCTTTACCCTGGGTTATTATTCTATTAATGAGATGCATGACATTGTCCTGCGATCACGTGGAGTAGTTAAAAGTCCAGTGTTGTCACGGATCATTTCATGCGACGTGAGGTAAATAGTTCACCGCTAATAGAGCATCCATGGCGTGATGTGTCTTTGATAAAGATATGAAAAACGGCACGAATTGCTGAGCGTGGCGTGTAAACTCTATCTTTCGTGGCCCATTACATTAATTTTTAATGTTTGATGAATGCAGAATTTTAATGTTTATGTTTCTGTTGAACAAAATGGATTTTCAAATAATTAATATTGTGCTTGTCAATTATGTCTCCTCCAGCTCTCTAAAATGTGAATAATTCCATAAGAGATGGATTCCCTTTTCATTTGCTTAAATGTCGTGTTTGAAAAGCTTTCATTAATTTTGGCTATCCCACCCAGGAATTCTAAAATCCACCATTATGTAGGGGCTATTGTTATTAGTAGGAAATCTAACTTAAGACGTACTTTAAGAACTCAATGACTTAATTTTCCTCAAATTTGAAAAGAAACTTAACTACATCGGTCTATACGCGTAATTACGTCCGCGAACACGAAATGGCTGGTATGAGACTCACGTAACTGCCGTGCTAGCCTAATATTGTGGTGTTGTGAATATGGTCTGTAATCGTCCGCGAAAGATGGAATACATTTGACATTTATTATTACTCAGTTATTATGGTAAAAAACTCAAAATGCCCATACATTAGTTAGTATTCTTATTTTGGCCTAATAACATTTCTGTTCTTTGCGGATTCTCAAGGCGTTGACGTTTACCTAATTTAAGTTTACGGCTGCCTCCATTTATTTGTCTCACCTCTTGGCGTCCATTTACACGTTCATTCCAGCTCTTGTTGTTCAATCCATTTCGGAAGTATAAGCTAAACTCATTCTTATGGAATTTAATGGCATGTATTGCCGCAAAATACTTGAATGGTAATTCCGCTTAAGGCTACTTCTACACAAGGAAATCCGCATTGCTGGCGAGCTTTTGCTCTTTAAAATTGAGGCAGTTATATACCTTTTGTGGCCTATATTCTTGGTTTGAAAATTAATGGGAAAAATTCTTTTGAGGCGACTTAATCTGTTATTATGGAATCCAAGTATGTCCGCATTTCATGACTCGCTCCGTACAGAAGTACGAACCAGGTAGTTTTCTCTAGACGGAACGAAGTAACCCAAGTAGAATTGTGAAGATAATCCAAGATAGCAGTTGTGGCCACAGTTTTGGATGCTATTTCCTATATAAGGCCGGTGAAAGAGTATATATTTCTTATGGAAATGAGAATTTCGCATAAATATACCGGAACAGGAGATAATATTCGTGCGGAATAAAAAGGGTTATACAGATTCGAACTGAGGTGTATTTAAAGATCAGCTAAATGCAATTCACGGTACCGTAGTATGAACTTGCCTGTAAAAGAAATTGAATGAATGTTCTCATTGTTATCATAGCTTTCAAGTTTCCTTCCTCAGTAATTCGGTCAAACTTTATTAATAAGCAATTGAAGCATTGCAACTTGATATCCTATTAGAAGTACACTCTGCAGACCTCGTTTCCTCGTAAAATCGTGACTTTGTTCACCTCGTAAAAATGTTGTGATATTTTCTGCAAATTTTTAAACCTCCCAATGAAGTATCCTCGCTACTTGTTATGGAAAAGGTGTGCTTACTCGGTTCAAAATATCGCTAAGCAGAAACATGTACTATCCGGGATACTTCTACCCCAAATATGATTTTTCAAAAACGGTAAAATTACCCTTGTATTTTAAGATATCGACGTAATATATTTCAACCAATTTTTTTAAGTTGGCAGCTAAATAAAACCTTTGATAATTTTATTTCGTTTTTATATTTCTGCTAGAATGTTATCCAATGATTAACCTTACTAGCTGTCGTACGTTAATTACTGCACTATCAATGAATTTTTATATTTAAGATATTTTCGGACTCATCTGGAAGTACCACATTGCCACCTCTTGCATTATGGGTCTTATTTTCATTTTTAGTAATCGTGTTAATTTAATATGACAGTATTTTTATCCTCGCGGAGGATGTTTCAAATGTTATGTTATCACGAGGAGTAAAATTTCGGAGAGATTAATGGCGCTGCAGGACGTTTCTAGCTGCGCAGACCATATCGCTTGCAGTCCTATTCATTGTTAGATATTCCTGGCTGCGTGGCTAGAATTCCAACGGCAGAGGAAGATATTTTTATTTGTGAGCAATGCTTTCTCATTTGTCCTTTTTCATTTTTTTTACTACCAGTCTGAGCTCTAACATTGTTTCTCTTGCTTCTTTTCTTCAATCCCTCATCGGATTCCTGGCTTCATTTTTGTAGAATTGCTCGGAATTAATTTTTAATTGCAACATGAAGAGAAGACATTGGATGGAGAATACCGGGAAAAAATATGAGTTCAGGGTGAAAGAAGTAAGAAAAAGAATTGGCTGTATCGTTAGCTAGATGCCTGGAATTAAGAGTTCATAGAGTTGACTCATAGCTTGATGGAAGATGGGAAATATACTCGTAATGTAAAAGCTAGTGATAGGAGAGTTCTTAATTGCAAACCACATTGTGACACCATATTAATTTGCTGTACTCAAGCCATATTCTAAATGATACAATACCTAGTAGTATTTTTAGTAAAGGGGTAGTATTTTTCCTAAATTTAATGGACTTAACTTAAAGGTATAGCTCATCCAAAGTCATGTGATCTGGTGGAAGTAAAACATGGTGATCTGGTGGTCTCCACGTTTGTCTGTCAAGGATCCGGAGGTTGCAAACCTTCGTTGCCAACTTCAAAATGCTCGATATGTTATCCATACCAATTTTTAGGCTCCCTTATCCAAGATTTTATATGGGCGTCAGTCATGGTTTGGGAATCAGCATTCTTTCATCCAGCTGTATTGGGATCGTGAACATTTTTGTCAACTGACTGGTGACTCTTCCTCACCTTCTCAAATCAAATATCGTTCTAGGGGAAGTGTTGCCTACCATTTGCTCCCAACCGTGAAGCAGTTAGGGATGGGAAAATGGAAGAGGGATAGAAGGAAAAGTGAAGTGTAAGATTACGGAATATAGGTCTCATTTGTTAAATTGTAGGTACATATTATCTGAGTTTGAAATTAAGTTTGTTCTTGGTTGGAATCTACTTTTTACATATATTAAGAGGTTTCTTGGTTTATATTCATCGTCTTTGTCTTTACTAACCAGTCAGCATTTTTAAAATAACTTATTCGTCTATAACTCCTGGCTTCATCCATAACTCATCCATGACTACTGACCTTAGGTATATTAACTTGAATGATGGGTAAACATAATGTCTTAAACCCTACGAATTATATATGTAAAGTTAACTATCTAGGTTTACTAATGTAGCTAGTACTACGACGGTGTGACCGTTATTGTAAAAGTTGAGGGTACATAGTCTCATTAGCATACTGTTTTGAGTTAAGGGTAAAGTCGATGATTATCAAATTTTTTTCTGCTGATCACGGAATGGCGAATAACTTACTTTGATCCTCTGGACGGTCGGCAAACGAGATCGTCGCGGTTATAACTTTAAATCTGTAGCTTTCCGTAACAGATAACCTGCGGCGCCGATAATCGAAATTTAAAGGGTAGGACGAGGTGACTCGCGCGCGCTTTCGAAGCAGTGGCCACGTCCCTGAAAATTTTATCCGGCTATGTGCACCGGGGGAATGAAAGGGCTTTGCAAGGTTAGTTTTTTGTAGAGAATGGTGATTTGAGTTGAGTGAGTTGGTGATTTTTTTCTTTTTTGTTGCACTGAAATACGGCAAAAATTTAATATCCCCTCCGTCCGAGAATTTTCCAGAACCGTTTTTCGATGTGGGGGTGCGGGATGTAGTATAGGTATGTGCTTGTGCGAGGTTATGTATATACGTCAGTCTGTAGGATGTGCGTGAGTGCTTACTCCAATCCATTCCCAATAGCGAATTTACCCGGGCTTAACCCCTTGATCAATCATGAGCCCGGGGGAGGCGGGGGATGTGGAGGTGGATTTTTTCTCCCCCGGCAACCATCGTTGGAGTTCTTCATCCCACCCTAGCGTCCAGTGCACAGCAGAGGTGGGAGTACCTTTTTTTTAGTTTGATGGCCTCGGAGCAACAGAGCGTGATCGATATGCGAAGGGTGGGATGAGGTAAAAAAAGGGGGAAGGGGCCGGATGATAGTGTTTGGAGATAGTGGAGAGAGAGAGGAGACAAGAGAGAAGGGGGAAAAACATCGCAAACGCAACGGAAAAATTTTTGTGCGTTAGAGAGAGAGAGATGGTGGCGCAATCTGATGGATGGCTGAGCAAATAGACCTTTTAAATGAGCAAAGCGAGACCCTCTGGCTTTCATCGCGGAGCAAGGGAAAGTGTAAAATGATTTAGGTGTATTTGCAACTGGTAGAATGCACATTGCAAGTCTATTTTGATGAGGTAATTATTGGATTTGATTGGATTTTTGGGGAGGCGACCGACCGCTGAGGTCATTTGCGCCATGGGGGATAGGTAAGGGAGAAGGGTGAGTAGAAACCCAGCGTCGGCATTAGCCTGCTCTTAACGAAAGGCGCCAAGGGGATCACGATTTAATGTCTCATCCAGCAGACGGAGTTACTGTACTTGAAGTGCCCTCCACAAGACACTCACGTAGAGATCGGGTTTCCTCTGAAAAACATCATCCTCTGCAGGGATTTGAACCCTGGCCGCCCGTATGATTAGCCAGTACTCAAGTCACCACACCAACCCGATCCCCAAGGTAATAATTACATTCTATCTGGGCTAAAGCGCGGGAAGGGCCTGATGAACTGAAGAGAGGCTTTTTTATGGGTGTTGGTCCATGGACTAAGATCCAGTATGAATCGATATTGTCCTCACGGCTTGGGATCGTAAAACATCGAAAGCATTAATAGCCATGATTCCTGCCCTTTTAAATTCATTAATAAATTTATCCATAATGAGAGAGGGGGTGGTCCTTAGGAATAGATGGGGGGCATTCACAGGTCGGAGTAGAGATGCACTTGTGCGGGGTATCTTGTCGTTTACACGTTTGGGTTATCTGAAAGGAAAGGTTTGATTGGTGGGGCAACACTCACGTAGATGGTAGCTGCTATTTCCTCTTCGGGTGGGGTGTCGGGGAGGTGGATGAGGTCCTCTTCCTGTCCTAGTGAATATCACCCGGTGAATAGTCTCCTCGGGCTGAGGAGGCAAGGGTTTCGGGATCCACCACCTTGCTGAATCGCTTTCTTCCTCCGAACTGTAGTCTAAATATTCTTTCTGGTCTGCGTAGTAACTTTCCCTTTCCGGCGTCGCTGTTTCCCAGGGAAACGGCCTTGCCGGTCATACGGGACGAAAATTTTCGATGAACACCATGGTGCCACTCCTCCTGCCAGCAATCATGGAGATGCGCTATCTAACCGCGCGCGCAATCGTCGAATTGGCCCGACGGAAATTACGTCATCTGGCGAACAAAGCCACCTAAAATAATGGCGGGAGGCTCAACCAACGCATGAGTCGAGAAAAGTTCGCAGGCAACACGAAGTTCATCCCACTGGTGATTTTCCCTCTACTCACAAATGACAATGAATCTTGGGTAGAATTGTAAGCAAAAAGCGGTATTTTTTGTTGTAATTGTCCAAGTCTGCGAGCAAATGTGAGAGGTGTAGGAGCTTACAGATTAATGCCGACCGCTGGGAAATGTTTATCTTAAAATGTCAACCTTTCCTCTCAACTCAATCAAACAGTGAAATTCTTTTTAGAAAGCCACCTCAACGTCTTATGAAAGGGGCTCATTGAAAACAATTTTCCACGATATTGAATGCTGTTACATTTTTAGAACATGTTTCAATGGGCAAAGCTCTCACACTGGCACGTTTAGACGAAGGTCTGAATCTAAGTAGGTTATGAAAGGCGAGGTTTTATTATTGATTGGTTTATTGTTGATAAACCATAAATTCTCAAATTAAAGGGAGTTGAATATTTGTCGAGCGCACTTTCTAATAATTTATCTATATTAGAGCCCTCAATATTCCTAACTGTTCGGGGGATCGATACATTCATCATAATACTCTTAAGTCAATTTTTCAAATCAAAATAATACCATTTTGGTTCCGGAGTGAGAAACTGAGGTCCCAGTGTACTTTTGAGGGTTTACGAGTACCGATATACTTGAAACTTACGCGAAATTTTCAGTCAAATTATTAACTTATTAGCTCGTTCTTGGTATTCATCGAATTTCTATGGTAGTTGTTTCATTCCAATCAATTTATCGTAACGATCTATTACACATCCTGGTTTGCTCTTAAATTGCTTAAATTCAGCATCAGAGTTCATACTTACGCCGGAGTTTGGAAGACTACTATTGTAGGTACTATAATTCACATGGTTACCTAGAAAAAAGAAAATACTCGTGTTTAAAATAACCTGTCAGCTATCATACTATGTGGTAACATTTTTGTTAACTTGATGTTAACTGAGAGCGCGGGTTTTGAGAGTAATATCAGACTATCAGTTAGTTGACTTGAGCCACAGAGTATACAGAGAGGACATTTGGCGTTTCAACCTGTAATCTCAAAATGCGCTTCCGGCCATGTTGTAAGCGCGTTAACTTTGGAAGAAGCGAGCACGTCAATGTGGTGAAAAGTGAGAGCTTCACGGAGTTTTTCTCTTTCTTGGTGATTTACTCCATCTCCCTAAGAGTTTGGCCAGAGTTTGTTTCCCTGGAAACACAAAATGTCTGAAAGGGAGAGAAAAGGTGGATTTTCTCTATATGCTCAATGTAATCAGGTATCAGAAATTAAATTCCGACCCGAGCTGCGCCGATGTGCGTTGAATGCGCATTAAATGCGCGTAAAACCTCCTCGTTCGTAAATCTGCATAAGTCTTGCATTAGTTATGCGCGTAATATGCGCATTTTCTACGACAACTTATTAGATTTGCTATGAGAAGTCACATCAACTTAATGAGAAATAATTTGAGCCTTACAAGGAGAGAACTTCAAGCCATGTAAGGCTCATGACTAGGTTCTTCTTGTGAACAGGGATACATGAAAGTGAGGTACTTTACTGCAACACATCAGGCTGAGTTCCATTAAGCGAACACCTACCACAACAAAATGATATGAAAATAAATACAATTCATGACATAGAACATATTTAACCTAAGTACACAACCCAAATTTATCAAAGAGCGGTAGACGAGAGGTAACGCAGAGGACTATGACGCGGATGGTGTGAAGTTCGGTCCTCTCTTGAGGAATATCTTTTTCTTCTTTTTTCATAGTTTTTTCACTCGCATACTGTAAACATTTTGTTTTCATCATAGTGACTCACTTTAAAAATATTTTTCCCCCAAAAAAAATATTAATGTGCATTAATAATGCGCATTAAATGCACATAAAAGACATGGAGAAAAATGAGCTTTTGATGCACATTTGAAATGCGCACTAAATGCTACTATTAATCCGCATTAAATGCTACTATTAATGCGCATTTAATGCACTTTTAATGCGCATTGGTTCTGCCGGGGAAGAGACAACATTCTGTGACTGTATGAATCTTCATTGCTTCAATTAAATTAGCTACATCATTGATATGATTGTTTTTTCCAACTTTCATCCATGAGTCAGCATGAATATGTTTTTGAAGCTGAGCAAAGGACATGGTAGGAATCTACTTTTATAACTATGTAAATGTAATCGTAAAGGTGTAGTTAATGAAAAAAAATTAATTTTACTAATTCATGATACAAGTCGCATAAAGATTCGCGTCTATCCCGAGTAGCATGTAGGCTCTTGTACCATTTTATTTGAATTTGTTTAAAAAGAACCTAGGTTCAAATGGACAATGCTGTTTAAATGGCCTGTGTCGATCAACTCCCTACTAATCAGATCATTTGGCTCTCATATTACTCATTTCTCTGGTACTGCCAAGGCTTTGAATAATTATAAACTTGAGGCTTTTCTCACCATTATCAACTTAATGCTTACTATTTATTAAACCATATATTCCTGGACCCAACTGGCTCTCCACTACCCATTAATTTACTATCTCGTTGTCTAAGCCCGAGTTCTCTATCATGCAGCTTTCATATTCTCACAACATACCTCCAACAATTTTTTATTTTGTTCTTGATTGAATTGAAGCTAATTTTTTACCCGATGTGATTAACAGGTGCTTTACGCAAGATTCCTCACCTGCGTTGCGAATTGTAGTTATAGGTTAAGCAGTGAAAATGATTTCTACGGCTGTGCTATTCATCGCGCAACTATTGCTTTTGATTTAATTTAGAGATACATGGCAGAATTACCTTCAATCCACTTCAGGCCTGAAGTTTATAACGTGATAGGGGTGATTACACCTCTGAATACCACCTGTAATGCGGGGATACACCTATACTACATAGACCATTTTAAATTCCCGCCGTTTTTAACGCGCTAGGAACATGGCCGATGCGCGCATTCCGCATTACAAAATTTAAAGGGGGGAAATGGAAAATGTCCTCTCTGTATACTCTGTGCTTGAGCGTTATGAATGGCAAAACACACTAAGGGTTTTCAAAGCAATATATGAAACCAGAGAGTATAAAACTAGGCCTATCTGAAGTACTTTCATATCTAATTCGCTACATGCAAGTCCTTTTACCGTAAGGAGCCTCAAGAATATTGTAGCTTTGTGTGACCAAGGTTCTACTATACACAAGAAATAAAAAAAAATAATATAGTACGGATATAAGGTATGGGAAACTCTTTGAAGCGATAGAGTTGAAAAAACATCGAAGTCAGATGAAACCCTCCAGCCATGAGTTATTATTTTCAGATCTGAGAATTTGGGAATTTGGTGTGACTAGGCATTAATAATAGCTCATGGTTAATTCCCTGAACGGTATTAATTCTCAATTATCATTAATGTATCGTAATTATCCAACAAATTCCCTCAAATATACCTATTGGTAATTTTAGATGTCATTTTTTGGTGTGGAAACAGAGCTAATTTTGAAATTATTTCCGAATACCAAGTGGCGAGCTGACTGAAATATTAATTCATTTATAAACACGCTCATATTGAATTGGGGAGGAGAAGAGTCGACCCCAATGTTGTTATTACCAACTTTTACATCTATATTTATACTCAATAGCTCAATGGGAAAGCACATTTATCAGATATGCAATAGAAAAACCTTTCCATTGTGCGTAGTTACAGATGTTGCCTGGCTGCCCTTGCAATGTTAATTAAACAGACCGTCCAATTCCGTCAGTTGAGTATTTTAACCATGTACTAGAAACTTTTTCTTAGAGCCATAGTAAAATTCAGAAATCGATCAAATTTAACGTAAGTCTCCAGTGTACATCAATTGACGGATTTACTACTTTTTACCATGTCTGTTATAAAATTCATCTATAGAATAAAATTAATTATTAAATTATAAACCTTCAAAACCTCGGATGCAAATATAGACCACCCAGTATTTGTGTAACCATAACTGTAGTAAGTGAAGTCGGAAATTGTAGTTACTTGAAGATATTTCTCTAAACCTACCCCAGCCGAAACTTGACTCAAATAATAATATTTTGACGTAGCAAAAGGTACCCAAGATTTTGATAGCAAGAAGACATAGAGTTTCTGCCTCATGCATTCAATCTGATGGAATTTTGCATGTTTTTGGGTTGTATTTTGGCTGCAAATGGGCATTATGGCGTATGTATCTAGAGAACAACTCCCATAGTCCAGTTCTAATTTACTAAAAGAGAACTATTATTAGATGAGACTTTTGAGGAGACACTTTAATAAATAATTCGTGAAGACTTTAATATTCCAATTGACTCTGCGTGATTCTATCACTCAAATTTGGACGCGAGAGGATAAGTAGTGATTGTTAAGCTTTAAAGGCGGACGGAAAGAGCAGGGTGAATAGTAGGATAGACAAAAGGTTGGATGGGGCAGCGGAAGGGCGAAAGGAAAAGAGGGTGGTAAAATATTGGCTGTAAAGTGTTGCATTATATTTAGAATCAGCGGCATATTATTTTGCATTGTTGTCAATCAGCGGCATTATGTTGGACTATATTTTGAATCAGCGGTATTGAAGGCCTTCAAAAAATTTGTGTGCGAGAATAATAGTGCTTGGGGATTCAGTAGCGAATATCGGTATTTAATGTGGCTCCAGGTGGTATGAAAATAAAAAGACCATGAAAAGAAAATTTTGAGAAACTTGTTTACTTGACCCATACACAAATACTATCTTATAAAAATCCATAGCAATATTAGGATTTGTATCCGAAACTTGAAATTCTGTGTATTTGTTTGAATGCTATCCAGGCTCTTATGCTTAATGTAGCCCATGATGGATGCTTAATGTAGCGCATATATTTATTAGGAACCAAAAAATATATAATGGCTCTAAAAGGGAGGCTTCAGTAATAAAGGGTGATGGCTTGCTGAAGAGTGTGATAGAGGGAGGGATGATGGGCAAGCGAGGTAGGGGAATATAGAGAACTAGGTAACCTGTGCGAAAATTTCGCACTTTCACGCTATCAGGGAATAAGTATGTTAAGGAAACGGTGTAATTGGGTTTTAAATAGAGAAGTAGGTGTATCATAAATTACTTTCTCTATACTTGTTTTCTTGCAAAAATATACAAAACATATGAATACAATACAGGCAAGAGAGTTTGGTACCAGCAGGAACAATCATGACGTATGTTACTGAATAATGGCACGCAATTTACAAAACTTCTTTAAAGACAATATTAGAAGTAACAATGTTGTCGTTTGTAACTTTTTGGCTATGAGTTTCTTTAACACAAACATAAATATCACGGAAGGTGCGAACTCTAGAAAATGCTGCATGCAACTTACCATGCGAAAAAACTGGTTCTGGCAAGTACAATCCGGCTCTCTGAAGAGTCTGACCCTGTGCTTTATTAATTGTCATTGCGAAGGCCACTTTGATTGGGGATTGTTTTCTTGCCATTTGGAAAGGCATGTTCGGATCCGAAGGGGTGAGTTTAATTCTCGGAATTATGACTGTTCTACCCGAGTCAATTAATTTAGCAGTGATTGTGTATTCGCCTAAATTAGTAATTATTAACCTGGCACCGTTAATCAACCCTTGCTTGACGTTGAGGTTGCGGATCAACATTAATATGGCATTTTTCTTTACCAACAACTTATGAGGTGGGAGACCTGAAGGATTTAATGAATTCAAGAGCGAATATATCATATAAATATGAAATCAAAAAGTTTTAATTGCATTGACTTACCAGATGACCATTCACCCATGTACAGTCACCATGTGCATTTCGTACTATTTTCATTTTAAACCTTTTTTTGAAGTTTAGAATAAAATGTGTGAAGTCGATATACCTCGATCGAGTAATCAACATGGAAAAGTCAAAACTTTTAAGTCATATTAATGGGTAAATAGTGAAATTTGAGGTTGAGATTGTATTTTTCGTCAGAAGCCGGTGATTCAACGTTTAAAATGATACCTCATTTATCACTGTAGGTGCAGTAATAACGGAGCATATACGGAATGACAGAAAAAAGACCTTTCTGTAATAATATATATGATAGGTTTCATGGACGGGCTGAAGAAGGGTAGATATTATGCTGAGGCGAAAAAGGATATACTAGAGGAAGATAGGTCCCTGAATGTGAAGAAGACCGGGAGGAGATTCTCTGCCATTCAACAAAACCGACCTTTACGGCAGAATGCCTTATAATAATATAAGGAAGGCCGAAGGGCCCCACAAACTCACATATAGTCCCTTTTGTAAACTATTATTTCTTTAATATAATTTTTGGATTCAGTGCCGAGATTTATTTGCTTTTTAAATTACTAGTATTCATGACAAAAGATATGATTTTTAGTATCTATCAGACGGTTGAAAGCATAAATGGTTTTCATTTAAAATTCAATTTTCCTTATTTGCTTTGATTCGGTCTTAACATCTAAGATGTTATCTACAAAATCGCTTAAGTTTTTAACCACAGAACAATTTTTTATCAACTTGGCAACGTTGACACAGGCTTAGAAAATAAATTTATGTCTGATGCACTTATTATGACTTATTAAGGGACTAATTCCACAGAATTACGGTGACAATTTAGTTAAATTTACGTTTTTCCTACCAACCTCTCTATGTGCTTACTGAATGCTACGTGAAATATGAATTTTGCGGGGAAATTTTATAACAATTAATTTTTGCCTCTGCCTGTGGAAATTCGAATGGCACCAACTTCTGTAAAATATATTTAATGGCTACATTTTTAAGATTAATTTTTTAAGCTTCAGATGACGACAGTATTTTAATTTTTCAAACAATTTTTTGAAAACGTAAATAACATTAAAACAATAAAAATAAAATAAATAATGTAAATTCTAATGCGTTCATTGTATCCAGGAATGCAATTTTACGTGCAAAATATGCATAGAACTTCATTAAAACTTCATATTTTTTTCAGTCAAAAATTATTGCCATGCTAATTGTATTTATATTACATAGCTTGGGATTCCGTGGGCCACTACAGGTTTATTGGCCCCGAGCGGCCGCTCAGCATATTCATATCTACCACTAGGTTATGGGTAGTAAAGACGCATTGAGGGTTCATAAATTAGGACTGTCCGAAGAAGATAGTGTCCAGGGAGTATAATTACTCGTTAATATTCTTATTTTAATATAATTTAACGAATATGATTGAGATAAATACCTAAATGAGTTGAAAGTGAAATACCACGATAGAAATATCGTTTCTTTCTCAGTCACCCTTCTTGCTTGGTACGAATGAGGAGGGGTGATCCGTCTATATCTGCGTCAACATCAATATCTATATACCACCATTAAGTAGAATTATTTCCAGGGAGCTGCAGCGGAGTTATGTGGCAAGGGGTGTGAGCACACCTGCCATGAAAAGGGAAGGAATTAGAAAAGAGGGAGGGGCGAGGACGCAGTTGAATTGTATGTTTACGGCCTTATGTTAATGCCACGCTATTTTGGATGGTAAGCGAAAACTAGGTCGTAATATATTTGTACTTATGGAATTTGCTCATTTGTCAGTTGTGTTTCGGTTCCACAGAATATCGCCGGAATATTCAGAAATTGCGTTACACATTTTTATTTGTGAGAGGATACAAGGAATTTCGTTCGGATACGTTCGGCTTTACCTGCCCTTCTCTTTTTTTGTCGCGAACATCAGTTCTACAGAGATATTGCGGAGTTAAAATGATATCCCCCGTATTTTACTAAAGCTCGCCTGAAGTGGATTTTTCGAGTAATTAAAGCCTATCATGTCTCCTCCGAGTTTCATACGGTTCCCAACCTTGTCCCATGAGGTGTGTGATGCTCTTTGCTTGCTTGCTGGAGTATTCAGCAAAACGTGTGGCTTTCATTTGTATTTCATTGACTTCCTTATTTTAATAATTTCTCATATTCGTTGGAGTAATGTTAGTGGCTAGCAATTCCCTCCCTTTCTACAAGTGATAAGCAATAGGTGGAAAATGACCTAAGCCGTCTAATCTCGTTAAAGGAGGATTACTGGATAGTATTCCGAGGAAGTCCAAAATCGACAAACATCAGTAAGACCATTTATGACCAAATACCAAGCATAATTGCAACCAGTAGCTATAGGAAACTTATCTTCACTGCTTCCAAAATTACAAATAATCCTTTACCCCTTATAAGAATACATGGGTTCCTTTCAAAGCCGACGTTGCTGGCCAGCCTTAGCTAAAGCATTCTAATCGCTGAGACAATAAAACAATGCGTTTCTCTACTTATTATGGAAGAAGCATTTTAAATCTGCAATTTATAAAATGAGACGTGTCACTCTGTTTTCCAATGAAGACACGAAGGAATCCCATGCAGTAGGAGATCGTTCTTTGAATATTTACGGATTAGATATACCTGCTTGTTAAATCGGCCTATGTTCTTGCTGGATTCCGTCGGAGAGTTGGAGTAGGAACGTGAAGGCGTGGATGACATATCAACGAGGGTACGAACGTGGGTCCTGTGCGTTTTTGGACGCATGCCGGTATGAACGCTGTATCTCTCATCAATTTATTTTTTTGGCCGCTGTCCCTCCGATACTTTGTTTTCTCACGCTTGGATCTCATTCATAATTTCTCCTTCAGGTGCGGCATCTCTTCTCATACTGTCTGCGCGGCCTGCCTTCAGTCTTCTTCAAATGTTCCCTTGATTCGTGGTATTCAGTGAAATAAAATTGAATGAGAGGCAATTTTACACCATGTCGAATAAATTCGAACCCAGTTGTCTGTCTAAAATAGACCAATGTGACTCGGCTGTTTCGTGGATTTGTGTGCATCTACATAATACCCTACGAGAGCCGCATTGGCGTGTGGCTGGGGATGTTAAGACACCAGCCGTCTAAAGATGTAAAGGATAAGGTTTTGGGAGGTGAAATGGTGGCGTGTATTATGGGAGTGAATTTAGTGGAGCTTAGTTTTTATTGTGGTCGCCTATTGTGCGCAGAAAGAACTAGTTTTTGTACCTATCTGTTCGGCAATGTATGTCTCCTATTTTATCGCTTCTATCAGACCTAAAGATGTAGTGAGGCGTCATGATAATATTCTCTGTGTCGCTCTGAAACATACCAGGTCAGAATTTCTCAAACAACCTAAGCCTAGCGGGTAGCCTCCGAGTGTCTGGGGGCTCCCATCTTACTCCTCTAAAATTCGTGAAACACTCGTTCCCTCGTAGCAGTGTTTTGTTTAGTAGTGTAGAAATGCGTTCCCTCATAGCAGTTTTTAACGAAGCGTGCAGCTTTTCCTTGTTATTTATTAATGTTTTTGGTCATATCTTTATGACAAGGGTCCCAAATGCTCGAGGCATATTTGAGGAATGGCCTAACCAGAATGAAGTCGCACCTCTCTTGGACTTTTTCATCCGAGGACCTTCCTATTTCGCGCTAAACAAAACCTAGTTCCTTCAATGCTGTGCCGCATATGCTTTGTATGTATGTTCCCCACGATAGGTGTATTAATTTATATTAATGATTTTTGGGATTACATTTAAGTATATGCTTCAGAAAACTTCATCGTCGAATGTTATCCATTCGAATAAGGCCTCCATTAGCCCACACTTTATTCATTTGGTTAAGACGTTAGCGCATTAAAATGGACAAAATAAAGGTGCCTATCTCAAGTAGGTTAGAATTCGGTTACCTAATGTGCTTTTATGCGAGGTTGAGATTAGATCCAGAGTACAGGGGAAGGTTTATATTCCAGGTAGGTGGCCATCATGGTTCAAAATATCGCAAATTGAGCGTATGTCCACGGAAATGAGACAAATTTCCGAGTGGGATAAATTAAATCGGTATTAGGCCGAGACTTAGCCAACTGTAATAAAGCTGACTATTAAAAATGGATTGAAGAGTCATATGGAAGTTCTTTTCCGTGTTTATCTGACATTCTTGGTCTATATTCATCTTTTGCAATTGTGGTTCGAGGTGTTTGACTTCGTTCGTAATTCCACTCTTCCCATGTTTATTTTTAGTCCATGTACCTCTGTATCAAACATTTCTTAGGTTATTCGTCAATCTTAGGCATGCGTCCATATCTAATAGTGTCCAATTTTTATTTATTGGTGAATAGAACGCTCAGTGACTGAACATAGGATGGGTTTGGGAATTCCCATTATGGCTAGATAAGGGTATGACCATTCAAATAAATATTTTACTTAAGGCCTACGTTGATGACCGACCTTGTCAGTTGCCTGAAGTACACGGTAAAAATTCTTACAAATATTGTCGGACACGCCATGTTAAGGTAATTTTATTTTCTGTCGTGAAATTCACCTTCCATGCTACCAAAGGCACCCATTTCTGTGAATTTTCAAAATTATTTTTCATATTGATCTATGATTTGTAATAAGATAGAAAAGATCATAGTGGAACCGTGAGATGTAAGAATAATTTTTTGTTGTAAATGTCTACTTAAATTGTGAAGTCTCTTTTTTCCATTCCTTAAACTTGTGGGGAAATTTTAATATCCTTTTTTTTGGATACAGAGATATTGTTAATCTATTTGTTTGTACCTTTTGAGAACATTGCATCACAAATGGCACGTACGTACGATGACCCCAGAAGAGCATAAGCGAATGATTTTTGATATTGTTTCGAGATCGATTTCAAGCCCTTTGCTCAAGGTGCGTATGTGAAACAAGAAAGCAATACGAATTTGTGATTTCCCTTGGGTAGTTTTGTTTTTACAAATATCCGATTTCCCCTAGTGTGCTTCATTGGACATGGTAACGTTACGTAGGAACGTGCCAAAATTTCATTAGCCAAGCAAAGGAGGGACTTCTATCTTTGATAATGAAGCAAACATGTTTTTGGCAGTTAAATAGAAACTCAATTTATTCAAATTCTTGAAATTATATTATGTCAAATCGTATTTACTTTGTTGCATTTTTGGTCACTTAAGCGTAGAAAGTTTGTCGTAAACCAGGGTCCCGCGTATGGGAATTTCTTTAGTCCATGCTCTTTTCTGACATAAAAGCCCTTTTACTTCGTGTTGAGGATAATTGAATAGCATGGGTATGCACATGTCCGATTCATTAGCATATGACTTGTAACTCCAAATACTCGCTGCGATTAATTTGATTGGTGTTTTCCGGGTTGTCAGACGAGAATGAATCCAATCTTTGTTAAAAACGCCCAGGGAAATGTTCTTGGTAAGAGTAACGGGTTCATTTGCATTTCCATGTGATGAATGAAACGCCGAAGAAGGAATGAAACGAGGAGGGCGATAAGAGGTGACGTTTCGGATATTAAATGAGAAAAGGGTGTAGTGTACCGGATACATTCTTCTCAGAGTGATGAGGCCCGAGAAATACGTGTCATCGTATCGTATCGAATACCTATTCCTTTAAGGAATATTACCTGTGTTGTGGGCACATCCAGCTAAATATCACAATCCAGTTTGAACATTTATGCTGAATTCAATGGTGACATCTTTGAAACAGGTAACAATAACTCTCTGGTAAATGATTGAGATTTTTATCGAAGATAAGGTCGAAGATAAGTAGTTTATATATAGAATTGCCAATCGGTAGCGCATATACAAAGAGATGAATGCAAAATTTGTAAGAATGGAAAATTATGTATTTGGGTAGGCATCGTTGACGACAACGTAAATTATTATTGAAAATAACAGCTGAACCTTTGCTATGTAGAGAATTTTAAATTAGGGGAATACTTAAAGAAATATTAAAGTTCTACTTTGATTACATCGGAGGGCATTTACTCAAATTCAAGCGAACGTGATCACCTCGTCAAACGTTAAAGGTCATACATTCGCTGGGAATGAATAAAAAGGTGTATCGTTGATTGGATCAGAGTTTCAAAAGACACTTCCGAACTGTAGAGAATTGCAAACATTCGGGCGTCCTCGCGCCCTTGGTAGCACTCCGGAGCTGGCAACAAGTCAATCCAAGCGCCCCTTTGGCCTGAGGGCCCTAGAAAGTCAATGCCACTTTCGGGGACCAAAAACCAACCGCCTCCCTCCATCGTCTTCATCCGAGATTAAACCCGTCTCGGAGAGCACAAGGCCGCTCCCAATAATCCCTGGCCTAATCTAAGCAAATCATAAGTCGACAAGGAATAGTATAAATAATCAAAAGTGGGAGAGTGATATGAAAAAAAAGACTCCCTCAGCTGGCCTGCTGTGGCGCAAGTGGTTTGAAAGGAATGTTTGAAGTGGCAGAGGAAAGCATTACTTTTTTTTCCTCAGAAGACTAGTGTGGGGAATAAAAAGGGGAGCGAATGAAGCTAGTGCAGAGTGGAGCTGGAAGGGGTCCGGTTGAAGAGCTTTCAGATGACGGAAGGAACCTTTGACGCGGTCTTTCCTCTTGAGTTCTAAGACAGCCCTGTTCACAGCTGAGGGATCACAAGTTAGCTTCGTGCATGTATAAACGAGAAGATTGTTAGCCTATGCACGTGGCTATTTTACATTGATGTGTAATTTATACCATGGATACTTAGATCCCTATTAAATATAAAATGTTATGCTTGTTGTATATGTAGCGTTTAAAAATAAAAGTTTCATTAAAGAATAAGTGCTTATGAACGTGGTATTTTTTTCATGCATTTAAGACACGAACACAAGTCCGCGCTTAAATTGTTTACGGTGTTTTTCTCTAATTATTGAACTTACGTCAGACAAATAACAGTGCATCTGTAACTGATATGTAGAAAACTCTTCAAAAATGTATGGATGGCCAAGAGATCAGCGATGTTGGAAATTCATTGGTATAAATGATAAGATTCGTTGATGAAAAGTTTGATAGTGCTACTTTATAAATGGTAGTGAAAGTAGTGAATGCACTGGATTTTAATTCCAAATGTGTTCAACCAATAGTATCTACTTAACTGATGTCACAAATTCAAAAATGGTACTGTTAAATACCTTGAATCATTGTCTAGTCTATTCTGAATTAAAGTTTCATCTCAGTTGAATGTTGTTTTCCACATGTTATGAATGCTGGCTGCATAATGATGGGTGTTGTCCCGAGCTAATTCATGTGTTATTTTTGAAGCATATAATCATGAGCTACTTATGAATAATATCACTTGTAAATTTCCACACGAAGTAAAAACGGAAGATACTGATGGTTGTAAACTTTTTCTCGTGGCATTGAGCAGTATCATTACCTTTTCTTTTGTCCTTAGTTTTCATTGACTTTAAATACCATAAGCATATTGATCTTTTTCAGTTTTTCATCAATTAGTTTTCCCTTCATTTTCAAAACATAAAAGAAACTGTAATATGATTTACGGTTTTCGGCCATGTTACAAGAAACCGTTTTGACATGGTTGAACTGAAAGAAGGAAATTTTGTGCTGCCCACTGTTTATTTAAACAATTATGATTCTTGCACCGCGCTTCAAGGGTTCTCGTCATTTTCAAGTTTCTTTCTGAGAGCTACGAAAAGTGTGTTACTTAAAAGGTTGTTGCATGAATCTTTTTTTAATAAACTGCGAACAGAATAGTTTTTTCCACCTAAATTTAAGCAATATTACTGGCAGAAAATGAAAAAGGAGTAAATAATTTTTTTGTACTCAATATGGAGCAGGAAAAAATTACTCTGCAGATTCCAGTATTAGCTTTTTTGGCTCTGATATTCATTTAGCTACTCATTCCAAATAGGGGCCAATTTTCACGGCAAAATTTTAGCGAAGAGTTTATCAGACAGATGCAAAATATGGCGGTGCCTAGCGTTCATTTACGTGTGCTACGGAAGGAATAAAAGGCCTCATTGGTTAGTTAGCCTCCCACGTCACATTCGATTTCTGTTCACCACCACGCTACAAGACGATGCGATAGAGATAAGATTCAGTTGTTTTTTTGCCATCAGAAATTCTTCAGGCGGAAATGTCAGCCGCCAGTGGCGCTATGGTGATCCGCCTCATAGCCGAGCCAGGATCACGTGTCTGTCCTTCCCACAGAGAGCAGACGGACGCTGTGTTACTGCCCCCTTCCTCTCGGGTGCTTGCGAGAATAATTTCCCCCTTCCTGTGCCGTTCAATTTTTTGTCGCCATCTCCGAGTCTGCGAGCGTCCAGCATCGACAGGCCGTGCACTCTGGGATTCTCCTCACGAGCTGTCTCTTGATGCCCGACGCAGCACACGAGGAGGGGCATCAAGAAAAGAAACAGTCGTTGAGGGGGGTAACAGCCCTTCGGATATGCCAGCGCACGGCAAACTCGCCCGTAACCTTGCCGACAAAGAAACATTGACGTGGAAGAGCGAGGAGAACGAATGAAGCGAGATAGATGAAGGAGATGGAGTAGGGAAGCTCATACGTATTGCTTTCGCGAGATCCGCTCTCTTCCCCCTTCCGAATCCTACGTGATGTCTCGCCGTCGCAGCCACCGGCCTTGCCTCCCCTCCCCCCACCTTGCCACACGCTAATTAAACCCGTCATCGGGAGGTGCATGTACCCCCTGAGGAGAGCTACACGGTCTCTCAAAAAAATAGAAAAAAAAACCAAAACAAATAATCAATAACTGCGATTTTTCGTATCGCTACGCATTAGATTTTTTCATCCCCCCCAATCATCCATGCTAGTGATGAACCGCCATCAAAAAGCCTTTCACTTTTAATGCGTAATCGGTTTAATTGAACAATGGAGTTGAGCGTGTTTAAAACCAGGAAGGGGGCAAACAGGATTTTGATTTTAAAAAACTACCGTTCACCGATGCCGTAACTGAATTGATCTTGGGGTCCATAGTGCGACGATGGGTTTTAAGCCTCTTAACCGGAGGTTTTCATTCGTCAGTCGGGACAAAGGAAAGCAAACTGGTGTGCCGAGGAAACACAATGGGTCTATTTCGCAGTTCGACGGTGTTCTCCGCGAGTGATTGACGTTTTTAATGCGTTATTAACGCAACGGGACTGCACATGGCTGGTTTTGGTTTCCGTACGGCTGGTTTGCCGTTTTTTTTTAGAATCATTCTCACCCATGTTTCTCGTGCGAGGACCACTTAGTAGTGTCAATAAATCGATGGCATTGAATGAATTCAAATTTGTTACGATTTTCTACATAATTTAATGAGTTTAAGCCACGATTGTATTAGGATTTATGCGATACGTTTACTCGATCCGTTTTGAGCATGTTTTCAAGCCGGCCCAAATCTTTCCTTCTGACCATTGGTGACAAATTAAAATAAAATATATCTGACATTGATTATTTAAAGAGATATAAATATATTTAGACGCTAGGTGTAATATGCGTAACATGTTTGTGGTGGAGAATATTTTTTTCCCAAGTTCTGCAACATGAGTTTATCTTTGTTAGAATGAAAATTTTCACCAATGTAAACATTCAATGATGGATGTCTCAACAGAGGATCTTACTAGAGAATAGAAGTTAAACACCCACGAAGAGATAATATGAGTCTTTGGCTGTTTATTCTGAAATTAATAGACAACTTTCTTATTATCAAACATTTGTATCCAACCATAGAAAAATATACTTACATCAAAATTTAGCAGATTTAAACACCCACGAAGGGATAATTTGAGTCTTTTGCTGTTTTTCTGAAATTAATAGACAACTTTCTTTTTATCAAACATTTATAGCCAACCATAGAAAAATATACTTACATCAAAATTTAGCAGATTCTAGCTATGTTATATCCTATATAATTTCATCTCGATTAAATTATTCTCACTTCCGATATAATTTCATCTTAATTAAAGTTTTCGTTCGTCATGTATTTTATAGGTAAATCATTTTGTCAGTTATTTTGTATCCTGATCAATTTTAATTGATTCGGCGAGAAGTTTACATTTAGCATAGCATTCATCGGCTAAAATATTTGAAGAGCAATTAATTACCTATTTCTGTCTTATGTTGAGATAACTCCCAGAAACTTTTGTTGCTTGCCTGACCCTCAGCTCTAATCATAGGTCAGCAACTTCTATTTATTCACGTATGTTATATTACCAGCTGTCATTTTGCTGTAGACCGATTTTCTGCAGCTCTCAAATCCATCTTCCCTTCTGCTGACCGCTAAAATCGGTCTAAAGTGTTTGTCAAAACGTTATTCATAAAATGCCTAATATATTCTATACTTAGTCTTCCCTGAAAAGGGAATCTGTTCATGCCATCTTATATTATATTTTTCAGTCGGCTGTTCAACCGTAAATAACGTCTAAAATTTGGTCACTTCCCTCTTTTTTATATAAATATTTTTTCTCTGTTCCTCGTTTTTCATCTTAAATGGTGAATTTGGCAGGCCATTTGATCTTAACCTTTGCTATTTCCTGATATGTAAATAATAAAAGTATGTATGATAAATGTATGATAAAAGAATTAGAGCGTGTGCAAAGGAGATCCGCTAGGTTTGTTAAAGGCCGTTATGATAATTGTATAAGTGTTACGAGCTTAATAGAAGAACTAGGATGGGAATTACTATCAGAACGCAGGTTAAAATATAGGTTAAACCTTTTAAGTAAATTCGAAACCGATTTGTTCACAGATGACGTTAGATATATATTGAGAACCCCTGCGTATTATGCTAGGTTTTTTCATATTAACAAGATTAGAGAGATAGATTGTCGTACCGATAGATTTAAAATGTCATTTTTCCCGCGTACCGTAAGAGAGAACAATAGGCAGCGAAGCAAAGGGATAGGTAGGTGAAGTATAGTTAGAGTAGTCTGTAGTGCATGATGCATGTAATAACAACCAATAATCCCTTTCTTATTATGTAGATACTAACCACCTAGCTGCATGTGACCCTGTTCTCTAGCATGCCTCCCTTAAATATCCTACTTGCATGGCAATAGTGCATGTTTGGTGATCTTCACCCCCTGCCACACGCCCTCGTGGTGGCTCGCAGGGTATTACGTAGATGTAGATGTAGATGTAGATGTAGTGAACATTTAAATTTATTCCTCTTCCCATGCTAATGCATCTGAACCGAGTTAGGCATTTCCTATTGGTCACTCAATCTCGATAAAAATTCGAGATAGCCCGCTGAGTCTCTCTCGGCTAACACAAACAAGAGAATCGGAGTAACGATAATGCCTAAATGAGATCTTTCAACATTCCGAGAAGACTGTCATGTGGAAACGAGTTTTTAATGCGAAGTCATGCTCATCAATTCTACATCGATGCGATATGCCTTCAGGCCTCTTCTTTGTGTGTCTAAATCCTACCTGTTCGTTTTGGGTTATCCTTTTTCTATGGAGGAATAAATCAACGCTGGCATAGTAATTAGCAAGGATATTAATATTCCGGACTAGAAGTTACATATTAAATTGACGCGAGGGACCTTTGGTGGCTTCAAAATAAACACCTCGTATTTTATCTGTCGCATAATGAATCGGAAATTTTGAATTTTTAGTGACTCCTTTTTAGTGCCTACATTAGGATTAATCATGTTTTGCTCAGATTTGTTCTTTTTGCATTACTCAATCATGTGTCGATCTTTTTGTACTCTTTGCATGCATACTCGGAGACTTCAGTTTAACGTAGACCGGTGTTCAGCTGGAATATTTAAGGGTGAAGAAATCAAATTATAGTACTTTAGGCAAATCACTTTAGAAAAATGTAGTTGAAATTAAGTGGCCCACGATTTTGGTCGAGATTTTAACCTCTCCGTAGCCGAAATTCTTCATCTTTTTCCCTCCGATTGAATTCAGAATTACTAATTTTCATTAACCTTATCTGGAGGAGTAAGAAGGAGCACAAACGATGAATCATAGTACAAAGCAACGGAAATTTCAACCTCATTCAATATATTGTACTTTCTTAGGCGATATGTTATAGAACAGCATTTAAAAATGACCCACCAAGGATATCGTACTGTCTACTTTATTTTCATCTCGAACAACACGTGTTTCAACTGACTAGCAGTCATCATCAGGTACAAAATGATGACAACAAATTTAATTCGCTTGATTACTGCGTAGCTGAAAAAAAACAACCGTAAACCTTCCAATATTCTTAAGCCGAGAGCAAGCCCTCTGCTGACCTAAGATCAAGAGCCTTAGCTCTCTTGGTAGTACAAATTTGGCACTTAAACGAACTCAGGACTTTTAACGCATTAGAGTAATGGAATTGATTACTATTTCCATTTATGATGACGTGGGTAAATAAAATAATATTTCGCTGATTAGGAAATGGTAAAATGACTTTGCACTGGAATTATGAGTTCAGCGATGCGAGAAACGTACTTGCTAATACAGGTCGTTTCGGAGGTAATAACTTATTTTCGACTTATACCCAATCTGTTATACCTGATGATGTCTGCCTGATGAAGTCAGTTGAAACAAGTGTTGTATGAGTTAAAAAATAAAGCAGACGATGCGGTTTCCTTTGTGAATCATTCTCATTCAATATTCTTATGGATGCCTCAGAAATTGACGATTAGGAGCCTAGACGGTGAAAATTTGCAATTGTTGTAAGGCATAATATAAAAAAATCACTAAATTTCAATGATGAAAATATAGTTAGAAAAAATATTTATTTATTTATTTTATAATATTCCTTGGCAATTAGCCTGGTATAGCTGTAACTAAAAATAGAAGACAATATTTAAAAAAGTTCACGATTATTTCTTAAGATTTTTTCTTTCTCATGAAAGGTCAGAAAAACACCCTCAAAACTCATTCCATTTATTAACACCTTGATTGAAATAGGGATATTTTAAGATGCTGATTTTGTTCAGCGTTTAGATAGACCTCGCCTGGTGTCTTTATTTCAACGTACATGTACGGATTAGACATCGACCGTTGATCGCTCTTAACCCGACCCCTTACACGCACTTAATCTCTCGTTCAATCCCACTGGCGCATGCTCTCGCACTTTAAGCTATGTGGCTCGTCAACATAAGCTCCAATAACCGTTGCATTTTGGAAAAAAATATAGGATTGCGCAGGAAATAACACCGCTTCTGAGTATGTGTGGTCCCGATGACAGAAAACAAGTAGGAGTTTGACGTTCCTTTTTTGGCGCTTTCTGCCAAGTGTTCTTTGCGTCCTTAATCCTATGTCGCTTTCTCCTGCTTTATTAGAGGAAGCGGTGGCTGTCGTGAGATCTTTCCTAAATCAGCATTCCCGCCGACTGCGATTTTGAAGTAAGGATAGTTTGAAAGGAGCTGGGGGACAACAATCTGTCACTACCGACCACCCATTGAGACCATACAAGCACTTCGGAGTGAGTCACCTAGGAACGGCTTCCAGCGCGAAGAAGTATAAATGAGCACAGGCGGACACGACCGGAAATTCACACTTCTTTCTACTCGTGAATATCCACCAATTGGTTCGAGACAAAATGTGGCGCGGGCTCTCTTTTCTACACTGCTTTATTCCCCATCCTGTGTTATTCCCTTTGACAGATGTTCAAACTTAAACCCACTTAACTTTGAGAAGTATTTTATTTTATTATTCTCTGAAGTTTTCCGCGACCGTCTACCACCTTCTTGGGAGAGCTCACTGGCGTATCTTTCCTCAAACACGTGTTCGGATGCTTTTCTTCTCCATTTCTAGGGGATATGTTGGTTAAAACTTTAAAAAGGGAAATTCCCAGGCATGGTATATGGTGGGAGAGGTTTACGGCAGAGGGGAATACCGACTATAGGAGTGTACGCTGGCGAAGGGATTTTATTTTTTTTGGCGCCCGGACTAACGGGGCTGACAGGCTTCAAAACCATTATTCGCGCGCGCCAGGAGCATAACATACGTTCGGACGGGATTTCCAAAAGGTCGGGACATTTGTATGTACAAATGCGTAGCTATTCGACGCTCTCACACACCATTCATGGCATACGGGAGTCGGTCGAAGAAAGCAGGAGGTGGGAGGGTCTTCAATCATTTTAGGGCATTTAGACCTTTCCTCCCCCTCCACCCCCCCTCACGAGTCAACGGGAGGTCAAGTCTCTTGCGGACCCTGGTGGTAGGCGGACGCTGCCGGGGGTCCCGGGGAAAACCAGACTGCTTTCGGGGACTGCCTCGACCACCTCCCTCTCGCTGCAAATAAAGGCCCCAGTTCGAAGAAGGGATTTATCTGTTTGTGCGGGCCCGCTACGCATGACGGACTTCGCACGCGGAGCCGCTGGGAAGAGTGAAATCCGAGTAATGTTTTACGGTCCCCCGAAAACCGCGTCGGGTCCGACTCGTTTGAATCTTTGACGCGTTCGTTCATGAAGTTGGCTGGCTTTGACGGTTTTAATTGAATTTCGGCGCACGAGTTTGTGAATGACGCAAATAGGCGGAAGGCAGCCTTTAAAGAGCAACGCCTCCTCACCAGGGGTTGTCGTTTTGTGTGCCGTGGGGACTGATTTTGGAAATATCCTGTTCGGATTTTTCGCGAACAAATCTGCGTTGCAGTTCCACGTCACATACTTGTATAAATTAGGCTTTACTCAATTTTGCTGTCAGTTTCATCCATTCTTCTCATACCTAAAAGCTAGACATGAAAGTGTCAGGTAACGTGAAATCAACAATTTCACATTCGCCAGGATTTCAAAAATAAAAAATTAGTACTTTACTCATTCTGGGTCAGTAAAATGAAAGAAATGGTCGGATTTGTCTTCATAAGAGGAAACAAAGTCAGTCGTTCAACAAGGTCATGAGTCTTTCATAAGTATGCGCTGCTTAGCTCATCCGGACCCTATTGGAGAAATATAAATCACGCAGGCAATAATTACTCAACAAACATGATAGCTATTTCAAGGGGAATAATTGGCACTTGCATTCAGTGTGCATTTAAGTGGAGAAAGGTTTGTCTTTGTGAAATCGTTTAAACCTGGGAACGGAAATATATTGATTGCTCGAAGCTGCGTTGTAGCTATTGTCGGTGGATCAGCATGATGTATAGTGAAATTTGTTGGTGAGTTCACCGACCCCTTATATCGACACCGACCCGTAATAGTTGCTCTTGGTTTCAGGCGAAATGTATCAAAAAATGAAGGCAAAATAAAGAAAGATATCAGTACACACTGCTCTGCCACCTAGCGCTTCTCCCGATTTTTCATTATAGATGGTAAGATTTTCTCGTATCGCTCCCAAATATTTAATTAAATTATCCTCGAGTTTTTTCTAAGATTGTCCAAGGATGACATTAGATTTCTCTCAGCCAGGCATGGAAAATATGACTTATGTTTACTTTCACAATCTTTTATTTATTTGTGTTGTATCGATTGCGGCCTAAAAATTGGATAACTTCCATTTCGCTCACAACATTCAAAATATTTTTTATATCAGGAATAATATCTATATATTTTTGTGAGAGAAGCTGACTATAAAACTCAACATATGAGAGAATTTGCGACACATTTGGCCTCCTGTGAACTGTAATCCTGGAATGTGTTAGGATTTTGAACCACTAATGGCTATAAAGCCCAAGCGTTAGTAGCTATTTGTCATGTATTATCGTTAAGTGATAAATTGAATTCATTGTAGCTTATGAATTTGTCTTATTTCTTATTAAGTTAGGGAAAATAATCATATCGGAGAACATTGTATCAAAACCTTATTTAAATAGGTATTACGTGCTCAATCGGGTTATTCATTAAGTAAATACCATCTAATCTTAGACCACCCACCGTCTCCATTGTAACGAGAATGACAATCGGTATGGCTGGCTGTGTGATAGCACACTCGCAGCTCCTGTTAATTTCAGCGTAAGTGTATCTAAGGAGACAATCGGCTTCCTCCTTCCTTAATTTCATCCCAAGGTTTTAGAACGTAGGCACTCTGAACTATCAGTTCCTGCTTGATATGTTTTATCTGTAGGCGTGCGTATATGTGCCTATAGCTACGAGAGTCAGATACCGCACGTGATTATTGGCGAGTTATTGTATCTTCTTATCTGCGAGTTGGACTAGCAGGCTGAGAGTCCTTACGCTCAAGGATTTGATTAAAATCTCGAACAAAAGGCCTTTCAAAGCCCACCACAACGGTTCTAATCGGAGAGATAATTAACGCTGCAGAGAAAGAGTACTCAGCATTGACTAATCTAGGAAGATTAAAAGGGTCGAATTGCAGACGGTTGAATTAAATCGTTTCCCGACTTCCATTTCAAGTGAAGCTTCCAATGAGACTTATTGACTGAGTACCTTATTGACTGTGAATGCTACCCTCAACAAAAAAGTGGACATGAAGCTACAATCAGTTAATTTTATTGAAAGCTGGAGATTTTAAAACAAAGCGAAAGCCATTGAACGACATTTAATGGGTAGTAAACCAAGATTAAAAATTATTGAAATGAAACATTGTACTTTTCTAGTTAACTTATATTTTTCTATCTTCACCATGCAATTTAGGTATGGATTCGTGAGCCAAACTAGTGTATTATCTAGAACCATCTGCCGTGATTTAATGGATATCGGAAAATTAAACAGCACTAGACAGTAGGCCGTGTGGTAATTTTTTTATGACTTATTCGTATTATTCAGTTGGCAAGTCTACAGGCTTTTCATCGTGATCAAACTTTAAAGTTACTCCGTTGCAACACTTAAATCAATTATTGGCATGTAGGTGAAAGTTGTAGTTTTAAAACAACAATAAGCAGTGCTTTAATAGCTAATCATTTAATTTGAAATGCATGCTTGAATGCTTTTGGGTCCTAGTTTTTCTTGAGATTATTCTTTTACTTGATATTCGCACCAAGTCTTTTAAGCCCATAAATTGCAGCAAATTCCATCGTATTATCATCCAGGTGTACCCTGAAAGAAGTATCATCGTGAAAAGTCATTTATTTTGATTTTACTCCGTCAATATTCGTTAAACTAATCTTTCTTTGCAGAGTGTTAGGACATATCATTGGGTTTCAATTTCTCGTAAGATAACGAAGAGAGTTCATGAATGGTATCGTATGCTTTGATGAAGAAATGAGCAATCTTTCCCCCTCAGTTTTTAAAAAGTCTTTTATCCGTAGTTTTTAATGTTCATGAACCTATAAGCACCATCATTCTCATTGGTAGCCAGCTGAATAAGATTAGTATGTTTATGGACCTGAGCTGATTATCACGATGGCTGCGGGTATTTTTACCACCTCGCGTTGTGAATGTAAGACATAAAACTTCTTTGACTATTTCTTCTTTTAGCTATGGCTCCTCTGTACAGTTACTCCCTTATCGGAATGAACTGCCATAAATCATAAAGACGCACAAAAACACCGCAGCAATCATACCCACTAGTTAGCTGATAAGTCTTTACACCAACTATAACCGTGGATGTGTTTTTGGATGAACGTGTGCGCACATTTTTGCCATAATTAGAGAAAAGATGCACGAACTGTCTTAAGATTTCTGGATTCGAGAGTATACCATGCTATCACTTATTCCCGAAATTATGCTAAGATTTACTTAATTCTGGTATTTGAAATCTACTAGAGTATACTCTTCAATCTCAAGTAAGGACACAGAATGTAAATTTTCATTGAGCTATGCTTTGAACTCTAAAAACAAATATGTAATAGAAACTCAGACAATTAGTGATCGTAATTCGATTCATTGGGGATTGAGTTGCTTCGATGCCTTTAGATCTGTATCGGTTGTTCAAGAATTGCACTATGCGACACTATTTGTGTGACGGATTGCAAATTCAATAAATTCCATTCCATGGGACGATTCTTTTATTACGAGGCTAACTTGGACACTCTTGTGAAGGATTTGTGCACTATTGAGGGAAAGAATTACTACTATATGAAATACTGGGTAAATAATACTTTGGATGCTCGGCTCTAGTTGGGAACTGTGGCGCGACTCCTCTTCAGTAGAATAACGGGAATGAAGTCTAATAGTCGTAAAATAGAATTGAATAATTGATAGATATAAGAAATGAAGGAAGTTTACAAACGCCGGGATTTGTCAAATTCTTCTTTCAGCTCTAAACCTATTTTATTTCTCAATATGATTCTCAAATTCATAATTAGGTAAGTTAGGGCTCTCCAAATTGAGAAGAAAATGGAAGCCAGAAACACACAAAGATTTGTAACGGAGCTGTTTCTCTTCAAAACCAAAGGAACCTTTACGACGTTGACATGGTTAAATTAAAAATAACTTTCAGTCAGTGAAAGTCAGAATGCTCTTCTTCCGATTTTGCTCGGCGGTAGCATTTTCTTATTACGAACGAGGCATCAGCATCTTATATCGTCCTTTGGTATCCGACCTTGGTGGTCATAAACAATAAATTATTAGAAATTACATAGTTGGTGTCTGCTAACCTCATTGTTGGATCGATTCCACATAGTTAAGCCCGAGGCGGTCGATTTCGTATAAAATGTAGGAGTTTAAGCACCTAGAAAAAGCGTCACGACCCGGAAAATGGCGTGAAAGAAAACTCGAAAAAATGTAATATCAATCATGCATGAAAGTTTTTTCCTAGGCTATTGCACTAGACATCAGATAAGTGATAAGTAATTCAATATCGTACTTCATAACATGGGCGATGTCTCCGTTTTAGAGATACCCCGGCTATTCTTGATCATGTCAGCAATTGTTTACCGTCTCGATACTCATCGCAGAAACCATGTAGTTATTTTTTTTTGCCAAGGACCCAAAACGGCAATTAACTATTGCATAGCGCCTCTGCGTACCTGGCGCATCGGACGGGCACAACTCACTCTGTATCTCGAGAAACGCCTGTCTAGCGTCGGTGCCGAAATGTGCAAACCTTGGCTGTGCAAGGCTGCTAATGGGAGGCCTCCATAATTGGTGCAGAAACAGCCCTGTACGTCTTTTTCATTAAAATCGACGTCAGAAGTGTGCAGAGAGGAACCGACGAGTCCACGAGCTCCAGAACTCTTTTCAATATTGGCATCATGTTCCTCCGCCGAGCACCAAATTAGGAGGGCGCACGAGTTAGTCAGTCACGGTGTGATGAATTGCCTCCGCTACGAAAAACCGCGAACCGAGGCATTTTGCCGTATAAACACGACTCGCACGGAAACTACCCCGCCTCCGGACTTAATTTCGACTTAATACGGAGTCTATTATCGTACGTATACACAAACGTGCCCTCAGCATGCGCAAGGCATTTCGCCGGCCGAATGGATGGAAGGTATACATACAAATGACCCGGCCTCTCTCCCCTTCAGAGATGGTCAGAGAAAGCGCGAGGCGGTGTGGGGAGGCAGTGATTCGAACCTGAGGGTGAGACAGCATAGCGGGACTTAGTAGGGCAGGCAAAAGAATGAAGGGTCGAATTAGTGCATGGTGGGGAGATAATAAAAAAGACAATCGGCGGTCGTACACAACAATCTCCTTTGAGGCGGCCAAACTTTTATTTATCCCTCATCCACGATGAGATACGCGTCGGAAGTGGTGGAGATTCGGGGCTCACAGCAGCGACGGGAATATTCATAGAGGGATAATCACGATCGAATTGGTTGGAATGGTGAGGGGCGGTGAGGAGGGGGACTTTTTTCGTCCTCTCGGCTTGGAAGTTCGGTGGTTTGGGGGCGTTGTGATGACGGCTGGGTTGGGAAGCCTTAAAGGTTTTGTGGATGAGCGGGTTGGGGCGGGAGAGGGGAAGGGGGCAGGACGGGGGCGGCGGGGGGCCGGTGGTGGGGCAGAGAAAACAGGTTGGCGTGCGGAAGGTTGTTCGTGGAGTGAGGCGATGAGAGGCGTGTGTGGTGGTTCGAGTCACGGCCGGTGGTGTGGGGAGGAAAATTGGGGGGTGGGGCGCAGGGAGCAGTTGCGGGGCGGAGACCGGGTGGGGCGGAGGGCGGCGGGGGGGCAAGGAGGGGGAAGGAGGAGGGAGAGACAGGGCGTAGTGGCGTGGAGGTGATGGGGCAAGGAGAATGAGGTGGAATCTTCATCGGAGAGGTATTAAACCCGCCAGTGGTAAACGTGAAATTTCTCCCGTCAGTGGCAGCGACGTTGGATCTGCGAGATCCAAGAAATAAAATAGAGTAACCCTTAAAATACGTACTAAATTCCACCGAATGAATAATAAGTGATAGCTATTACTTTCCTCATTACCTATTCTTGACAAGATAAACTATCACTGAGTGTCAATGTTAGTGTGAACGCGTCTTCCTAGCAACCAATCCTGGTCGTTTTACGCGAAACACTCAGCTGCATAGTTGGTTATGTGTATTTTTGTCTTGTAAAGAGGGGAATAGCTATAATAGTTCGTGGACAAAGATTTGGAAAATAGACCCGGTTATAATGCCGTGCCCGAGTTCTCGCAATTTCTGTATGTGGACCAAACTTCGACTTCAAATGTTGCGTGCTCAAAGGCCTTAGTGCTAGCTATTCACATTTTTAGCAGAATTATTTGCCCTTTTGTGCAAGATATTTTCAGCGGTATTTTTAAGTAATTTAGCCTGTCCCGCACGATGTATGATCCAGGACAAGACCTGTAAACTAGCCGGCTCTAGATATTGGGGACGGAATCCTATGCGGTCGGTGTCGTCCTATAAGGTCTCCTCGATTTTGTGACTTGTACTGGCCCGAAAGTGCTATTTTGATTAGGATCTTTACGCTTGTCCTCTAAAATGTTTATTGGCTTAAGTCAATTTGCCGGAGCCGCGAAAAAAGTTTACCTGCTCTCGAAGCAATAACTAATAATCTACTGTAGTAACTAATAAACTATGACCCTATTTTCTAGCATGTCTACATTATATATCCTACTTACATGGCAATAGTGCATGTTTGGTGATCTTCACCCCCTGCCACACACCCTCGTGGTGGCTCGCAGGGTATTACGTAGATGTAGATGTAGATGAAGCCTGGGGCCTTATTCAGTAAGTAATCGACGCGGTCGAACCTCGGTAAATCCGTGGATGGACGTCGAATTCCCCGAAAATTCTGAGCTTTCGAATGCTCCCCTTTGAATTTTACATGGCTCTGACGTCAAAATTGCGTCACTGTCGAGACTCGGAAAGTCCGAGGATATACAGAATAGACCCCCTGGTGAAGGAGTCGAACCTCATTTAGCTGGGCCAGCCCAGGCCCGAACTCGGAATCCGAGCCTCAGCGTCCATCCTTCACCTTAGGTGAAGGTGAAGCACTAACTGACCCACCGCACTTTAGTTTATGACTTGTATAATTTAACGATGAAAAATTTAGCGATTATAAAGACAGATACATTGCCGAATAGATAGGTACAAGAAGTCGTAGATGCTTTCCGCGCACAATAAGCGATCACAATAAAAACTAATCTTCTCTTAATAAATTCACATAATACACGTCACCATTTCTTCTCCCAAAGCCTTATCTCATACATGTTTACACGGCTGGTATTGTAACACCCCCTACCAAAAGCCCATGCGGCGGCTCGCAGGGTAATATATAGATGTGAAAAATTATCATTTGACTGCATTCTATTGGGATTTAACGGTATTGACCATGCGTTAATGCCTTAATGAAAAGTTTAAAACTGGTGTCTCCGGACTTAGGGAACTAGATGACCGCTTTCGCTCTCGTGTCTTAGAAATAATTTAAGTCACAACCGAAAAATTTGAAAGAAAACCATTATAAAGTTTGATACTATAAATCGTCTTCGACAAAATGTTGCGAAAATCTCGTAGTTAATTTACGTAAATGTTTAATTTACTCCAACCTAGATTTCGTGATATCTACTACTACTGTAGTAGGTTCAATCTTTTTTTTATGACTTTGAATATGGCCGCTGAATTATCGAAACTCGGGTGATCATGAGTAGTCGTCCATCCTGAGATTGAATCGATCAGCTCTTATCTCCGCCGCCCTAAGAGACAACCGATTCATTCCAGCACACTTTATCACTATGACGTCCTTCGTAATTTGTCTAATGTATCCCAGTCATGAGCTTATTTTTTCTGTTCAATTTTCCTACTGCTCGTCTATTCAATTGGCTCTTGTCGGGAAAATGTTCCCAATAATCAATGTCATCTCTTCTTCTTATTTGAGACATCTTTCTTCCTCTCACGCTTCGTAGGACTTATGCCATGGAGATGCTTCCGTCTATGAGATCTTTCGTCAATAACTCCACATCTCCCGTGCTTCCATCCTCACATGTCCCGCAGCTGTTATTGAGTAAATGAATATGTATCAATGTGGAATTTTACCAAGGGCTATCTCGAACCGTACTTGTCAAACTGCTTCTCGCATGAGCGCCTGATACCTTTTCTTAATTGATATATATTTCAATTATAATACTAATGCAGGGCTGTGAATGTAGTCGCAGATGTTTTTTGATTTTAGCCACGATTCATCAAATCGTGGCTAAAATCAAAGGCGCGCGCGTCAGATACCAAACGTTTACTTCTGCCGCGTTAAACCCGGCAACGCTGCCGGGACCCATCCCGCCCACCGGAAGGCTTGTCCCACATGACTCCCGGTCGAGAGGAGGTCCCGCCCCCTTTCGCTGCCCCCCTTCCCCCTCCCCGCCCCTCGAGAGAGAGAGAGAGACCACACAGGGCCGCCGCCCCCTTCCCCTCCCTGTTGTACCCACCAAACACTACCCTATCCCCCCCCCCCACATGCCCCTCGAAAGCAATTCCCTCCGCCCCGAGGGCCAGCCAGCCTTTCGCGGGGCGAATGGGTGGGGTTTTCGGGGGGAAACGCTTTGGACGCCCCGGCCGAGGTGATGTCAGGCTTGGGTTCATTGGGAATTTTGGCACCCAGTGTGGAAGGAGGGCCTATAAGCCGGAACCATCCATTTGATCTCAAACCCCTCAATATCACTTAAACTGAAGTTAAGGGTAGGATTTACGCTAAATGACACAGTGTGTGAGGAGTATAAAAAAGTATATGACGATATTTACGATGCAACAACATGCGACCAACGTCAGTAATGTACAATGTATGTACAAATTTGAGACATTAAGGTAGTATAAGCGACGTATAACGTCGCCAAAAATTCGAGAAATTGGGCCTCATTTTAATTTGCTATGATAACAAAATATATGCCACTTCCCGCGCCAGAGGGGTATTTGCCAAAGAATATTTAATTAATATCAATGAAGTTTCTCGAGTTTTGGTCAATTGTTTTATGGTGAAATGCGGAGGTTTTGTCTAATTTTTTGTTATCCTCAGGGCTTTTACATAATTAAAAACCCACGAGATTTATTACTGGTATATTTTATATATTAAAGAAATATATAATTTACCATTCAATTAAAAATTTTTATAATAAAAAAATGACTTTAAATCGCCCCCTCACGCTCGATCTGGCTTTACTTAGGGTATATCTTTCACAATGTACGATAAAAGCTCCTTCTCGACCAAAAATAATTTTGCCATTCCTTAAATGGTGATGTGGTGTGAATGAAACGTAAGTCGTTAGATTGCATTATGTGATTATTATAAATGAAGCAAGAATTACACTCCGTTGAAGTCCTGACGAGATTTATGGATATGGTTTGTTTCAATGGAGCTCTATTGGAGTACACAGCCGAACGAAATCCCACAGAAAAAGGCTTTTACTTGTCGGAAAGTGTTTCATTGAGTGTCTGAAAGACTGGTACTATTAATATGATTGTATATTTTTTATAATGATGAGACCCAAGTCAATGGATTTCACTTTCTACACCTAGCTATAGGATAGCACCTCATTTTTTTTCAACTTTAGTTAATTTGTTTTTCGAACACGTTTCATTGAGAATGCTTGCCCTACGTTCTTCAAATCCTCTCTGGTCTCGCTTGCTCTTCCTTGTCCTTTCCATCCATCATCTACTGATGGTCTCATTTACCTAGACATCTCCGCCCTTCCATGCCCAATTCTATTAATCATTTCTGTCTATCATAGCAAAAGTCTAGCCGAGCTTGCCTCTGTTGCCGCTGCATTTCTTTACAGTGATTGTTTTTCTAACTATCTTTCGCCCGAGCCACGGCTTAAATCCCTCAAAGTATATTTCCTCATTCCTATGCAAATATTTGGTAAAAATCTCTCGAATGCAAACATGGAATGGGAGCTAGTGGAACATCAAATGATACGACGAAAGAGCAAAGGATTCCATAAAATATAAATTGATTGATCATCATACTGAAACTAAAGGGATAGAAACATATCCACGGAGCATATGAAGTGAGGACGATAGTGACAAAATAAGACAGATAAAACAGATTTATAAAATGAAAGGTGCGAGATGTATATTTCCAAACACACCATTCACGACCAAAACCCCAAGCAGAAGAAACATATTGGATCGCACTGACTTTGATCTCTTTTTCTTCCATTTTTTTTAATTCTCCGTATATCATGACAGCCGCACATCATGGCAGCTTTTTACATGACGCTGTGCCGAGCACGTATGATAAGTCTTATCCGTTTATGGTAGATTTTTGTGGGATATCATTGTGGTTTACAGTAATTTAAACGATTATATCCATCCAACAACAGCATATCCCTCCGCCCCTTTTTTCATTAAACTACCTATATATATCTTCTGGTCCACTGAAAAAGGTTCTTCATTTGACCTTTAGTTGGAATCCAAATGGAAAAAAAATTCTAATCCTTAGTTTGGCCTTTGAGTGATCGGCTGCTCAAAGGTTCAACATCACTGGCGGATATATTAAATAGAATTCTTTTGTTCAATTTGCAACTCTTGTGAAGCCCAAAGCACTGAATGCCTTAAATTTCTTGTTCTCGCTAAGACTATGTCGGTTCATTTCTACTCTGACTCTGCCATTAGGAGAGTCTTTCCTTTAATTCTCCCTCTCATTGGGAAAAAAAATATTTCTTACATGTATTCATCTCATCTAAACTTTATTCCCTTATATACCCTTCGAAACATAACCTTCTCTATCATTACCGATGGACGAACTTCTTCTGATTCTTATATATCTTACTTAGAACACCAGTTTCATTTAATACCTAATGTTATTCAGCTACGGCCTTGTACTATACATGCTTTTCCTTTCCTCTCCATCCATTTTACCTATTTACTCCTCTTCTCTTTCTGTTTATTAGAAAATAGTCATTTTTTTAAATAATCTCTCCATCTTTTCCTCCCATCAATTGTGAAAGAGGCTCCCAACGGGATCCTTTCGACGGAACCGTTCTAAACTAATCTCACTCCTGGACATTGAAAAATTACTCAATATCGATTGATTTCATCAGTGCTCATCTGGACGTTATAGGTCAACCTCTATCTAGCTTGGAGTAGGACCTCGTTTTATAATGAAATAATCTACATCTACTTACTAACTTGCAACCCACCGTTATAGTGTTTGGCAGGGGGTGACTTCTCGCCAACATGAACTACAGCAAATAAATTTACTTTCACCAACAAGTACAACACCATGAGTTGCTACAAATGCTACTGAAACTACAAAAATAATCCATAATGTAACTATGAAAATGTGATACTAGAGTCATGCAGGGAACATGCAAATCATGGTGTTAGCACAACTCGGAGTACTTAGAAACATGTATTAGGGTGCATATGAATAACATCAGCTACACTACCTGTCGACTAACCTAATTTAAAGTCTTAACGCAGCCATTAGGATCTCTTATCGATCGCTGAAAAAAAAACGACATTTTAAACCTTTCTGTTATACAATCTGTTTCCTCTAATTTTGTTCGCAATTATCAACAGGGAGCTATTGTTAGAGCATAAATGATCTACTTTTCTTCACATTATAAGTGTCTACAATTGTTTTTACTGTGACAAGGCGTCTTTAGGCAGATTCTGTCATTTTAACCAGTATTCTTTACATTTTTCTTTTCGGGACTCGACTGCGTGGGGATCGGGTTGGTGTGGTGGCTAGAGTACTCGCCTACTACACGGGCCAGGGTTCTAATCCCTGCAGAGGCGGATGTTTTTCAGAGGAACCCGATCCCTACTTGAGTGTCTTGTGGAGGGCACTTCAAGTAGAGTACTCCGTCTGTCGGATGAGACGTTAAGCCGTGGTCCCCTTGGCGCCTTTCGTTAAGGGTAGGCCAATGCTGACGCCGGGTCCACCCTTCCTCCCTTACCTATCCCCTATGGCGCAAATGACAGCCGTTGGTCGCCTCCCCAAATATCCAATCCAATCCTCAGCTGCGTCTTTTTCCGACAACGTTTCTACTCCAGGATAGAAGAAGAAACGTCGGAAAAACAACGATGTTGCTGAATCCGGAAACAAAAAATGGAAAGAGTACCTGCTTGCCGCGGAAATCTGAAACAGAACTTCATTTTAACCAGTATACTTGGACAAACGGACAGCGGTTAAGTTAGAAGGGGGTTAGTATACATTGTCGGGAGAATATTTGTCTCATTCAGCCTCCTTTGTCACCACTCTCCCACCTCTGATCACCCCATTTCATGGTCAAAGTCGTCTTTATATCCATAATACCTTGCGAGCCACAAAGTTTTATGGCATGGGATGAATTATCACAAACATACTTTACTCTATTTTTATTTGCAGAGTGTGTAGGTTGAATGCCAACAGAAACTTCAAAATCAGACAATGTATTCCTTTTGAAGGTGAAACCGGTCGCAGATACTTGTACAGCCTGAGAAAGTACAAAAATTGGTTATTGAATGAATATTAATCACATCCACCTGGACGTGCCCCATATACTCAAATTATTATCAACTGGAGGGTCAATTTGATGGCTGACGGCGAAGCTCACCACATGCTGTGCCTAAGGGCGTGTGAAAGTTTTTCTTGTGAGGAAGTGTAACTTTTTACCCTGGGCGACCTGCGGTTTCCTGTGAGGTTTACGTAAATATGAAAATAACAGCCGTTGGCGAATACCTATGAGGCTTCATCCGGACCTGAACCCAGGACTCTTGGATCCGTTGTTGTACGATTAACTGTCTTGTGTTCCAAGCCGAACGAATTGGCGGTATTCTCTATAAAAATCAGTCCATGATTTGAAAAAGAGTAGTAAAACTCACGCGCCTTAGCCACGTACTCAAGCGACTTAAGAAAGAAGGTACTTTGAATTCATAGCTCTGGATTTTCAAACATTGCTTGAAGTTTTAGGCGGTCAACTTTGGGAAAAAAAATACTCGCGGTTGGCATTTATTGGGGAAGTTTCGGGATGATTGCCAACTCATAAAATCTAAAATTAGTCTAAAAAAGCGCAAAGGCTGTATTCCGAGAGTAGATCTACCTAAAGATGCCTTATCTCAGTAAAAACAATTCGGAAATCAGGAGATCGGGATATCAGGGAAACGTCTCCAACTACGAAATAACGTGCAAGCCTCCTCCTAGGTGAGTGGTTCCATATGTAGCATGCAATGATTATCACGGTTCAAGGCTCCCTTGCTCGCGAACCGAACACTAACCTGCAGGTTAGGCGCAAATCATGTAGCTGGCGGGTGAAAAGTACTCGGCCTAACTGAGAAAATCCTTTGTTGGCGAACATGATAACTTACTATGTGCTTATTAAGATACAACTACTAATTAGAATCACTAATTTATTTTTATGTCTTTATTTTTATTTCTTGGATTTCTTATTTTTATGTCTTGGTTTATTTTTAATTATTGGATGATTATGGCTTATAATTAACGAAGATAACAAAATCATCCGGGATATTTTAAGCGGTATGAAGTAATAATAATATGTTATTGAACTCAAGTAGCTTACAGTACCTATTTCATAGCAATTTCATAGATATGCTCTATCGAAACAATTTTCGTCTCCCATTATCCGTGTAAAAATGACATTTTAATTCTGTATTTACTAAACATCTCAAAGACTGAGGAATAATCAAAATGGATTATTAACATGCTGTTATCAAGGAGAGAATTATAATTACCGATATTCAAAGCGTTTGAACTTAACATCGACGGAAATATTTGCCTGGACACGCGGGTAATTCGTGGTATTAAACGCTCTGTACTTCGTGAGAACACCAAATTTCATTAAAGCCTCCATGGAATTCACTGTGGAAAGGATGTCTTAGCAGGGAAATTGGCCCTGAGCACTTGGCGTGGCGGCTTAGGAGGATCTGATTTCTCGTCTATGAAAGTGATTTACTCATTTATATTTCGCAAATTCGAGTGGAGTCTTCGTTTTTGGGGGAAGGTGTACTTTCACGGTCCGCTGGGCACTAGATTGTAATCACCCGTTCGGGAATGCCAAGCCAGAAAAGCACAGTTGATGCTTGTGGCAAAGTGTTTATTGTTGGTCTACTGAAAGTGTTATTTAGTGATTCAGTGAAACAGCCAGGTGGGGAATAACGTTGGAAGAGGAACCAAGCAAGGAAGAATGAAGCAGACTTTATTATTGTCAGAAACAGATTCATTGGTGTGCGTGGCTAGTCAGCCATTTTCTTTCGGATACCCATCCCGTCAAGCATAATGTCGCGATCTGCAACATGTCAAATTGCTGACCTGAGGGTAATCAGGCTATAACGACCAATTTAATGATTGTCTTTCACAGTAAAGGAAGACATCACTTCTGTATCAACGTTGACTTCATTTTTAAGGTGTTCCATGTTAGCTCTAGGGAATAGTCTTTTTTTATTTTCTCCTTATCAACTTTACACGTGTAAATATGCACATGCGCTAACTCTTAAAAAGAATTTAAAATTCTTGTAGATCGCTTTGTAAAATACTAAGTAGACAGAACTAAACTGACCATATATTGACGATAGGTTACTTTAATTTTCTTAGTCGAAGAAGTCAAAGCAATAAGCTACATGCGTCATCATCCATTACACTCTCAATCTAAGCTTGATTAAATGACTTATAAATTAAATATCAGGAGAAAAATATTCAATTTAGCTAAAAATTAATATATACTAGCCTTTTTTGATTTTTAGCGTAAGCAAGTTAACTACTGTCAGTATGATGGAAAGTTTAAAATAGAAAGATCTCCAATATTAATGGTGAAACTTTTCAAAATATATGTAAGTATAAAGTAAATGCTTGCTGGAGTAGTTCCATTTGACATTACGTTCATTTTTGTCCCTAAAAACGTGGCTTATTATGACAGAACAATCACTTGCAACTCCAGTTTGAGCTTTTTATAGGAAAATTCTATAATTAACATCTAATAGAAATTATTAGTCACTTCCATGCGCAATTATATAAATCCACCAAATTATAATCTGTTTCACTTGAAAGAGTCCACGGCTAGAGGCGACTACTTCGGTCGGGTTATTAATACGAAGACCTGCTTTCGACAAAAAATTAACAACGTAAAATATTTGCGTTGTTATTTTTAGCATGCCCCAAGACCCTTTCCGGAATGACTTTTACGAACAGTTAATGAAGACCGCATTAATTAACTGACATAAATGTCAAACACGAAGTTTTCTCCGAGCTATCTTTCCGACGAGGGCATTCTGTCATGGTCTTGCCCGCAAGGCAAAAACGACGCTCGACGCGCACACCCCACCCCGCCCAACCGTGCAACTCGTAACATGAATCATGACCAATGTGTGTCGCTATGTATTCATTTTTCCCATATTTATTCCCCATATTTATTTAAGCTCTCCTCCTTTTGTTTTTCTTTTTTTGTGATTGCGCTTTATTTTGGCTGTCTTCCTTGTTTACCGATAGTAGTTTGACTAATGCTTCGATGCGCGTTAGATTATCGAGAATACAGCGGAGCAATTGCATTCAAGTTTAAAATCCTCGTAGACTTGTGGAAAAACGGGACGAATTTAGATTCTCCTGGCCCTCGATTTGCGGATTAGAATTTTCTTTCTCTTTTTGCAAGGTTTTACCTGCCCATAATTTGCTTTTTCCAATTTCCCTCGCCCGCGTAAGTGCTACGAACACTGATTTGCTTTGAGAATGGATTCGTTCCAGTTGCACAAAGAAAGTCTCGGCTGAGTCTACTGCTGTTTTCGCAGAGTTATTACCTCCCTTCCCAAATTTTTTCACCAAGTGTTCTTAGTTGTACAAGTTCCTGTTGCAACTATTGATATCACAGTAAGGTGTGTGTATGATTGATGTCTCATTTACTCATATGTACTTCATCAGCATAGTCTCTCAATTTTATTACTTGACAATGCCGCTGTCAACTTCTTAACTTCAACGGGGAAGTTATGAATATATCAGTGAAATCTAAAGCAGATGAATGGTGTAAAATTCATTGTACAATTCAATCAGTAAGCCTCTCTAAAGGTCGCTTTACACGGTACATTTTATTGTATATATACAAACGAATGTATCATAGAATATACAAGAAAATGAATGGAAGTAGAGTAGGTTCTGTTTCTCGTTCAGTCATTCAGACAATCATACAATTTACCGCTTTAAACGGTTCAAATTTCCTCATGCAATAGTTCACACATTCGTTTGTAGATACAAGCGAGAAATTAAATTTGTATCGTTAATGTGGTGTATTGACTACAATACAGCCAGCGCAGCAGTATGTGGAGGCTGTGTTGTCTGATTTCTGTTGAATCATACAAGATGTTTATGCATTCACAGTCGACAGATGGCCGACTCTCACGATATGATCATGCGGCCTTAAACTGCTTTCTTTGGTCCCAATCGAATGGTATTTTTATTGGAAGCCCTGTCTTATATCATTGGGATTACTTTTTTCGCAGGACTTACTCCGACGTCTATGAGTAAAGTAGCGTCGCGTCCGATGGTAGTAATCACATTTACGCATCCATAAATGGACACTCTGGCGAGGCATCGTGTTTGTAAGATGGGAGATTATATAAGGAATTTGCACCGCGTTCAACCCGAGGGTACGGACCTATGCGTGCGCCAGTTAGTGGCGCAAGTCAAAACGCCCTTATTTTAAAAGTGGACAAGACCTCGGATCGGGTAGTGCATCTCGGAGCTGTGAGAGCAATCCGACGGAGCAGTTTCCTTGACGACTTCGCGCCTTTTTCTTCCTCCCCGGTGTGTATTTCCATCGCTACTTATCCGATGAACCTGCTTGCCCTCGGGCAACTACCCCGGTAAAAATCTCCCCTCACCAACCTAGCTCCCATTTGTTTCGCAACGTCCGAAGCCGCCCCATTACAACAACACCGCAATCCCCCGATACGAATCCCCATTCTCCTCCTCTCAATCCATCGCCAACACCTCCTGTAACCACCCTCTCTGATGGTACGGGAGGAGGTGAAACCAAAGGGGATAACAAAAAATTACCTTCTTCTTCTACTCCTTCTCCCACCATCCCCCCCGCCTCACGACAGCCATTAATGGCCCAGCCTTCTTCTACATCTTCCACCTTTTCCTCCGTGGCCCACCTCTTGGAAGCCCTCGCAGGAACCAGCTCAAATACCACACCGCCTTAAGGTGAGTCCGGAGGAGCGGGTATGAGGTGCTCTCTTGGCCACAGAATCTCGGCAGGTCGGCACCCTCTCCCTCCCCCTCCGGCTGCCTCTCTCCCTCCACAGATACTCCAGCCGCCCTCCCCACTACAGAACCGTCCGGCTACCCACTCCAAAGCACACTCCAGGACAACGCGCCTTCAACTTGCACACGCCTTCGACACACGGGGCTCGGGGAAAGATCCACTTCTGAACCTCCTCCGAACTCCCCCTTCTCCTCCCACTAACTCACCCTTCTTGCTACTCTGGCAGCAAGTCCTCTCTCTCTATCTCTCGTCCACCCCTCCCTTGCCGTCCCCACCCCAATCGCCCCTCCGCCTTCCCCTCCTCCGGCTCAGGAACATCCACTTCCCCTCATCTTCGGCCCCTCTACACCCAGCCGTCTGTCGGCAGTCTCCGTTCTTTCAACCTGGAGAGCGCACGCCGAATCTCGGCTCGGCGGAACCGTGAAAGCGGAAGGTTTGTGGTGGGTTCCGTGGTGTTTTTGGGTCGTGCATCACGTCCTTTCGTCCTCGACCCTTGTATGTGCCAAGCTCCAGAACTTCGGGGATCCGGGAATATTTTCCCCGGCGGCGTACCGGAGGAAGTGTCACCCTCGTGTTCCAGGCTTCGTGAAACCCTCCTGCCCCGCTAGTCCCCGCCGCCGTACCCGCAGTAGTGAGACCGTTCCTCCCCCAACGACTTGTTTTTCCCGAGAGCGTAGCCGAAGAGGGAACCGAGCGCATGCTTGGCGCGCTGGCGGCTATCGTGCGGGCAACCGCCCGCCGGAAATTTTGAGTCGGCCGCCGCCCCGTTAAAACTCTTGTTGGCGGACTGTTTCTTCCTTCGCTCCGGTGAATTTTTGTGAGGATTTTATTCGATCGTCCCGGTCCGTCCCCCGGTGTTGTTTTGTGTCCGTGTGTATTGGATATGACGTATATTGTAAAACCTTTGCCAAGTCGACGCCGATGAAGAGCGTATGATGGATCGTTGAAAAAAAATATTGGGCGTTGTAATAAAAAGAGGGGTTGTGTGTTTTTCTCGGGTTCCCCGACGGATCGTCGCAAGCCTGACCGTCGGGAGGGAGGAGTGTGCTATTAGTTTAGCCCGACGGAAAAGTGTGGTGCTGTCCATTTGGATTATAGCTGACATCTCGATGTGTGTGATGATTTAGCATTGAAATTAAAAAATGTGCAAACAGAAGGGAGTGTACGTGGATTTCACAGGAGGGGGTGGTGGATGTTGTGAGGTGAAGAGGTGTGGAGACGCGTGCACTGTGACAAGGTCGGATACCATCGTTGAAAAGGTAATGTTTATGGACGTGAATGTTACCTTTCGATGTTTTTTTGTTGTGTGTGTAGATTTCCGTTATGATTTGTGTTTCCTCGCACCGCATTTTGAAATTCCACCTCATTTCTATCCTTTTGGTGTTCGACGCAAGCTTTGCTGTTATTTATTTCGAGTGAAAAAGTGCCTGAAAGAGGATTTTGATTATTTTCTTCGGAAGTGCTCCCGTTTTCATTTTTAGCGAGTGATCCCTAGTGAGGTTTGAAATGAATATGAGAGAAGCCTGGAGGCTCTCCGTTATACTAGGACCAGCCGCTATCGAGAGTGTATGCAAATGTTGTGTCCAGAGTGCGTAGTCGTTTGTTTCCCGTGGTGAAGTCGTGGGGAGTTGTGTTTTGTTTTCACCGTTTGTGCTTATTGCTCGCTGCCGCAGCAATTTAGTCCGGCCCTCACCCGTCCCCTTCTCGGGCGGAAGGCTGTGGGACTCCCCGCCAGATTCAGTCGTGTGTTTGTCCCCCCTCTAGCGATCATCAGACTCGAAATACAGTCTCTTTTTACGAAATGTGACCTTACGTTCCCCTCTCATCTTAAAGATATAAAAATAAATAACGGGTGTCTTGTTCCCGCTCTTATTCACTCCCGTCGTGAAAGGAATGCGTCCAAAAATGCCGTTATTGTCGAGGAATCCGCGGCGCGTCTTAATTTTTTTTCTCGGGAGGAAATAAAACGGAAAAGATTGTCTTCAAATAGGCCTGGTGATTTCTCGAAAGAGATATTCCGAAATATTTTGGTTGCGTGGTGGCAACCGTGAGAATTATAACGGCTTGGAAGCTCTTCCCGTCTAGTTCATCAATTATGAAAATATGTGGCCACGCCAAGGGACAACAGTGTTTTTCCTCGCTATTGGATTAATATTTAAGTGGCGAAATTCAGAGAACTGAACACACGGCATGTAAGCGTTGTCATTTTCATCATTAAATACACAACTTATTTGGAAGTTTCAACTGTGTTTGAGAAATAGATGAAAGTAATATGATGAGGGATCAGTGACTCATTCGTGGTTTTGTCGTAATTCAACTACCAGCAATCACGTCCCGAGCCATAGTATGAAAATATTTTTCGCGACGTTTTGACCGTCGTTTTTATTTTTAATCTTACGCTGATGGTGAGACACTTACGTTTTGGCCATAATTATTTTTTCAATGCCTTCTTTTATTTTCACCCTTTATTAATTGAAAATAATCTTTGAAGATTTTTCCCAGTGTGACGTAGCATCTAATTAGAGATCTCATGCTTCACCAAATATATTCGCTCATAAGTTCCATTTTTCTTAGCTACGTCTTCTTCTGTCAAAATCGACTCATTTTTGACCACCTCTTCTGATCTTTTCACTCATAGCCAGAAGGCATGAGTTTGCAAGCTGGAAGCATCTCAACAAGAAACACTAGTATTAGTTTTTCATCAAACGTTTCAGTGGCCTAATGAATGTTTGCGTGGAGCATTTTTTTTATCGTTCGAGAAAGTTAATCGCCGCATGCTCAGTTCAACCAACTTACTCACTACCTGCGATGCAAAAACATTTCGCCGTCGTTGCAACAAGTTGGGTGGACGGGGCGATTTTGTCGGCCGGGGTGGGTCTGGTGGGGCTCGCGTAACTTGAGAACCGCGCCGAAGATTATCTTCTTTATATATCCTTTCCATTCGTCTTCGAACTTCGGATAGGTGAATATTTTATCGCTATAGTTATACATTCCCGAGGCCAAGTTGGGAAGGTACACTGGCTGGTGGTGTGGGAGAAAGCATGTGATGTTCTCTCTCCCTAATTTTTCCACTCGCTAGGGATGAGGGAGAAGGTAGGAGGAGGAGGGCGGGGGGTGGTCGTAATTTACAGCTGCATACACTAAGTTCCGTGCCTGCCACAGTGAAGGTGTTTGGCAGTGGGCGAATTTGTAATGAACCATGCAGTGCGCCGTGTGCTACCTAAGTTTTAGGAACTTCGAGCAACACGAGTTCTGAGATATTAGGATTTTTAAAGAATGGCAATTTTGATAGTACTGCTTAAAGGATTGGTTCGCATGATAACTAAAAAAAGCCCATAAGCTCAAAATTGAAATTTTAAAACTCTCCGTTCGGCAGTATATTGTCCTCATTTTTTTATCTTGATTCAATCGACAGTATGTCATCGCGACATGATTTTTCAATGTGTCAGAAAATAGATCATCGCCTTCGGCCTTCTTTGAAAGTTGGAATAAAATGTAAATTTATGGTATCATTTCTTCCAAAATGTATATTTCTGATCATGGCATAGTTTTATTCATCATTATCGTATTCATTTGCAACATTGTCATGTCTTACCGTGCCATGAATTCACCTTTCCTTTACATACGCAAAATGTTTCAATCGTTCGGCCGGGGAAGCCGAATTTGCCAAAACTTCTACCGATCTTGATATAATTTGTGTAGAACTCCCCTTAAGGCTATAGTAGTAGGAGTTTTAGGCGGCTTTTGACTCTAACATAGTTATTGTGAAAGCCTTTATCATATTTTGTCGACCTTTGCTCGAAACGTCCTATTTAATTTGGAGTGGGGATTGGGGGTTGGTACTTCGTGTCGTAGGTTGGAGGAGGTTAGGACAAGGTTAGGGAAGAGAATTGGGTGGTGCGCTGTGGGTAGGTGGGGTGGTAAGGAAATAGCAATCACAGACCCGAATCACATAATCTTCCGGGGACGGCATCCGAAAAATCTTTTATTTCCTCCGCCTTTTTAAACCCGAGGGCGCGAGGAAGCTGAGCTTTCTCCCTTACAGGAGACCCTCTCTCCCCACTAAATTCCATCCTAAATTCACGGCGTCACCTTGGGAATAAACCCTTTTCTCATCCCTCCACAAAGTCCCTTCGTCTCCTCAGTCATGCTCCGGGCCTTCCTGACCCCTTCAAACACACGCGAGAACCATTCCCCCCACTCTCACCCCCATACCCTTGCTCCTCGAAAACCCTAAAACCCATTCGTATAAAGGGGTCCGCTGACCCCTGCTTGCTCTCCCCCCCTCCCTCTCGCCACCCACACTCTATCCCTAAAGCGTCTCCCGATTGTCAGTCAGGTGCCCGCCAACACAGTTGCACGAACACATAAAGAGGAGAGAAGCGAAAATGCTTCTTTTCGTCCTCGCCTTTCCTTCTTTCGGTCGCCGGGAAACGGAGGCAGAAATTACGCCGAGGGAAAGAGAGAGAGAAGATAAGGAAAGAGAGAGAAAAGTCGGGCGTGCGATGTAGAGGGAACTGCAGGAAGAGCGACGAGAAATAGACGATGGTGACCTCTGTTGGAGTGAAATGGAACTACCACCTTCCCGTCGGCCGGCGCGAGGGGGCGGAGAGATGTGAGCGCGCTTGAGGCGTGCGTAAAGAGCAGACGGGAAAACTGAATGGATAACCCTCTGAATTCAACCATCATGAATGTCGCATTCGACCGTAGCAAAGCATATCTCGATTCTTAAATGCAGGAATACGTTACGGAGGCCGAAATGAAAGTAAATTTTGATGGGAGAAGTCACTTTTGACCGAGCTACTTCATCCTCTTCTCGTTAAGCATTTTGTGTTGGTTACTCGCAACCAGCAGCTAACGTTCTTCTGTCGTTGAGAAAAGGTTGTCCGGTTTTTGAAGGTGGAACTGTTTGGGTATTTGAGGAAGGGTAGGGAGAGACCTATAGGAAGAGTGTACTCTTAGCAGCAGGTGTCAAGGGACCACAGTGTAATGTACCATCAGACTGATAGTATACTTATTACAATGGGGACCGATTTTATCATGTCTGGTTAGATCTAACGGTAGAACGACGTATCCTTTTCGCTGATGTCGTGTTAATTGGGAGACTCTAATATTAAGTTAGATTCAATTAATCGTCATTAGAGCTATAGGCGAACGTATTAACTGCGGTTTATTAGACGGTAAAGTATTTAACCAGAGTTAGTTATAGAATTCTTCCAGTTTTTCCCTAATGTACCCTGCATAAGGAAACCATGTAGGGATAGGGATTCCATTAAAATATCCACCATTGGCTGGAATTGAACCCGAGCGATCTGAATGAGAAAACCACTTTCATAGTCGCTAGTCAACTCCCGTGATGAATGTGATTTTTAACCCGGGAATACCAGTGAGATATTGAAGTTCCCTCTGGAATTCATGAATGCATCGTATATTTGGCCCAGTAAAGTTTAGTATCGGGTTGCGCCGTGGTATCATTATTGACTCCTCATCCCAAGTGCTCGGGTTGAAATTTCAGCGGTGGCGCAGACTTTTGATGCACTCGCGATTCCTTCGTGTCATTCTGATATCTCAATATGGTACTCTTTATCGTCCGTCGGGGTGGACGCAATACTATTCGCCAATCCGTGGCACTCGTGAATGTTTTAGGGTTTAGTTTTACCTGAAGAGAATTGGATGGTTGCACCTACCTTTACTATGATTTATTCATGATGTACCATCAATATTCATGATGTACCATAATGATCACTTATTCTCGAAGGAAAAAAGCCATGTAATTTTTTATCTCGTCTCTAAATAACAATTTAAGAAATTATGCCAATTATTAAGATGAATTAGTGGAGCTATTCCCTGTTGTAAGAAGCGTACACATTTTATAAAAATGATTTTTAGATTAGTTGGTTTGCGGGCGTCCGCTGTCCGAGAAGCGTTTATTCCAAAGTGTAATTAGGCATCCTGAGGAACTAAGGTGTTCTGGAGTGGGAAAATATAATATATGTTGCAGCCGCACTGAAACTTAGCACAAGTACCCAATGAAGGAGCGATTGGAATTTATTTATTTCTTTGATTTGCTGGGTCCGGAGTGACAGAGGCGACTGAAAGACGGTGTTTGTCCCGGACGGCTTTCCCTCGGTCGAAAGAGACGAATAGAGAGCAAATTTCGCGAAGGAATCTTAGAAAGGGCTGAAGGACGGGGTTTTTTTTAGGGCCGTTAAGGTGTTAGGGGAGTAGGAGTGTGGCAGGAGTGATGAGAAAAGGCATGGGGAGAGTAGCGAAAGGCTTGTGGAGGGGGTTTGGAAAATGGAAAGGTCTCCTCCAACCCATTCACCCTCCCCAACCCCCTTCCCCCCACAGTGGAACGCGTGGGAAGAAAAGGGAATGAGAGTGTGTCACACAATCCATACAAATGATATGAAGGAGTAGCCGTTGGACTGGGCTGGCGGAGGGAGTCGTCGCGGGAGAAGGGACAGGAGTAGGGTTGTGGTGGGAGGACCGTCGAAGGTCGAAGGGTGCGCCAAAGCGTGCGTGGGCGGTGGCGGGGTGGGGGTTTTTTGGCGGTTTAGTGTCCTCGGAGGCTGTTGAAGGGCCCGGCGCCTAAGGTTTGACATCAAACGGGACCTATCTCCTCACTCTCTCCCGCCCGCTCATTCCCTTTCGTCCTTTTCCCTTCTCTCTCTTGTATTCTGTCGAGAAGTCCTATTGGATGAGGTTCGGAGGGGGGGGGGGTCTTGAAGGTTGTGCGTTGGGTGGGGATGTGAAGGGGTGGATTGGAAGTGATTTTCTGCCTCCTATTTGGGGTCTCTCCGTTCACCCGTCTCTCTTCTGCCGCTCTCCCACCACCCACCTTGGAGATTGTAGTGGTGTGGAACAGTAGGGAGGGACGAGAGGAGAGTCGGGCAAGTTTTTAAGGCTGTGCGCCGGGGAAAGGGAGGGTTGCGGGAGAGACTCTTTTTCCCCGGCTAACCTCCCCTTCCCCAGAGTCCCACCTCTCCTCCTCCTACCTTTCTGGAAGTGTTGAGGCAGTAAAAGAGTACGGATTTCGTAAAAGTGCGAATACTCCCATGAGAGAAAGAGACAAGGATGGAAAGGGATGGGGAGAATTGCCTGCTGTTGTTATTTTTTTCTTCTCGGGCGAAGACGTGTAAGGGGTTGGAGACGTGACAAAGATTTCGGATTACAATGTGTTTTGTCTCATTTTTTTCCCACCCATTTTCGATCGTTTCGTTGCAAGGCTTAATTTATTTTTGTCGCCCCCGCCTCCCCGCGTGGATCATTTTTATGTCCGGCCGTTGTATTGGGTAGGTGTGTCTCCCACTGGGAATCTCTCCGGTGATGTTTTTAATCCCGAACTCCACACTCCTGGGGCCCCTCTCAGCGCGATTAGCTAGGATGCCAAAAGCGCCGATAACGACCGCTCCGATATGAAATCTTGATCCTTGGGGTTGATGAGCGCTTTCATGCTACACATTTTTTCCTCCCAAATTCCATTTCGTATTTCCGTGCTAATCCTCGACTTCCTTTTTCTGCTAATGATGCACGTATGAGTTTATTCCACTGCAAAATCATCCCTGACCCCCCTATTCTCTGTGTATTATTAGATTGGTTTGTTGTATAATTCTTTGCGAAGGAACCCTGCGTTTATCGTGTAAATACTAAGACATTAAATTGATTTTGCCCAACTAATTGGTGTATTAACTCGGAATTGGCCTCCAGGGAAAATTTTTAAATTGGAAATGAGTTGCGTCTACAGACATGCAAATGAGGGACGTCTAATGCGAATGCGTGTTTTTTGTTCCTTTTATTTCCTTACTGACTTCCCTCTTTTGAAACTGCATTGTGTGGGTTTTAAGATCTCAGAAGATGGAGTTTCAATAGATGTCTGTGTGTTTTGCCAGACGAGATGGCCAAGATAGATGGATAGTTTTGACCAAGTCTTAGGTGTTTCCATTAATTTTATCGTATGTTAATGTTTATTAGTTTTCCTTGATTGTTAATGCTTCACCTTTTTGCTTGCCTCTTTTTTGCTTGTATTATTTGCTTGCCTCTTTTTATCCAATTGGCTCTTGGTTGATTGCAGCAGTAAAAAACGGTGGGAGATACTCGGATGAGGGATGACAACTAATTATGCTGATTGGCGGATTTTCGCATTTGATACTTTTTTTCCATGGAGATGAATAGTGTCTTGGAAGCTCGGCGTTTTTTAATTGGACTAAGCACATACGTTGAGCACTCTGAGATGGATATGATGGTTGATAACAGGCTTTGTTTTGGGCACAAAGGCAGTTTTGTTTCACTGAAATGCGTTAAATATGGTGGTTCAATCAGGTCTTTTATGCTTTTATTTGGAATGTTTACGCACGAAGAAGTGAATGGCTGATTGAATAAAATAAATTGAGCTTTGGTTAAAGTAGTACGATGCTGAGAGTCTTCTTCTGTCATCGCTTATGAGCAATTTATGAAGCTTTGTGTTGATGCTAGAATAATTTTATGAAGGTAATATTTTGTTTGGGCTATCAGTATTTGTATATGGCGTATACATACATACATATATACAAGTATTTGTATATATTGTACATGTATTTTTCGTCGTTTGTTCGCACACTTCTTATCAAGCCTTAATTAGCTATAGGTAAAGGTATCCATTTGGAGACAACATTTACAGAATTGTTGATAACGACAGTCTCATCTCAAAAAAACTTGACTAAGGAATCTTGAAAAAAACATGCAAATACATATTCATTTACATATACATCCACGAAATACCGTGCAAGCCACCACTAGGGTGTGTGGCACGAGATGATTCCACATTAGGCATGCAGCACTCATCCCAGTTTAATCAGAACCGCGCAAGTTCCCCCTGATGCCAGGCGCAGGCCAAAAGCAGTCAGGACCACAGTGCATGGTCAGACCAGAAACTAGTAGAGTGATACGTAGAAGAACATGCTGCCATGCAGTACACTGCTCAAGATATAATTACGGGTTACTATCATTAATGCGACAGATAAATAGCAATATAAGGTACTCAATCATGCAAGAGTGTGTCATGCCGGAGATTACATGCGAGGCTAGTAGCTAATTATCATGTTAAGATATTTAGCATTATTGAAAAAACCAATGTAACCTAATCAGTATCGTAGAACTGATCTATTACAACTATTTTGATCCCTAATTGTGCGTGGAAATCAAGGACATTTTAAATCTATCGGTTATGCAGTCTATTTCCTAAATCTGATTCCATCGATCGTTTCTACCGTAATAGTTTGGCGTTTGGCCCTAGGAAAATATGTTGAACGTCCGGCCAAAATTAGCCTACATCAAACTCTCGCAAAAGATTTAACCTATATTTTTTCCTTCGATCGGATAGAGGTTCACAATTCGTTCTCAATATTTCGTCCGCTTAGGTTGTATTTTCTCTCTCCATTTCCCAAGGCGTGGAACTCTCCCCGCAGTTGCCTTATTGTTAGTTAGTGGTGCGTTGCCAAATTTGAGATTGTAATGCAAATTCTCATATTTTATTCGGCGCGTGGGCCGCAATCAATGTGTGCGAGTTCGCAGGAGATAAACAGGGTGAATAACCCCCCCCCATTAGAAAATTTTCCAATGCATCCGCGGCCGTGAGTCATTATTGTCGGTGAATGCCTCATTAAACCCCTCCCACCAAACTTGAAGGCCGCATCCGCCGTTGACCGCAAGGGCATAAATTCCGTTTGGTGATTTCGGGGAGGCTTTTCCAGTGCTCTATCGCCGCAGAATTTTCGTTCGAAATCATTGTTTCAGTGTTTCGCCCCATGAGTAGCCGTGATGGTGAAATTTACAATTTGCCATCATTGCAGCATTTTGTACACGGTTACCGTCAGATTCTAAGCGTGATCTGGTCGAGCGTAGGAAAGTCACCACTCCCTCTGTTTTGTTATTATTCTGCTATGAACTCCATTAAATCTTTGATCACTTTTTTTTACCTCTGTCCTGCTTACGGAATGGAATTGAATCACTGTCGTTATTTTAGGTAAAATTAGATTCAATTCTCCCTGATGAATCGTATTTAGGAGCTTACTGCTCCATTACATTACCGATTTAACTTTAATAATAGGTATGTGTAATTGAATTCTAATCAATGAAATTAATTCTATCACCCTAATTACCCTACTTTGTGTATTTGTTCTACATCGAAATAAGGAAATAGTAAATTTCATAAGAAGAGCTCGGGTTGTGTAAAAACGCATTGTTCTTTGACGGCAGTTGTTGTAATTTGTGTGGAAGTGGTTAATGATAGGTTCGTCATCGATGGAAAATCGGTTGAATGGGACAACGTTATTGGTAAATCCTGAATAAATTACACAATGCTGGTAAGAAATTCGTCGTTAAGACTATGGGTAGGATAATAAACAAGATGAAACTTTGTGACTCCCACAATGAATTTAAAACTGGCGACCAGTTTCGGCTGTCACGCAATCATCAGGTGATGATAGCTTGACAGTTGAAACCGGTCGCTAGTTTTAAACACATTGTGGAAGTCATAAAGTTTTATCTTGTTTATTAGAACGTCTTTCCACCAAGTGAAAGCTTCTAGTTTCCGTACAATGGGTTGGTTTATTTTCTTCTATTTTATCGCCCATCTCTACTGACTTGAAATCTTCCTTCGCTGCGTCAGAAAATACTTTCTTTTAGTCTTTGAACCAGCTATATACAAGCATAATACAGCCCCTCATGCTGTTATATTCGGCAAACAAATAACTCCTACATTCTCATCTGTACTATCACTCTCATTATTATCAATGAATTACTTGGGGGAAATTTACACTTTCTGTCATTTGTGCGAAATGACCGCAGTAGTCGACGCACCCTTAATCAATAATTCTACTACTCTCTTTCTGTCATTTTCTCTTTGAAACTACCCTTAGCTGCGAAAATTAAGCTGGATAACTCTATGAAAAGTTTGTGGAAAAATGCGTACGATCCTCGTGTGAGTAATTTTCGTGTCTTTCAAGTCTCTCCCCACAAATCAATACCTCTAACCAAAAGAAATGTAAGCAATGGAAGTGGAAGGCAGTATGACGAGATTTCCGTTAGTAAATTAAGAAAAATTTATAAGGGCAATGGTGAAACAGCTCCTCGAGTGGACGGAGAATTATCCTTAGTTGTCTCTTTTTAAAACCGTCGTAGGAATCGTCCATCTTGGGTAAAACTTCCGCTGTATTGGGCTGATCAAGTCGGTATGGTGGAAAAACTATCTTGCTTCCTAGGCCGAGGATCTTAGTTCGAATTCCGGGTGGAGAGGATTTTTTCTGTGAAATCCCGGTCCCTACTTAAGTTTTACATGGGCGGCAGTACAAGTACAGTTCTCCATGTGTCGCACGGGATGTTAAACTATAATCCGCCCGGGAGATATTCTTCAAGAGCAGGCTGAAGTAGACGCCGGGTTTCTTTCCACCCTTCCTCTTCTCCCCAATGACCCTTCCCCTATTTACCTACTCATCTGGCCATCGCGATCACCACAGTTGTAGGCCCTCGAACCCGAGTCCTTCCCGTGAACATTCCCTATCTACGCACTTAGCGCTATTTGGTAGCTACGATTAACTTATATATATTCGGTTTTTCAACTTTCTTCGATGCTATCCGATGCCCAACCGCCATTGCTCTTTATTCATCCACAGGCCTTCTGGCTACTGCTTTTTTCTTATTGCCTTTTCTATGCCTTCTCTCCAACTAATTCTTGGCCTTCCTCTCTTTTTCTACCTAGTGGATTCAACATTAAAATTTTCTTAGGTAATCTCTCGTTTTTCATGTGTAGTTTATGTCCATACCACAAGAGCTGTTTTATTACTTTTTTATTATCATCTTTTTATTTATTATTTATATTTTTTATATTGTTTATATATATTATATTTATTATTTATTTTATTTATTATTTATATTTTTTAATTTTAGTGTTATCGTATTGTAATATTGTGAGGGTGACTCCCATTAATTTTTTATCCTCTCATTCGTGATTCTTTCCCGTCTGAATATACCCGCAGATCGTCTCTAATAATCCATCTCCGCGACATTTAGCATTAACTTTGTTTTTCTCCTTCATCTGCCATCTCTCTCTCCCATATGTGACAATGCTTCTTACAGTTGAGTTATATATCCTTTTGTAATTAGCCTTGGATATACTTTGGTCCCATGAAATGCTATTCAACTTGGATATTACCCTTTTTTCTTGCAAATTTCCATATTTAATTGCCTCTTCCAGGGTTCTATTTTGAATTTTTTTAACACCCAAGTATTTGTATTCTTGGCAGTATTGTGTTTCCTGTCCATCTTCCGGCACTCTTGTTCTCTTGTGCTTCTCCAATGCACTTCTGCATGAGCCACATATTTCGAGTCTCTCTGATATTAATTTCCAGACCCCAATTTTTGCATTCTTCAATTAGTTTACCTGCCATTACGATTAACTAATTGTGCTTAATCTTCCCACCGGTCTGGTTTTCGCGGTCTGCAAAAACTCCGTTACAGCCCACCTTCACCCGCTCACCTCTCGACTCGGGACGGTTCGGAACGATTCAGGCCGGTAGGGGCAGCACCGTCCACGGCGTCCCTCCAGCCGAATAGCGTCCACGTGTCAAGTGCATATATCAACGCCTTGATGTCTTCTTTATTGGGGGGGCGCTCCGCCCCCGCGTCGTCCGATCCACTCCGACTACTGCCCACCCCTTACCCCGCGGCCCCCGGTCCCGCCTACACCGCCAAGCCCTCGATCATTTCCCTCCCCGCCAGTCCCCCTCTGTACTTCTCGCTTCTAACAATGAGTGTGGAGCGGGGGAGAAGGTTCCTGGCAACCTTGGCCATTTACAAATGGATTATACTCCTGCGTCAACTCGTTCAACTGAAAGTTTCAATTAGCCTACTCTAGAAAATACTTATCCGCGCGCTTTGTCGAAAACTCGAAAAGAGTGTGTTGAGTATGTTAAAATGTTACCGTAAGGAAACTGGGCTGGGAGCCGCTACTGACTCAGTCGAAACGTGAAGAGGTAAAGTTACAGGAAAAAATGTCTCATGATTTTCAGGGTGGTATAGCTGATTTTATCATAGCCCTGCAGGACCCCTAAAGAGAGTATAGTTTTTTCCCTTTGAGATTACACGCGTCTGGGTCTAAATTACCAGCTTCTTCTCCTATACCGGATACTTCCCAAGGGTTTTTTTGAATTTGGTTTTTACCCTGAGGAAGTCTTCGGCAAAGAAGAAGCGTCGGTATTTTGAAATCCAGACGTGGGTAATCCCGTAAGAGGAAACTGTAATTTACAATTATGGAATTGCTAAATTTTAAATACTTAGACCTATAGAGTGAACTATAGCGATAAAATAGGAGAAGTAATCTATAGAATAGGCTTAGGTTGAATTTCTACTCCTCAATCGCCATTCATGACAGACACTAAAAGGAGTGAGGCTTAATTCCACGATTCCATTATCTATACCTTCATTTGACAGTTATACTTCCTTCATAACTTCTTTTATCATTGCGAAGATTGCTTCTAGCTAGCCGTCTTAACCGATTCCTTTTTTATCCAATGCTATCTGAGATAGAAGGAGGTGGACTGAGAGAACTGACGAGGAAGTGCTTGAGATGGTGACCGAGGAAAGGTAACTTCGTAATGGAATTCGAGACTGGCAGAGTAGGTAGCTGGAGGATATCATAAGGGGAGAGAGGTAGCTCAAGAATGCGATAGAGGGAAGGATGTTGGGCAAGCGGGGTAGAGGAAGGAGAATAGGTTTCACGGACAGGATGAAGAAGGGTGGATCGTATGCCGAGGCGAAAAAGGATATACTAGAGCGAGATAGGCCCCTGAAAAAGTAGAAAATGGGAGGTGATTCTTTAACATTCAATAAAAACTACCATAACCAGTAGAACACTTTTTTTAAAAATCTTAGAATTAGAATGCTTCCTTCCCAAATCCCTCTGGAGTAGGTACCTATATCCCTGTAATTGTTCCGCTGTTTCCCTAAATGGGCGTACCATCCTATTTCTCCCTTTTCTTATTTTCAAATATTCAATTTTTCTTATTTACTTGTCTTATTATTTATTTCCATCTTTCTAATCTCTTCCGTTTCTTGTTCTATGTGGTCATTTATTGTTCTACTCTTAAGTTCTATTAGTAAGCTCATGTTTTCGCAAGCAGCGATTCCAGCACCAATTTTCTCTAGTATGTGTACTTCCTTATGATAAATTCCTTTCGGATTCCACTCCAGATCGGGTCTCCCATGTCTTGCGACGTTTTGATGCCAGACTCGCTCATGATCTTCATCAGAAGCCCTGATGACCGAGCATCAGATCGCCTTCAATCCGTATTCTTGCTGATTTATCTCTCGGATCTATTCCCTTTTCATGGCTGTGCCCCAATAACTCCTCCGCCACACGCTCCTGCGGCAGCTCACTAGGTACATGTAGAGTTTAGTCAACCCATTTTCTAGAAATTACCTATAATTTTTATTAAATCCGCAATAGTTTTTATTTTCACCGGTCATGTTGTCAAAACCTGCCCGGCGAAAACAAAAAAATGTGCAACTTACAAAGTGCTTAATGATTTCATGTAAATTAGTCCCAAAAAATGACGCCTGAAATGTATCCATTTTTCCCTTATCCTAGAATTTTCATCTCACTCGGATCTACTTACCGCGAGCCCTCAGTGTCTGCTCTGTGCTCGCCCCCTTGGAGCATCCTTTGTTCCGCACCCTTGGCCATCTGCACACATTCTACCCGCACGCCAAAGCCCATTTCCATACACTCGCGCCGCTCACGTAGTTTTTTGGCGAGCGGTCCAGTGGCCAATCTCGTGTGTGATCAGATTTTCGCGTCTCTATTTTTTTTTTACGCTTCCGTCCGTTTTATTTTGTTTTATTTTTTGTTTTTCGAGCCTACTTTACGTCTTTTTTCTCTCTCTGCCAGAGCGTCATTTTGGCGGCGTTGAATATTTTTATTCCTTTCATTCGCTTGGGGTATGGCAGTGGGGGGTTGGGATGGTTTCACGAGTCATAATGAACGATGGGGAAGGGGGGATGAGGTTCGGGGAGGAGGGGTAGGTGTCGCTCACCACACCAAGCTTTCTCGGCCCCGCCCCCAGCCGCCCTACCCCTCCTCAACCCCCTCCTACCGTCTTCCCTACTTTATTAATCCCTTTGACTCTCCCCCTATCGGATTTTTCTCTCAGCTCTACGCGTGTACCTGATTGGATTTTTTTCTCGACGTTGAGTGCGTGTGTGGGACGGGCACTGGTTCGGATATTGGATGAATGCTTTTGACTCCGCGCTAAAATTAGGGACGATCTTAAAAGGCTTGCCACCGTCGTGAGACTAATAAATTACGATGAAAAAAATAGAACTATGTTCTTAATACTGGGCGTTTCTCAAAAGTTGTGTCGTTGCAGTCGAGATAGAGGGCACGTAATATTAGGCTTCTTGTTTATTACTCATTAGTTTTGTTTTAAGTCTTCCCTTATTGTACTTGAGTTGATATCTATCTCGTATAAGTCGAGTACTATGGCCATGTATGTTACGGTAACTGTGGGCTATATAGGATTTTTCAAGAGGTGAAAATAAAATAAAGTTTATCAGGTTTTCTAAGGGTTTGGATTATTAATGATCAATGTTTCAACTACCAACTCGGTAATCAATCTTACTGATTGAAGTTGAATACTTCAAATTTTAATTTCCATGAACTGCAGAAAAGAATTTGAATTGTTTTAGAAAAATTTTTAATTATGAATATATAAAGTTCCCTGAAGGAATAGTAAGATGAGATTTCCTGCATTCTGGGAAATTTTGATGAGGACAGCAAAATTCCATTCAACTGGAATTATGTCAACGACGACTCACACTTTTTAGTGGATGTCCTTATTTTCAAGGGCATTTAGTTCTTCACAGTCTTGTCATATGATGAACTCTTGCGTGAAAAAATGCGCTGACACCCTAGGTTACCTACTATCTAGGGTACTATAACGTTCGCTCGGGTTAAATAAACTTTTATGATGATAGGACAGTTATTTAGTCACGAGGGAGGTTTTTCGTGTCTGATATTTACCGTTCTACGTCATCTGTGTACTTCTTTCTTCAAGTGACACGCTATCGTTCCAAAGAATCGCTTGCCAGTATGTCCCTGCACGGGCATATATCGTGCATGTGTTCGCGCTTTAAGAGCTAAAGCTAAAATTTTGGCTAAGATTTTGTGTATTTTATTCGCTATTGCTGGTGATTGCTAGGTTTTAGGTGAGAAGCATTACGTTTTGCTGTTGCCGTAATGCATTTTTTCATGCTACTCCCAAAGTTCACGTTTTACCAACTGCGACCGAGCCGGGCATGATAAGTTGGCTCCATCAAACGGCGCGTGCAAGTTACGGCCTTTCACGAGAAACCATTACGTCTTTGTCATGACCCTCTGTGGATCACCGGTACGGAAAATTTCTGATATTGATTTTTATTTCTTTCGTGAATAATATTTAAAAAAGTAAAAATCCTATTCCTGTATTCTGCCGGCATTTTCCATGCCATGTTAAGTTTTCTGATCCGACGCTAGCCATCAAAGCCCTCTTTATGTGCCGGCGCCCTGTTGGTGTGCTCCACTTTTTCTTCACTTTTCCATCGAACACCCTCGACGAAGCATTCCGGCCGGCTTCCTTTTCTCGCTTCGAAGGCGAAAAAGTTTTGCTTTTCAAGGCCTTTCGTTCAAACACCACCCCCTTACTACGTACTCGTCCATCTTCCTCCCAACTGGTTACAGTTTGAAAAGAGTGTGTGGCACAGTCCAACCGAGTTTTACCCAACTGATGGAAGAAATAGTTTTGGAGCTGATAAAGACGAACTGGAATGTTTATTCTTTTAAAAATTTTATCACTGAAATGAAAAACGAGAAAAATTGAGAGATATTATTTGCAATCCCAAATGCTTCAATGAGTAGAGACGCCACACGGTGCAGGAACGCCTAATAGTATCAGTTTTGTACCTTGGGTTCTCAATTAGCAAAACGACTTGTTACAAGGAGAGCCTTTTCCACGTTTCATCTGGTAACTCTCCTTGAAATCCCTGGAAACAGATATCTATATGTTGAGACTTGAGTTAGATCCATGTGGACAGACTAAGTTATTCCTTTATTAGTAAGATATTGATGATCTTAAAAAAAATTATGCCTTATTAATCTATCGTATCATCATCATCGGTCGTTCAATCCTAATATTGTTCCAATCCGAAGGATGAAGCCCTTCCCTATCCTCCTTATCTAGTAGATAGTTCCCTTATCTCCTGGTATCTTTCCCTATGTACTGTCATCTTTATCTGGTCATTGAATTTATTCCTGGGTCTTCTTCTGGGGACTTTTCCCTCCATTTTACCTTTATTTATGTTCTTCTTATCTATCGCATAGGTTCAAAATTCCTTTCTTCTCGCCCTTCATTAATGTCTAGTATGAAACAGGGTAATACCTTCATATTTGTTGTATAATCACTTTAAACATTTTATCATTATGAAAAGAGAATTTAATGACCCTTCCAATGAAAACGATATATAACGAACTTCCCCTCAGTGTGAAGTAATACGCACTTCATAAACAGTTTGTATTATTTTAACGTATGGGCTATGTGTTTCTTTTAAAATTTAAATAGACATTACGAAACATTCGTCCGGGTCCTCATATATTATCATTTTTCGCCTCTTCCAAATCCTTTTCACACTGATTCCGAACTCCCGGGCATCCTCTGCCACTATCCATTGCTCCTCGCAGGGTAGGACCAGGGGCGGGGATAACAATGGTTTGGTGTCTTTTTCACGCACACGCGTGCCCGCTGTCCTCACCATGCTAACGAACTCGTGCATGACGCGTATGCGATGACCGTCCTCTTTCCACATGGCACGCGTCCCTTTAATTTCTCCATTCACCTTTTTTTTCGTTCGAATTAATTTCCTCCCTTTTCTTCTCTTTCCCTGCCACACTCAATGTTTGTTTTCATTTTTTTTTCATACCACCGTCCTCTCTCCCGCTTTTCAAACCATCACACCGATGATTCCCGCCGCTCGTTTTAATTTCATGTCCTGTTTGCTCGGCTCCATCATCATCCCCCGCCCGCCGCGGGCACTCGCCGATCCCGGCAGCGTCGCTTTCGGTTATGTCATCTGGCCATCTCGCGTATTTTCCCCCCTTTATCTCTCCTACTTATCTTCTTTTCTCTCTTTCTGCTCTTTCCGTATTTTTATCTCCGTCTCTCTCGTTCATTCCCTGCCTCCATTTCCACGAATGTCCCGATTTTATTTGCTACACTTAAGGAGTGGTCAGAAATTTTAATGCGCAATGCGCGGAGATAATTTTTCTGGAACCATCATACCTAAACTCAAGCTTTTTTCATGTAAGAGATATTAATTTATCCAAATATTTTACTAATCTGGGTGGTATTCTTAGGGATAATGGGTTTAGTGGTAGACACATAGGATGTAGTCTTGCCCTGGCTAAGTTAGCATTTTCAGAGAGAAAGGAATTGATGAGGGAGGTTGAGCAGAGTCATGAATAAAAGGCTGGTGAAAACTCTAATGTGGAGTGTAGCGCTGTATGGGTCGGAAACTACGTCATTGCGAAGGGAGGATGTATATATTTAACTATGAATTTAATGAAGCTTGGGTTCTGTAGCGTATATTATTTTCTTTCCTAAGTTTTATTGCTCATAGAGAATTTCTGAGAACACATTGAGATTTAAACATAAATTTGAACTGTGTATGTTGTCAATGATTGCTTTAAATTTTCGATGTTTTCAGCTGCTTATTACTTCGGAATAATGGTTAAATTCCTATTTTCTGCAAATTTCATCAAAACGATATTCCTGTTATGCATTTCCTAAATTCCAGAGGCGTTTGAGATGCGAGTGTGGAGAAGGATGGAGAGGATGAGAAGGGTGACGAGAAGGACGAACGAGAAGGTATAAGATGTAGTTGACAAGGAGAGGAAGCTGGTGTCAGCGATTCGAAGGAGGCAGAAGAGACACATGGAGGATATTTTAAAAAGAGAAGGAATGTTAAAGAGGGTAATAAAGGAGAGAACGTTAGGGAAGCGTGAAAGGGGAAGGGTACAGGAATTCAGAAAGAAATTCTGGAAGAGGATACCACGGATCTAATGGCGGATCACGAATTAGAGGGAAAACGTTACGATATCCCAGAAGTTATGACGTTAGAATGAGCATTGTCCATATTCTACCAACCTGATAGTAGAATACTGAAATAAACGGTTTTCCTGGCACCTGCATAATCTTGATATTAGCTACGCCACCTCGGATAAATTTTTGTCTTTGTGTTTAAGTTGGTCTCTCGGGATCAATATCATAATTTTCTATCTCTTGAAAAAGGTGTCTTCGAATCATTTTCTTGTATTTTAAGTTTTTCGGAGTTTTAAGTTTATTTAAAATGTTTTAAATTAATATTTAGCCTTATTGTCTTTCAACCTACTCTGCCATTATGTCTCTCTTGTGAACTATATTACTCACTACTCAGCCCTCACCCCTCAGTGTTGATTTCTTGATTCTGGGGACGCATTTCCACCATTTGTGAATAAATGAATATTTTCCATTTGCCTTTCAAACTGTCCTGGCTTCTATCATTTTCCAGGAATAATTACATTTCAGGCATTTCACTCATACGTACTTTAATTCTGCGAATCCATGTCTGTCTCTATATCGCAATTAAATATAGTATCAGCCATTGCGATCAGAGACCTTTAAAATGTATACATCTCTCCGATCCAAATAATACTAACTACAAATCCATTGCATTTGTTGATTCCATCGTGTTGACTTTGAGACATTCTCTAATATTGATGTACCTTTGGCGGATCTGATATATTATTTACTCAACTATGAATTTAATGAAGCTTGGGTTCTGTAGCGTATATTATTTTCCTTCCTAAGTTTTATTGCTCTTACAGAATTTCTGAGGACACATTGAGACAAACATAAATTTGAACTGTGTATGTGGTCAATGATTGCTTGAAATTTTCGATGTTTTCAGCTGCTAATTACTTCGGAATAATTGTTAAATTCCTATTTTCTGCAAATTTCATCAAAACGACTTTCCTGTTATGCATTTCCTAATTTAAGCTTTCCTGTAAACCTTGTGAAATTGAATGATATAAGAAGAAACCTTAAATATGAAATTATACGAAGCATTCATTTCTCTTATGAGGAAATTAGCAATGTTAATACGATGCCTCTCTATGCTTACTTCAGATTCCCACTCTAATAGGGAAATCCTGGAGCTGAATAAATAGTATAATGTGTTTCCCCTTGAATTTTTTCGATCCATTATTAACTCTCGTTTTCTTTCTCATCTGTTCATTTCTTTCTCCTCTTCATACCCGCCTCTTACCCTAATGCTCCCAGTCTTTCCTGAGTGCCTTTCTATCCGTCCCAGGCTTTCATTTTGGCCTTCCTCCTTCACCCGCGGCCAAATCCATCACATGATTTTCAGTCGTGCTGGCCCCTCGCGCGTTTTCGCATTGAGCTAAATGCCTATTACAGCCGTCCAACACACTCCATTCAACTCATCCACGTTCACCATTTAGCTTCCCCTAGCCTTTTCTCCCTATGCGCTCGATGAAAGCCTCCCGTCCGCCCCCCTCCACCCTACCATCAAAGCCCAAATGCCATAGCGTCCACCCATCCTTGCTTCCCAACGCGAGTCCTCGTTGATAATAAGGACCATATACACGTCCAGAATTCCGAAAGGTATTTTCTTAAGCGAAGCATTTGGCGATAGTTCTCTCCGGGGTCGTTCCAAGACATTGAATTTTCACGATGGAGGTTGTATAGCGCTTGAAAGATCGGGGATTGATCTAAAGGACTTCGTTCCCAGAGGAGGAGTTTTATTTGGATTACTGTCATTTGCAGATGGGTTGCGAGGTTTTGAGGACCTGAAATAGTTGATCCAGATATATAGCTAGTAACTAAGTAAATTAATCGTCTAATAATGTCAAGGAAATAAAACGCAACTGCCTGTGATGTACTCATTATGTCCTTTATCTGCGTCTACATATTACTCTGCAAGACTCAAGGATGTGTCAAAGGGGGCTTGTTATTACCTACATACACAACAATGTATGAAATCAATACTGTAACTTTCACCAACATGCTCTACACTATAGGTATGCCATAAATATTACAGAAACTATTTTTATTTATATATGTTACTACCTTATAAACTTGTTCTCGCTTACTTCGGCGGTGACCACTTATCTAATTAATTCAGGTGAAATATCATTACTTGAGATGCTTTAGGTTAATACTTAATTATATGAGGAGTAATTCTCACTCCAGATGACGAATCTTGGTAACTGTCACAGTTGAATTCTTTAAGTTTGGTGTTCAGAGTTACCTATCATTAATCCATATCACCGATGGATGTTTCATTATAAAACAGTATGTTTTACGTGAGATTTACCATCTGTTTGACTGATAATTTTATTTTTAAACTTGATAATATTGATGAAACCTGGCTAAGATGGCCTCTGATGAAAATAAAAAAAATTATTTAAACTTGGCTAAGGTATTAAAGAAATGATTTGTTTTGAAAGAGTGAGAGAAATAGAAGGATTCTCCCATAACGTTGACTGCGAAATAAATCCGACGCAAGAGAAAATGTCGTCTTTTTCCTGTTTATATATCATTTTGACTCTGTAAGATGTTGTAGCTTGATTTAAAAAGCGTGCCGTCGATTTCTAGCTATGGGGGGTCTAATATAAGTTTATTACTCTATCGTTAGTCCCGGGATATCGTCATTTGCAATCTAGGTTAAATTATTAATAAAGACCAAGGAGTGAATGAAACCTTTTATCAAAATTTATCCTTGTGAAAAATAGCATACCGATTTGAGTGAGGGGGACTCGATTTGAGTGAGGGTCGTTTTTGCGTCGGTATGCGTGTAGTTACAGAGCTGTCCTTGGGCTGAAATCAGGAGGAAGAATTTTTCCATGAAAAACTTCCCGTACCTTAAGTATGAATTCATGTGAGGAGCTCTTCTGCGCTATGATTTGGATTAAATTCTATGGTAAAAAGTACTATTGTAAGTTGTGTAAATAAATATTTTTTATTTCGTGTAGCAATAGGAAATAATATTTGAAACGACCTCTATCACAGACACATGAAACGCATACACCATGATCTTGACGTATTTATAGTCGTAGCATGTCAGAACATCTTTCATTTACGTATGCCATTGGGTGTAAAACCCCACCCAGCATCATATTTTCAATGGCTCACATTTCCATATTTTTTTGCACTTCCCAGTTTCCAGTTCCTCGCTTACCTCTCTTGGTTTGGTTGCACGTCAGTGCTCACCACTTCAGATCGCATGCATAATTTGAAAGCTCTCGCCGCAAGGATGATGCGTTGTAATAGCCGCATATTTCACGAGATCTTGTGCCGTACAAGGGCCAAATGGAATGAAAAATGTGATACATGGTTTAGGGTTGCCGGGCGTTGGTCAATTCTTTGCGGATGATAGCCTCTGCGCAGCCGCATTGACAGAAATCGGGGTTGTTCATGCAATACCCCCAGTGCCGATCTACCGATGATTGTTTTATTTCTGGTTACCTGCTTAACTTCCAGTTGAGATTTGCCGGCCCATTGCTTGCAGCATGAAAATGACCTGAGCCCCCTCTACCAGCTTCTCACATCCTCGTTAAAACTTTTTAGAAATCATTCTATCCGAGGATGATATTTAAAAAACTAGTGATGAAAAATGTTTACCTCTTCATCTCGCTTTACGATTTAGCAGCTTTATTTCACGTTGCGTTGAAAAAAAAAAAGAAATGATCTCACGAGCTAATCAATGTTGACCGTAGAACTTACTTTTACATTAAAAAGCAGCAATCCGACGAAAATTATTCTTATCGGAGGAAAGGAAATAAAATAATGATAGTAAAGCATACTTATTAGTATCATTTTTGCTGACCTGAAGACTTTGAACTGAGGCCAATGCGGAATAATAGATGGTTGAAATATTTCATGCTTTCCCGGCTAATAATTAGCGTAAACATTATCGTGTTTCTGGCCGGATCAGATTGACATACTTGAGATTCGCCCCAGGGATTATTTATAGGAAGGCATTTATATTTGTCTCTACAGTTAATTGTATTTCGTTCCAACTTTCTCTCAGTTGCAGTCTAGAACGGCGATGCTCAGAAATAATTCGACGATCACCCATACAAATTTGAGCCAAGCTCAACGTCTCGTCACTTCGTCGTTGTCACAAGAAGCGGTGTTTCCATTGTGGTCAGCTGTTGCCCCAGAACAGTCCCAGGTTCCCTGGTTACATGGGGAAGCCTGAGAAAATAGTTCAAGAGTATTATGGGAGTGTTTTGAGTGGCGTTCAGTTTTTATTATGGTCACTCATTGTGCGTGGAAAGAACAAACTGTGGTATATACTTATCAGTTCGGCAATGTGTTCCTCTTATTTTATTGCTTCTGTCGGACCTAGAGATGTCAAGTTCCATCATGATAATATTCTGTCGCTCTAAAACACAACAGTTCTGAATTTCTCAAGCAAGCTAAGCCTTGCGTGTAGCCTCCTAGTCTTTAGTGGCTCCTAACCTAATCCCTAAAAAAGCTGTGAAACACTATATGTTCACACGTAGCAGTTTTTAACAAAGCACGCAGGTTTCCTTGGTATGTCATTAACTTTTTTCGTTAAATCTTTCAGTCCAGGGTACCAAATACATATTCAAGGTATGGCTTTATGAGAGTAGCACCTCTCCTTTATATTATTATCCGACGATGAAAATATTCTGTGTCCCTCTGAAACGCACCTCTACTGAATTTGTCAAGCAAACTAGGCCTAGTGTGTAGCCTCCGAGTCGCAAGCGGCCTTGCATCACGTGGCCCACACATCCCATTCTTCTCGTTTTAATGCATACCACTCTGTCAAGGCCCTTGTAAAGATCTCGTATTTCCTTATTGTGATTCTTCAAATCCCGTTTTCATTTGTGGGGCCAGACTTTACTTAGGATTTTATTTTTAAAAACGATGAGTTTTCTATCTTCCTTCTTATTCAATATCTATTTTTCTACGTCATACAGGACAGTAAGGCGAATAAGTGAGTGGTATATTCCACCTTTCTATTAATCTTGATCAATTCTGTGACCAACAAATATCTCTCCAGTAAGGAATCTCACCGAGGATAAAATTTACCTCAAGGTTTCTCATTGGAAAAAGTTAGCTCTCTGCCACTATGCGTCTGAGGTCTACGTCCGACCTCGGTCTCGCCTAGGAGCGAAGATTCAATTTCTCGCGAGTATCCTTCTTACATTAAGGCATCTTCCCATCCACTATACAGGGTCCTTATACTCCACTGGCTTTCTTCCCTCTTCGCCCGTGCGCACCAACTCACGACAACATCGGACTTCGTTCCTTGACGCGATTCTCGCTTCTTTTATCCGTCGCAACCGAGATTAATTTTTTTCCGCTGAAAGATATAATGAAAAACGAACCATAAAACCCGAGTTCCCATCCCACTTTCTCTCTCTGTTCATTCCGCTCTGCATTCATTCTTGTTTTTGTTTTGATTTTTCATCTGCCCAGAGCACTGTGGATGGCACCACGCGTCTCGGGTAGAGAGGAAAAAAATTGTACTCGATTTTGAAATTTTAATTTAATAAAATACATTTATATATGTATACGCAAGGGTTTACAATGCTGCGAGGGGGGGGCAAGGAGAGGCTGGGCTGGGGGGTGGCTTTTGAGGGTGGTTTACTGAGGTGTGAGAATGGCGGGGTTGGGGGGGTTTAAAGGCGTCAAAGGGGGTGTAAAAATCTGTTTCATTTTTTTTACATGTAGGGGACAGCCTGGCAATTCGTGGGGAGTCTACTCCGAAAAAAATATCGCTGCGAATCCGGAATTTGGAGACGCGGAAGACTGAACGCGAAAAATGAAACGAAAAAAGTTGAATAACGCTCTCCGTCGAAATTCAGGGAAAATAAGTTAGAAAAATAAAGTGATGAGAAAACGAGAGACGGGCGACACACAAAAAAAATAAATTCCGTTCGTCTTGGTTGAGCAATCCTTTAAGGACGTGCCAAAATATTCGCAGATTCATGTGCTCCCCATTGTTTTAAGCAGTTTCCCTCTCTCTCTCTCCGGTTGACTAAACCTTGAAGTGACGCGCGAAGCAGCAAAGATGTGCGCTTTATCTTTTATCGTCCCGAAATGGGTTAACGCTTGCCGAAGTTACGTTATTCCACAAACCACTCGTTGATTGTTTAAGATAGAGTGGTGATCTGGTGATTTTCACTTCTTTAATAAGCGTGAACTTTTTAACACTCTTGTCTATTTATTTTCCTTGGTACTGAAGAGCCTCATGGGCCTAATAATTCTGTAGTTTTCTATAAGGTATTAATGGACGAACACCTACAAAAATGCCCTGAAAGTTAAAAATTCTTCCCAGGCGGAATTCAATCACGCGACCCGTGGGTTGACCAGAAAGGACTTTGCTCCACGACTGCCTTGGCCTATAAATGGTTTCATGGCTATTTTTTTCAGGTTTGCACCATCTGCTGAAAATATCATATTTTAGTAATTCAAGATGATTCACTGCTGATTCAATGTAAGGTTACGAGTAAGTTCAATGTAAGGTTCACCCTCAGCTCATGAGAAAAGTAGAAGTACTATGTGGAAGGTGTGTTGTTTATTAAGCAGTTACGTTCTGTTAGGATATATATGTGTAAAATCACTCCTGACCTTTCTGTACATTCTCTGGCCTAACTTAGCTGAAGTTTATTCTTTTCTCTCGTGTTGTTTCATGTATCTGGATTCATCTCCACAATCTAATACTAAATGTCTTAGCGTTACCTCGTGTGATATGTCGTTTGTAGACTTAAATTTTTGCCATGAAAAGGTTGCTGATCTAAATGATCTCCGTCGTCTTCACTAAGGTTGTGTTTTTCCGACCCTTGTGTACTGCTTCCGAATTTGGGCCTCTGCTACATCTTCATTTATACACTGCCAAACTCTTTTGATGACTTCTGTTTTTCTTTCTTTCCATAATTAAGCACCGCCATGTATATAAAAATCTGCACAACTCATGAATGAAAATCGTCTCATGGTGTTACTTCCGTTACTGACTTCCTTACCCTTTTCGATATCAAGCGTTTCAAGAAAAATTTTAATGAAAATTTATGGTCCTATGAACTTTATTATTCTCTCATTCACCTTCATGGACGACGAGATCAATTATACTGCATCATTGCAATTCCAAACGCCTCTCAGTCTCCGAACTGTCTTTTATCTTCCGGCTGCTATCAGCGTGAAATGCTGGAAAGTGTTCCAGAATTTGATCCATTCTATGAATTCCGTATCTCTTACACTCCATCTTACTTCTCCTGTACTCATATATTACTATCCGTCTTTTTGGTTCCTTTTGTTTATTGTCAAATATATTTTTGTTGATTTCCGCTATGTTCTATATATTACATTGCTTGCTTGTTTATTAATACTGTTGTTTTTCTGTCATGTTATTGTCCTCGTGATATTTTTTGACGTGGGTAATAAATTTATGAGGATTCTGGAAGTGTTCCTATATTGCGAGTTGAAGGAAAAGAGCTACCTACATTTACCATGACAAACTAATGCGTATTGAGCGCGTGACCACTCTGATTAAAGGGACATCGCCCGGCTAGCTTGATTGTTTCATAAATTCGGGGAGAATGCGTCGATCTCTCTTGGTACCATAATTGGTATGTAGCACCTTTGGGGACTTTAAACAGCCAACCACTCGCCCATTTCGTTCAATTACGCCTTCGTGTAGCGTTTGTAAGTGTCGCCCGGTGCATGAATTAACGTGGACTTACAAGCAGGTTGTTATTTTTTCCCCCGACGGCCAGAGCGCAGTTCAGTGGCGGATGTGTTGAATTACCTGATGGCGATAACGTTGTGTCATGCGTTCGTGGACGAAGTCACGAAATCTGTTACGTTTTGCAATTGGAGGGAGAGATGAGTTCAGTTGGGGAGTGTGAAGGTGTTATCTGGAAATTGTGTGTGTTAGGGGGACTGAGAATTGGTAGAGGGGCAACAAGTTATGACAACCGCAAATGGTAACGAAACAATTCAAGTCATGTTTGGTCATAATTGCTTTGGAACTTTCATCTCCTTTCATGCATGTAGTTAAAGCACTTAACTCTCATCGCTTCCTCCATGAAACTGTTCCGCAAAATGGAAATTTAAGCGGAGCAGTTGTTTGAAACTTTCCTGCAGTATTACGTATTAATAAAGAAAAATTTTTGATGGCCATTTAAACCGAACATTTCCACCATTGATGGAAGAAATTTCGGGAAACTCTCATTTTTTAATTTTAATTGGGATAGTAGCTCTAATGAAAAGAGAAATGCAATGGTGATAATAATATTTTCTCAGCTCAGTATCCTCTGTACATTTTGATTGTAAGGCAAAGTGCTTTTTTTCTAAAATGCTACTTACTGTAATGAGCTGCACGGAATCAGTACCTAAAAACTATGGAGATCAAGTGAAGATCTTGAAATATTTTCTTTGCATTTTTATAGGAATTATTCATTTAATTATTTTATTTATGTGTAGCGCAGTAAACTAATAGACCAAGTATACTGCTGTTGTCTTCTTTATACTTCTAATTTTTACCGTAAGTACAAATTGTCGCTAATGTTTCATGTTTGCCGTACACATTTTTATTTTTGGTTTCTGTCTTGAGCTTACATCTTCACAGAGATGTCACTCCCTTTTTCATGCGAATTGTCGTCTTAATTGTGATTGAAATGACCCATTCGGTTTTTTTTGCGAGCGTTGTTAAATAAAAAAATATTCTGGTAACCTAACTCTTTTCAACAATTACTTTGACACCGGAGGCTCATGAGATGTATGGGGTCATTGTCCGGTGCAACAGTGTCTTGGCGTTTGAGATTTTAAAGATTAATCAAACATACGTCATTTGACTGGTGGCTGGTGTGGTGTTTTCTTTCAATCATTCATGAAGTTTGCACAATTGTTTACTGTCCGAAAAGGCAATCATTAACAGCCAATCTCGTCGATGACTTTCATGTTGGCGCCTCAATTTGCGACACTTTCACCAACAGGGCTAGGCTGGAGATCCACTAAGCTAACTGCCCTGGTGAAAGTACTCCGTTGTTGTCAGTTGCATATCAGTGTGGCGCTCCTCTGACTGAGGGGGTGTGGAAAGGAACTATGATTGTTGATCAGACTGAAACTATCCCTCACTTCGACCTCGTCGGCGCTTTTGATCGCTTAACCGAAGCAAGAGAAGGGATTGTTGGGGACAGGGGTGGAGGGAAAAAGGGATGAGCAAGGCAGTCAGCAGCTGGGCATGGGAGGTGGGGGAGAGTTAGGGTCCTTTCTCTCCAAAGGGCTTCGAATCTAGTGTATGCCCTTTTGACGCGGCCCTTAGTCACTTACCCGACAAACAGCGCGCCCTTATCAAAGGGGATTTTCACTGATTAATGTACGCAGTTGTCGACTCGACACATCTTAACGCGACACCATTTTATACGGGTCGATAAGGGTGCGATAGCGTTAGGGGGGTTTTAGATGGGATGGCATTAGCGAGGAGGAGAAGGCTCCTAGGGGAGGGAGATGGGGGGAGCCGGTTCCGCGTTCGTCGCTTCACTATAGCCAACCTCCCTCTCCCGCCCTCACGTTCCCCATCGACGCTTTGTGCTGAATGGCCAGCCAGATTGGTGCAACAACAGGCACGTCAGAGGAGATAATGTTTTGATGTATCGACGTTTTTTTTACTTCGGTGGCGAGATCACTTTTTTATTTATTCCGCCATCGACCGACCGTAAGGCACATGTGAAGGGAGATTCACGCTGTGGAGCGAGGCCATCTGATATTGCTTTCCTGAGGACCCCGAGCTTTTTTTGTTTAAAGCGAATCCATTTGTCGGCATCCGTACTTTTGTTTTTGATTTTTAATTATGAAAGCTCCCAATGAGTCAAGAGTAGAAAAATGATTTTATGAACCTGTGACTGGCTAATTAAATTTTGGTGTGGAGGTCGACGGTGGCTCCGTAAGGAAAGGTTTAGGTATCGCAAAATCGTTAATTGGACGAATCAATGCGAGGCTGGCTCAGCCGTTTTCGTACTGTCCAGTTTCTTTTGCCGAAACATACTGTGGGGAGCCCGCATACAGATGAAATTTTATTTGACCTCATTTTTATTTCGTCACATACTTGTGGCGACCCCATTACTGCTGTTTTTAAGTATACTATCACGAGGTTTATGGAGGGTAAACGATAGTTGGGAATAGTGACATAGAAGTGACAGAGTTGCTTAGCATAAAAGCTTAACCTGTCTCTTTGTAGTCGCAAATATCATGAATAACATATGGTTTCCAAAATTACCCATAAATCACAAAAATACTATCTCTTGTTTTTGGCGCAAAATGTTATATCACTCTTTCTTTGAGAAGAATTTTTATGTAACATATAATTCTTTTATTAATCATGAAGTGTTAGAGATGATATTTTGCTATTCATGGTACCATTAATGTACAATACCATGGTTCACTATAATGAATGGCATGAGTAACTAATGGAAGAAAAATTGTCGTGATATTCCCATTTATTTAAATACTTGTTTGTTTTTTTGGTGTGACGTGTTAACCACCAATTTATTCCCTTTTAAATCTGTTATTAGGGGTGACCCATAAAAGGCTACGTGAAGTTTCTTTGAGTGTACGCGTGTGTTTTGGAGGTACACTATTTTTTTAAAGTAAATAAGATGACCACCACGGTACTCTAGTTCAGACCGAAGATGTTTAAATCGTTTGACTAGCCGTACTTTTCATCTTCGTTCTCCTGTTCCTATGTTCCGTCGCTTACAAGTTCCAGCGGTTTGCCCCAGTCTCTTTTTTTCCGAAACCTTTGCCGGCCTAGTCACGGTCTGAAGGTACACTTAGTTTTTTTTCCTTCTCCTAAGTGCCTACTTTTCTCTGATACAAGCGGTTGAAAAACCTTTCTGTCCCTTTGATCATCGCAGAGAAACCTCATCGGTTTTGCTTCACTCGGTTTGTGGCTAAGTCCGGACAGCAGAGTAGCAGTTGCATTTTGAGAGCCCCTCCTGTATCAGTATGTACTGCTAACTTTCCGTCTGTGCCAGTCGGAACATGTAACTTTGTAAAATAACCCTTGGATTCTCTCGTTCATTCCATTTTGTTTTTCCTCGTTATTTTTTTATGTGAACGTTTGACTCGCTCTTCGTCATTCGGATGATTCGATCCCGTTTCAAATCGGATGAGTGAAGTCGAGCGGCGTCAATAAAAATTTGTGCTTTTGTTTCTCGGTGCACTTGTCAGATGGTTAAATATTACAAATTTTTGTAAAAAAATTGTCTCTATTGAATATAATGTTCTACGAACTGTTCTTCGGATTAGCTCTGGAGAAAGTTATTTTCTCTGTGAAATCCAAAGACGTGGGCAATATTGAGTGAAATTGTTATATCATGCAATAACCGGCTGTACCATTTTCTACACTATGTCCATTGTATATTTTGAAGATTTTCACTGTTTGTTATGTCGTGGAATCTCACAAGTGTTTTAAACACACAAATATTTTATTGATAATTAACCGGTGCATACAAAAATTGTTAATGGTGCGTTTTCTCTTACTTTTTAAAATGAAACTGGCTCTTCGTTTCCTTGGCTTGTGTACTCCATAAGTAGCTCTTAACAAGGTGGGATCCTTTTTTTTTCGTGATCATCTATAGTGAATTCCGTATATTTTTTCTGCCATAGAAAATATTTCACGTTAGTCTTTTACCTCCCTCTGTCTTCTTTATCTTGTTTTATGCGTGGATGCCGACGTCTCATATGATAGACCTTCGTGAGTTCCAGTATGGTAAATGATTCGCATCAGGAACACATTTGTTCCAGTAATTTTGCGTTTGTTTTTATTCTTATTGATATTTCGTTTGATTTGTCTATTTTCCTTTTTAATGCGGCTGAAACTTGTAGATTTATTTTACAATATCCTTTCTTTATTTTCTTTTACTAGGTTGTGGTTTACAATCTGCTCTCCTCATAAGTGGTTCATTCTTTATTTACGTAGATCCCCCAGTGCTGCAGATTTTTTTCGATATATGAAGTTATATATTGTCTTCAAAGTCCTCCAGCGAAGGTCGTGCTCATAAATTTAGCATATGATTTTGGCTATATTTTATATACATGCACGTTATACGTTGTAGTAATTAACTTTCAGATTTATGTCTTACCCTGTTAGCTGTTATTTGTTAACTCTTTATGCTGCTAATAGATAGCAAAATTTGTCTCTTTTGTTGCTATTTATTTGCAACTGATATTCGGATCAATGATGTGATACTAGAGTTATATGGATGTCGTTGTGCATGTCCCATTTTATACTGTATTTATTTACTCATTAGTATTTACTGCTACGAAATATACTTGCGTACTCAGCTTTTTGTATAAGCTCGTAGAACTCATAAAATGCTGGCTTTCTTCATAAAATGCAGTTTGAAGTATCTATGCGTAAAGAAAATGATGCCAATTGTGGCTTGGAGAAAAATCGAAACGTCAATTAGAATTTCATTTATTTTAATAATTTTCCTGGTTCTCCCTGAGCGCCTGGGCATTTTTTGAATGGTTGGTGCTCGTCCTTCAATGCGTGTAGGTACTGCGTGAAGTATAATCTAATGGGTGCAGTGCCATTTTGACCAGCTGTTCCCGCTGAAGTGGTTTTCTTCTGTTTTATCGTGTTCTCACATAAATATCAAGCCAATGAAAGCGTTATGCAGTAATGGAGTGTGTTCATGATGAACAAAAAACTTTTACTATTTTCACACTTTTTTATTACTGCTGCCAGCTAGAGTAGCACATCATTGATCTGAATTTCACTTATTTTACTTTTTATATAGTATTAAAGTACGCTGATATCGTCCCTCAATCGTTTTAAGAGAATAATGTCGGTCGCTTTTTGATATTCGTGCAGTACGTTGTTGCATCATAAAATGGTTAAGAATCACAACTTCAGATTTTCTACTTGAAATATATATTTCTTGCAATTCGCGTGATAAAAACATCCTAACAAATGATTTTGCTGGATTTTCGTAATAGCCACAGTATAATATTGACAGGCCTCTACACTCATTCGGCTTATTCCTAAAGGCCTCGTATCATTCTGAACCGCAAAGAGAATTTGTCGGAATCAAAATGCTAGAATAAGTCGTAAACTTTCACCCTCGTTTCACGAGATGAATGAAAAATTCAAGAGACGGAATTGAATCAAGGTACTGCATGTCATTCATTCATTCATGGAGTGGATTTCTTCTGTTGATTGAACTGTGCGTAAGGCTTTCAAGTTTTTGACAGCAGTCTTGATCTTGAAATCAAATTCCGGTTCCGGAATCCACTTGTCAGTTCCATTTGGATTCCATAAACCCAATTCGGATCCTATTTACTCTGACACCGGCATCACGCAGTTGGGTAAATTCCTTCCGAAAATATCGTAGTCTCTCTTTCTTGTATCTAATCCGTGGAACAAAATACCATTTGCGGGAGAGAGGTCTTTCCTCGCGATATTAATCTCTCAGTTACTGTAATCTCGTGGTTTCATTCTTTCTTTCTCCATTTTTTTGTTCCAATGTATCGGCAACCGTATGAATATTGTGAAGAAGAGCATGAGCATTAAGAAAGTTCATAAGTTGCATATTTCATGATCCGTTATCTAATATAACACAATGAATGTTTCTTTGTTCGTCTTCTATGCGTTCTAATACCATTCGTCAAATTACGATGAAACTTAGGTGAGTTATGGTGTGCGCGCCCGCAAAGGCTTCTCAATTATTAAATCCATTGTATATACAATAGATGGAGCGCGAGTCGTTTCAACAAATGAGTGTTGGCATGCGAGTATCTCAAACAAGCGAGGAACGACGAGTAAGTAACGAAGCAGATCGTGTTTGAGTTGCTCAATCACGTGCTTCAGAATCGTACTAGTGAGACATAATTTTTATGTAGGGGTGCATAATGTATTTGTACGTAGAATAGGATTTGGTGCAGTGGTCTCTTTTTTTGCTTTTTGTATAATTCTTCAATTCCATTTTCGTATATGCTTTGCTTTTTTCCTAAAATTGGATTTTTAACCTTGAAAATGTTAAATTTTTGCACTACTTCAACAATAGAAAATTTGATTTACTTGGAAACCGCAGCATAGACATAGAATGGTAACTCATGCCATCATTTGGGTGTTTCAAATTCAAGGCATGAAGTTGATCGATTCAATTGCGGGAATTAAATCTGTAAAATCTATGCTTTTCACATAGTCATTTATATGTTGTATGCTCGCGAGTGGGATAGCCGAAAAATTCATTTGTTTTTGTAGAAGGCTGTAACACCAAAAATATTGCGTATCCCATAGCACTTGAATAACTGTTCTTAGTTGAATTTATTACGCACAAAATCATTGCCATTCCTTTATTTTGTATATAAATGTAAATGTGTTTGCTTTGTATGTGTCCCTACTTAGTAAGAAAAAGAGGCATTGCAGCGCATGCCGGGCAAAGCTATTGAGAAATAACATAACGCTGCATCCCTGTAGCTCCAGCTGAAATTCTTGCCAGCATTTAAGTACTGGAGGTCGAGAGGGGGAACTCTTAATTTTTGCTTCTCGGATTGAGGTTCCCTCGTAAGGGCCGCGAGAAATACGGCTCACCCGCTACCATGCTCTTACTCGCAAGGCTCGGCATTAAGACGTCCGTGTTAATTGCAAGTTCCTTTCAATAGATTGCAGTAACATTTGTGGCACACTTGCTAAGTAGAGCAGTGCTGTTTCGCTCTCGCGATGAAGAGGCGAGGAAATAGCGTCATTACTTGGGAGCTCTTGAGAGTGCATCATAGATATATAGATAGTCCCTTGGTGTTAACCAGCAGGCGAATCAAATGAATCCGCAATTAGTCATAAATCGTCTGTATTTATCCGTGAGGGAAACATGGAATCGGAATGCCTGCATAACTCATCGCATATTTTTAAATTTGTCTCATCAACTGTCTCCTTCAAAATAGGATTGCATGACTGCCTTCTTCGATCGCTAAATAAACCTTAAGAATGAGAATCTTTTAATAAAATGAATGAGAAGAGTCGGAGATGGGTTCTCTCTTTGGTAAAATATTGATGTTTTTCTAATTTGTTACCAAAATTCTTAAGAAATTTATTTAGATTTTGGTTGTAAGACAAGAATGCAAAATTTATTTTCAACTACCATGGGTGTTTTTGCAAATTTGAATTGAAAATTATGCGTGATTGACATTGTTTATATTTTCTGGGCTAACGTTTTAGTTTATTTTTTTAAGCATTTATTTATTTATTTTTTATTTACATACATGTAGGTTCAATATATTTTTCCAACTTATGGTTAACAATTATACAAGAGTACACGGCTTCTATTACCCATCATTTTCATTCTTCTATGTACTTAAGTAATTTACCTTGTTAATTATCTATCAGGGCAGTTATTGCTAAAAATGTTGTGGGCATATTATTTTAGCGAGGTAATAAACTGACACTGTGACTGAAATACGTTAATGAGTTAATTATCAGTTAGGCTGAGCTATGAAATATTGTTATATCGTAATTGCCTGTGATTGAAATGACCATTGGAGGATAAGATATTTTAAGATACTAACTTTGGCTTTTCAGTGGCATTTGATTGAATAACCGCAGAGATGTCTTACGGGGCTCTTCCTCATGGGTTTGGGAAATTCGGGGTGATTGGCCGCTGACTGCTTTTGAGCTGCAGACCACTTGACCCAGTCAAATACCTCTCACGCCGGCATCCACAATTTCGAGAGCGATATTGGATAAAGGCGTATGAGAACTCCTCTGTGGGTCGGAACATAAGCTACTGGGTGCCAGTGGATTATTTTGTGAGGGATGTGTATCGTGCATCTCAACGCAGGTAATATTAAGAGGGTTAAGTCTCCATTGCATAGTGAACCCTCTTCATGATTCAAGCTCAACTCTTTACATATAAGAAATTATAGCTTAGGTAGATACGTTATTGTGCATATCAAGTTCTTAAATTCTTAAAGAAATTTCAACTTGATGAGGAGATGGTTTTGAATGGTCTCGTGGGATGAAAATAATCGCATGGTATCGTATATCTTTTCTAAAGAACAGTATTCTTCCATCGACCTGTTACTTTGGAACCACTTTTAAAATACCGGGGGTAGGTTAGGAACAATGAAACTATAATACTTTGCCGACGTTTCGGGGTGTAATGCACCCCATCATCATGGCTTGGAATTGATAATCATAGGGATTCATCTTCAGTAGATAGATTCTAATAGATAAACGAAATCTACCCTAAAAATCTATCTACTGAAGATGAATTCCAATGATTATCAATTCCAAGCCCTGACGATGGGTAGCATTACACTCCGAAACGTCGGCTAGGTATTATAGTTTCATTGTTCCTGGCCTATCCTCGATATTTTGAATTTTTTCCTAAGAACTTCGATTCACTTGACAAGAATCAATTTGCCCGGCATATCTCTCATATCCATCCACGGCAATATACTTTCCGTTCCATTCATTTAATTAATAGCTTTCACCGAGTATGGCTTTCTATATTCCATCACCGCCTTAAATGATGTCCGTTTACCAGTTCTGCTTTATTCAAAATTATCCTTTAGCTGTCACCCCTTGAAAATGACGCCATTGCGTTGAAACCGGTTGAGGATAATAAACCGTGTGGAAAAGTACAGTTATTTCATTCCAAACGTCATTCCTTCGCCTCCCTACTTAACGAAGTCGTCTCTTATCAGCTTAATTTTAATCTTTTAATGAGTTTTTATGCAATGACGTAACTTTATGGGTGTAATTGTGCTAATCTTTTAACGAGATTACTTGTAGATTTATTTATTTCCAAAATCCCGAAAACAGCCCTTCTTGCCTTTAACATTGGGTGCATCAACAGTGAAAACGGTTCTGAGTGGTGAAAAACTCACTCCAGCGAGACTTGTATTCCGATTAGCTCGCTGGAACTTAATCTAGTCACTAGGACAATGCTTCTACACTTTATAATGAGAAGTAAAGAGAAGTTCTGTCAAGAAATTTTGATTTTATAGTTACTGCCGCTTGTATGATTTTCGGAGGGAGCTGAAAACGAGGAGCGCAGTTATGGATGTAAAGAAAAGTTTGGTGAATAGTTATAATAGGTTTCTAAAAGGTATTACTTTAACATTTTTTAAGTGGTCTACCAGTTAAGGTAGGTTTTATTGATAGCCAGAGACTCTCCTCCCATTTTCTACACATTCAGGGGCCTATCTCCCTCTAGGATATTCTTTTTAGCCTCAGCATACGATCTGCCCTTCTTCATCCTGTCCATGAAACCTATTCTCTTTCATCCTCATCCCCGCGTGTCCAACATCCTTTAATCACATTCTTGAGCAATCCCTCGCCCCTTATAACATATTTCAGCCACCTACTCTGCCGATCTCGAATTTCATTAAGAAGTTTCCTATCCTCGCCCACCATCTCAAGCACTTCCTCGTTAGTCATAGATTACCCTATTAAATTAACGTATCACTTTCTTTCGTTACTCGGTGGTATTATAGTATGAAAAGTACCCAATACACAATGCACACAATACCATAAATTAAATAGCACACACGACCCGGGTCCTAACGCTTAAGCCTCATCATTAGCTCATGATGGGAACTTCTTCACCGCGAATGACGGCTTCCGCGAAGTTAGCACATTTATCAAGAAATATACCTTGTATACTGGAAGGAATCGGGATCGTGCGGTGGCCAGAGTACTGGCGGCCAGGGTTTAATTCCCTGCAGAGGAGGATGTTTTTCAGAGGAAACCTGATCCCTTGTGGGCCTGTGGAGGACACTTCAAGTCGAGTGCTCCGTCTGTTGGATGAGACGTTAAACCCATGGTCCCGTGGCGCCTTTCGTTAAGAGCAGGGTTATGCCGACGCCGGGTTTCTATCCTTACCTTCCTTTCCCCTTTGATCTCAACTGTAGGCCGCTTCCTCAAAATACAATGTAATCCATTGATACTGGAGACGAGGGGCTTGAAATGAAATGGAGAGGAGGTGACCGAACTCCCAAGAGCGAAGGCGTAGGAAGTACACGTGTACGGAAGGATTTTATAACATTTTGGCGTGATGACTTGGACCTTATATTGACGCAAAAGCGTTAAGCCCTGGATCGTGAGTGTTTTCTCTTCTAGTATTGTGATACTTTATTAAATATTACCTTACAAAATAACTTTGTTTAACATGAACACAGATGTGATTGCCACAATACGTCGCTCAACTCTCGTGGCTCTGGAAAGAATGAGGAAACTAGTGCAGCGGAGTTAGGGAGTGGGCATGATCGGAGGCGCTTCCTAACCACAGTTGACAGGCCTGTCTAAAAATAGGCAGAGGGGGTATGCATGAGAGGCAGTGAGGGAGGAGAGCGGAGGTAATTGTAGGCTGGTTCGTCTGCGCATCGAGTGGAAGGTGGGACGCTTGCGTAGAGGAGCTGGCTGTTAGCAGAGTGGGCGGTGGAGGGGGGCGGAGGGGTGGGGGAAGGGTGTGGGCGAGATGCTTTGCTGAAAGCCGGGGGAGAAGAGGGGAATTAAATGGCATTACGGAAGGGTGGCATTGGGTGAAGGCAGTGTGGGATTAAGAGGGCGAGCGAAATTGAATGGAAGGGAATTCTTGTGGAGTTGAGCGGGAGGTGGTGAAGAAAATGGAAGTAGTCGTGGAATGGAAAAAAGAATGGAAAAAGGTTGTCCTACGCGCGAACGAAACGCTTTAAAGCTCGACCGGGCAGTCCGCTCGGTGAGTCGATCCGTGAGATTGTATTGTGTCCCGTCTCTAAACTCTGATGTTTTATGTTGGCTCAATCAAATACATTAACATTTATTCATTTGTGTTCATTTCTTATGGTGGGTTGCAAGAAGATTCAGTTATGGAATCCATGAAGTTGTGGACATCATAAAAATATTCGGGTTGCAGGAACACATCTACCAGTTCCGTAACTTATCTACCACTAGTTAAATGCTTCGAATTATTTATCTAAACTTCCTTTGCCGGATTAATTTATAGTGGTTTATCCTATGCGTAATAGCTAATGCACATAAAAATTAGTCTGTACAAATAAAAAAAACGGGCCATTCGTCTCAAAGGAACTCCTTTATCAAGTAATTAAGTCTCCAAGCGGTTAGTCGCGCGTCCTCCAACTTGGCTACTTATGGAGCTTATAACTCCATTCCATAAGCTATCGAATATTTCTGCAGCACTTATTGAATGGTTGCCTTGGCCTATGAGTCCCATTTGAATACATATAAGTTGTTCCTGCAACTCGCCGTAAGCAACTCATTTGAAAACTTCTCCTCGGCGAGGAACGACTTCAACGAAATCTACGCTAAAATAAAGAACTACATTTTGTTACTTAAATCTAAATGGTTGAAATGAACTCGAGTAGAGTTGATCACAAACGCCCTTGGGCGAAGCGTAAGCAAGAACTTGGGCTTGTGTGTAGGATTTTATTCCGAGTAGGGGTGGCGCACTAGTCACAAAATGTTGTATACTGTGGATTTTATCGTTGATCTTACTTAATCATAGCCCTCCAGATAAGACCATGATGGTGGAATTTGCTACTAGAGTAAATCAAAATATTGCCTTCAGTATTTTTCCTAAATTTATTCGCTTGATTACATTTTATGCATATTTCCCACTGGTTCCAACATCCATTCGCTGTGTCCGGACAGTTCTATCTGTTTCACAATTCTCCAAATTAAAAAAATACTTAATATTTATTGGTGCAACATTTTCTTGAATTAAGGCAAGGAGATAATTTTCCGGTAATTTTATAACGAGTAGCTTCTCTTTAGGGAATAAGTTCCTCGCTCGCTTACATATGCAGAAAACGTATTGGAAAATTACCTTCAAGCAATGATGATAAATTACCCCGCTCGAAGAGTTTGTGATAAAATAACCGGGAACAACCTACGCCGACGTTTCCTTTCACTCCTTCAGGTCTATTCTCATATTTATGAGCAGTACGATAATGCGTACTTTGGGAATCCCACAATATTTTACTATGTCTCATCTTTATATTAAGAAGCTATTCGAAATGTTGTTGCTGTTTTTGTTGTTTAATGCTATTGTTTAATACATGGCGTGGTTAATTATAAAATCGTGTTTTGCAAGTACACGGGAAAGTATTGGAAGGTTGTGTCTGGCGGGCCGTTTGCAGGGTAGAGTAAGTTTAGAATCCCCCGCTTTTGAGAAACATGAGTTTCTGAGTTTAGATTGTTTGACCAACAATTCCCCGCAGCTTGCATTTCAGTCGAACGACGAGAAATGAGCATGTTGGTCTGAATATTACCATATCCCATTGCGCTGGAGGTAGTTATATGCAACTCACCGCTTCGAAGGACTCGTGCATCTCCCAACTTCTCCATTGCCTTGCTCCTCCCTGTGCCCCAGCTTTTAGATCTTGTTCCACGAGCAGAACGGGAGGGATATCGGTGTGGTGAGACTCAATGACTGCCCCTGGTGCAGTTTTGGAGTAAACTCCACGGAATTACGTATCCCAGGTGCACCAGAAAAATTGAAATATAACTCAATTCAGGGAGACGCAAATGCTTACCATCTAACGAAGGAGTAATTAAGTTGTTGAAATGAAAGACGGTGAAGATGTTTCTGTGTTTAAAGCATTAACACGCAATTCTATTGTTAAAATGACGCAAATTATTGTGAATTTTTTACGAAAAACCTTGAATTAGTTTATGATCTCTCAATATTTTTTCGCCATTTACGTTACCTCTATCGGTTTTCAGCCGTGTCGATAAAAAATTGAAATTTGATGCAGCAAGAAAAACGCAAGACCCCAGAACCGTAATTGCTCTCCATTTTTGAGCATACAGTTATTTTATATTGCTACAGGATGACCAAGGAAATGGTCAATTTTGTTTTCCCGTCATCCGGAAATCCAACGGTTGGTGGTTAACGATGATAATATCTTCGGAATAACGGGTATCGAATTATCCTTGGGAATCGATTGATCTCTGGTGGAATTTTTACAGCAATCTGCTTTTTTCCCTGCTGAAAAGCTAGTCTTTTCATGGGGTCATTTGAATGTGAATTTCCTGAGGAGGAGTTCAGCAGAATGAAAATTCCATCGATCTTCTGGAGGGATAAATAAGGACTTCAAAGAGAGTAAGCGTTTTGAGGAATAGATGATTAAGATGCTTGCAAAATAATATGTCTATTTAATAGAAGTGAAAAAAATCCTCCTTAATGTTTTCCTCGGATGGAACTGAGAAGTATTGGCTGGATTTCCGCATTGACTGAAGAGTGTTACATATCAATGTTGTGTAAACTTTAATTTGTCCATGTATGCAAATCCACTTATTTTTATTTTTGAGCGTTTCTTCTACCTGTTGTAAGTGTACGAGTATTTTTTGTCATATCTAATAATCTGCCGCTGTTACTTACGTTCATGTTTCCTTCCATTCTTGCTTTCGTTTTAGTATTCATCAATTTCTACTTTCTGTTTTGCGTAATTTTCTTAAATTTTCCTTTTTTTATGAACAAACGAGACTCTTTCAGGCGTTACTTGGTGGACGTTTTGGATATTCATGATGAAATGATAAAACTTGGTAAACTCCACTCTAATGTATTTGATTAAAACAATTTGTATCAAAATAGGATTTATGTAATAAATTAGTGTCGAGTTAACCAAGTTTTATCATTTCATCGAGAATTATTTTTTTATGTCTAGCAGCGTTTTTCCTGCAATCCGTATTATGCATTTTCCTCTCTATAGTCTCAAATAGTCTTCTTGCTTGGGTTGCATATGGGCTCGCTTCTGCAACATGTGTCATAATTAGTCCAACGCTTGTTTTATGAATCAGAAATTTATTATGTTTGGCTTTATAATTTTAGGGAAATATTTTTCTCATCTAAAAGGTATAGTCTTCGGAAACCGGTGGCCGAACGATATGCAAAAAAGGAGAGATGTGGGAAGAATCTATTTAATAGGAGAAATGACAGTAAGAATGAAAGAAAGACGGGGAAGATGTTAAGAGAGGTAAGGAGAGAGAGTGAAGAGGAAGAAGGGCCAGTGGGGAATAAAAGAAGAATTGGGAAGGAGGATGCGATAGGATGGAGTTTGGGTTTTGGTATAAAGGGAAGAGTGGGAGGGTTGAGTATGGGGAATTGCGAGAGTGGGGGAAGAGCGTAAGGAACGGGAAACGGTAAGGCGAGAGAAAAGCGACCCATTTCCTTATTGGACAACCCAACACTCTCTACAAATCAATTCTTTCGGTCGATCGGTTGGTCGGAATGGGGAAGCGGCAGTGGGTTTTTTTGCGGCGGCCTGTAGCAAGTGTGTGGTGGTTTTGTAGCGGGAGGAAGGGTGCGATGGGCCAGGGGGTTAGGAGAGAGGGGTAAAGGGGGCTGGTAAAGCTTTTCTGGGTTTGGGCGCTTGGGGTAGCGGGAAGTGAAAGAGTTTGAGGAGCCGATCGCATAGGAGTGGTGAGGGAGGTATGAGCAGGAAACAGAGGAGAACCGGAAAGGGGGAAGAAGGATATAAGGTTAGTGAGAGGAGGGATAAAGCTCTGTTGGGATTGGAGATTGCTTCAATTCCGAGGATATACTCACCAGCGATTGCCGCCAGTGGTCGGGATCGGAAAAAGGGATTGGATTTTTTTCCCCTCTTCCCTTTCGTTCTTCCTCTGCGATCTCCTGCAACATCCTCCTTTAATTTGGGGCATATTTCGATCTGTGTCTTGGTTTTCGGTTCCTTGTAAGTGAGTGGAGCGCTGTGGAAATCGCGTCAGTGGAAAGGTTCTGTAAGTGAAATCTTAATGCGGCAATCCACGGGGAAATATGGAGGGATTCGTGGGGGTTGAATCGACTTCGCTGGTGAAATGCGTTAAAATTTAATTCCACTCGCCACCATACCTGATCTAGAATTTAGAGTGAGGCGTATATTTTTATACGTAACTTTGTTACGCAGTGAAAAATGTTCGCCGATGGAACGGAACCATTGAGCCCAATGCTGGCTTTAGAATTCCCCATTGCTTTAGGGATCTCACAAGCTGAGTGGTTGGATTTTTTATGCCACTTGAGATAATGGATCCAAGAAGCTACGGAATGATTGTTCTCTTCGTCTTGATAACACCTTGAAGAAGCAATGATTTGATTTCGGACGCACTGACGAGGGTAGTATGTGATCAAGAACGCGTACTACGACCAAGTCCATCTCTTTTGCAGCAGTTGAACACGAAAGATAAATCAAGCTAAGACGCTATCAATTGCATCTACGAGATTTTTTAAAATTGATTTTCAATTGTTCCAGATTTTTAAAAGTATTCCAATTGATAATTATAATAGTGTTTTCGTGATTTAAGCTATTCACTTCGTTGAGATTCTAACCATATATTTTCAGAAATCGTATGATTGGGAAGTTTAAATAAACCTGACTACGATCACTTTAACTTAACTGTCACATTCTCCTCATGAATCACTTATTTTCGGTAAAATACTGTTACATTTTGAGTTAACGCTGCCAGGGAAGCACTCTGCTATTACTTACATTCGCTAATTACCGGTAAGAAGTCACTTTTTCTCTTATGAAGGCTCTGGAAATTCAACTTCTTTTGCGTAATGCCTTGGGCTGTCGCTTTGTGCTCGTAGTAATATATTTATTGGATGTAAAAATCTTTTGAGATGTTTTTTTAGTTTTATTTCATAAATGAAAGGACTATCTTGATTAAATGTGAGTGATTGCTCTGAAGAGATATTCTAATTTCTGTAGCTTTTCTCATTGTAGCTAGGACGTTATTTTAGTGTTAGTTGCATTATGATTGGCTTCTATGATTGACATGAAAGGAAAGCATTTGTTGATGACTATGTCGCCGGTTTTTTGCATGACGAGTGTTTGAACGGAATAGTCAGTCAAGAAAAAATTATAAATCAACTGTGCGACATTTAATTGTGAGTAGGAAATACAATTTCATTTCGAAGGCTCGAAAAACACGATTCGTTGATTGAATTATTGATATGCAGATATATGCACTATATAGTTTCAGGCCTCAATTTCGATTTCTTCTTTTCGATAGGAAGAATCAGAGCAATCAAACTTCTGTTCTTTTGTGAATTGCCAATTTGCAGCCCGAATTTCAGGTGCAGGTATTTTTACGTCAATAAAAATCTCCAGTTTAGAGTTACGGCGTTAAATTTATTGCGAGCGCAGCGATGGAACCATAACATCCCTTTTTGGTGGTCCATGCGAGCCCGAAATCTATTTCCGGAAAATTTACAGACGCGCTCTAGTGCAAACATTTCACGGGGTATTTATGCGCGATCCTTTATTTTGAGCTTTGTATAAAACTAGGTAATAAGACTAGGGTTTACTCACTTATATGGCGGCATAAAAGTCACAGCACCATGGTAATATGGATATTGTTAACGTATAATATCTCGTAGCCATAAATATAGGGGGTAGATAAATCGTTCCGCGGGAATCTCTTTGTCCCGTTGCATTTTAAAAGCACCTCAAGTCCAGGAAATGCAAACTCTCTATTTGTGCAAATTTATGGAACACGTAATTTGTGCTGAGCGAAAATCTCTTTCTGTGAAATGAATTTATGCTATTTCGTTTGCTCTTTTAATTTAACGTTAAATTTATGGTAGTGTCGCACGAGCACTCATCTATAGCTAGGGCGAAATCGATTTTGTAATCACTGTTAATTACGCCTATAAAACTTATTTTCTCTGGTATCTTTGTTTAACTGTTTATTTCCGAAACATTTACGAACGTTGCATAATGGTGGACCGGCGTCCGATTATTTGAATTCCGTGCATGTTTTCTTTGTTGTATTTGTTCAGAGCTCATGGTGAAGAGGATTTTAATTTTGTTGATGGTAGTTACATTTTTGCCCAATACCTCAATAGCTTAGCATCCAAATATTGTATCAAAACTTGATTATCCCGTCACGCATGCGAAAAATTTATTTATCTCAGCTTTTTGGTATCAGTTTTCCTAATTTTTCTGCAGTAGAGCTCTTACTTGTAGGTAGTTTTTATACTATACTAGTAGAAATGTGTATAAGTTTATTCTCTACGGGAGGGATAAGATTAATAAATATTATAGTAGTTATGTCCATTTAAAAGAAAATATATTTTGTAATTATTTGTTATTATTTATTTTTTGGCCAATTGTAAATTGTCCGTTTAGATACTTTAGCTCTTTTACTGTTATTGATCTGTTTAACAACAGTAAATATGATATATAACTGCTAAATTTGTGTAATTGTGTATTCCATTACATTTTTTTAATAAATTGAATGTTCAAGCGCTAAAATTATATTTATATGATAATATTTATTAAAATGATATTTTGTATAGGATCATTTTGACATGTTTGGGGTCAAATTGGACTGACTGGATTGGACTGGGACACCACTCATTATTATGTCTTAGTAAAGATAACTATCATCTAGCTTCGAGCCAAGGTTTGAGGTAAAAATCTTATAAGTTCATTCATTCGGAGGCTAAATAGAAGGAAGTGTTTGGGGATTCAGAGCCCATTGGAACCATAACTATCCCCCTTGAGCTCTTGATTAAGGTTTAGTATGTGTAGTGCCCTGGTACTCTAGTACTGCGCAAAATTCAACGTATTCGGCAATACTTCACGCATAGCAGTTCGATAGCAACAGTCTTCGCATATTTGATGGCTCCTAATTATAAGATTGAACGTGAAATGGTTAATGAGGATACTGTTTAAATCCGCATAAGGCGCATAGGTTAAAATACAACATATCCCAACTGAAATCTCACTGATATTGGATAACTGTGATCGTTGAAATTAAGTTAACTTAGAAAAGGCTCGGGCGAAATGTTTTGTCAATAGCCATTATTTAGATTGTCAAGAAAATATTCTACTGTTGAAATCGGAGAAAAATTTATTCTATATTATCGATTAGCCTCTCCCTGTTATTGTATAAATGGATAAGATTCTGGTCTCAGGATTGTGTAGTAAGAAGATTATTTAGAAAGTGGCACCCCGTATAAATTAAATGGATATTATTTCAGTAACATCCCTACGTATTTTCCCGGAATTGAATATCAGACACAGGTGCCCAACAATAATCAAAAACGTATTCCATTGGCAGAAACTTTAACATCCGATGGGTTTCAAGGATATACCAAGTTATAAACGAAAGCGAAATTTTTTTGTGTCTCGCTGATTGGAATGTAGCATGTCCATAACATAGAAAATGTCTCGAATTCGAAAATTTTCCGCCTCTAGCCCGTGAAATGAGGGAAAAGAGCTACGTAATTTTCATGAAAATAATATTCTTTATTACGTGTTAATGTGGTGGCTGGTAAATTACTCCGATAAAAAATCTGGGGTCATGATGAGAGTGCGTGTTGCGTGATTTTCTCGGGAAAAACCTCACACGATATCTTCGCGTGACTGAATTGTGCGTTTTTCTCTGTCTGGGTTCGCCTCGAGTTCTCTCGAATAGCGAGGTTTTGAAATGTTCTTGCGGCTTAATTGGAGATGCACAAATTAGATCCTGCCGTGATTTTTGCCATGATTGATGTAATTAAGCAATGCTTTCTTTGACAAGGGGATTTGTAACTCTGAAATTATTATGGCCCTCTCTAATTTTTAACCGAATTTGCGCCTTCTGGAAAATGATGGACGGCAAAATTATTGGACCATTTGAATCGGGTGCAATGACATTACTGTGCATTTACTGTTTTTAAAATCCTTACAAACTGATAATTCACGTATATTTATATTTTTTCTTAAAAATTACGCAAGTACCCAACCACTTTCGCCTGTTAAATAACTACAGATTTTATTTATTTTCCTTTGTAGTTTTTCTTCCGTGCTTAGCCAAGATGAGATAATTACTCATTAATACGTGGAGAATTTCTAGCTTTTGATGTTTTTTTGAAGTGCGTTGTTGATTATTGTGGATACTACCTACTCATTTCCCTAAAGTTATTGAGCATTACTCATGAATACGTGTAGTATTTCTAGCTTTTGATGTTATTTTGAAGTTCGTTGTTGATTCTTGTTGATACAATCTACTCATTCTACCAGCTGACTGCTAGGTTTTAGGACATTACTAATCGTTGCGTCCTAGTTTCTGGCATATCGCTCCGTTGTCCCTTCAATACGTAATTCACCAATGGACTTGTCCCAGTGGTACCCTCTTGCCTCCACGTCCCTACTCACTTCGTCAATGCATCGTCTCCTCGGCCTTCCTCTCAGTCTTTTACTGTCTTCTATTGGGCTTAGCATTACTTTGGCATTCTCGTTTCTTACATTCTTTTAACTTGTCCTAACCTTCTGATCCTATTGTCTACTATTTTTGTCCATAACCTTTTTGTTTTTAATTTCTCCCTTATGTTGGTATTTCTCACTCTGTCTAGTTTGGTTTTCCCAAGATTTGATCTCAAAACATTTCTCCTGCTGTTACCCTACTCCACTGTCTTTCCGTCATTGTCCAAGTTTCAGCTCCATATGAAGCGATTGGTAGATAGTACGTCTTGAACATGATCATTTTTGCCTGTTGTGGTATCTTCCTATCCCGTAATTGATGCCTAATGCTCTGATAAAATCTACCTCCTTTACTTAGTCTATTTAAAATTTCATGTTCCACCCTACCATCTTTACTTATCGCAGTACCTAGATATAAAGAATTATTCACTTATCTACTATAATATTGACAAAGATCACTTTGTCTCTTATAAAAATCACGATATTATAATCTGGAATTTTGTTTAAATTTAGCCTTGAAAACCAGGAATTATGCTTGAATTTAATATTTTGACTTTTGTGAGCACCCTGTAACTGCCTCGCTCATGTTTCACCTTGGAGCCAAAACAACTGCGCGCTTGGCTGCTCTCTCGAGTAGGAAAAACGTACTTCTGCCGAGTACTCTTGAAGGAATATATCCTCCTGCCTCCTCTCTTACAAAATTCGTTGCCTTTTTTTTTAAAACCGTATCCGAATCCTTGCCCTCCAATCGCACGGTATGTATCCACCCACCGTCTTATTCTGGGTTCCCGAAGAGGGTTTTGTTATAACATTTTAGAAACATTTTTTCCATAGGCATAAAAAAAGGAGAAAAGCAAGAGTTATAAAGAAAAATACCCCAGTTCCGAGAACCTTGGGGCAAATACAAATGTCCAACTTATATGTCTTCGGAGACCGGGAGGGAACTTAGGGACGCAAAGGAGCACGTAAAAGCAGGAACAATAAGGTTTCTTACGTGTGCAAGATAAGGAGCGGGAATAGGGTATTGACCAAAGAAATAAAGTAACCCTGGGAGATTTACATTTAGGGAGAAGTTATTCTTCAAGAGGAGGCGCTGCGGAGCTACCGTGCGCGCCTTAGGTTGGGTACATGTAAGAGGTATGTGCTTAGGGCGAAAGGGGAAATTTTACGGTGCATCAATAAATAAATAAGCAGAGCACGTGATCAGACTAGATAGGTCATGTTATATGTACACTTTTTTCGATGTAATGGTATTTGCCATTTGATTTTGCAGCTTTCCGTTCAATGTGCTGAGTAGGTCGTTATTTTTGGTCACTTTAATCGCATAATCTCCCGATTGATTTCGGTGATATGAAATAGTTCGTTCATCATTAGTAGTTCAATCCTAAGACTGGATGACTGTAGCCCTCTACCCGTACCCATCTATTGCTAGTTCCCTTACCTCCTGGTATCTCTTCCCATGTACTTTCCTCTTTACTTGGCCCATTAACTTATTCCTGGGTCTTCCTCTGAGGACTTATCCCTCAATTTAACCCTCAATTATTTACTTCACAAACCCATTATGTCTTAGGGTGTGTCCTATCCTGCTTGTTCTTCTTTTCTGTATGGTTTTATATATGGTCCTTTCCTCTTCTACTCTTCTGTGCACTACTTCATTTCTTATTTTGTCCAAATTTAACTTCAGCATCAGGTTTCGAGGGTTTCTATTTTTTTCTGGTCAGCTTTTCCAATGGATGAAATAGTTGTCATAGGCTAAAGTAATAGCAACAGATATCATAGTTTTTTGACGCAAATTCTGTGGCAATTACAATAAATGTGGTATACAGTTTTTATTTGAAAATTATCGAACAATGCCTGGTCGGTTTCTTGATTAAAATAGTTCACAATTTATTCTTTTATATGAGTGTGTCATATAATTGTCGCTGCGTGATTGGTCTTTTTTGTTAAATTATTTCGTGGGAATGAATCATGAGACTATTGTGTTTTTATTGTATAAACTTTGATCAGAGTTTGGTCAAGTTGGTTTTGTAAATAATAGTAGCTAAATGCAAAGAGTATTATTTGATTATAGTTTTGAATATTTATATAATATTATATTAATAATAATATAATATTGAAAATCTCTTTCTACCTTGAGCCCGCACCTTTCGCATGAGTTCATAAGTAGGTTTTCATGCTGGTCAGTTGTAGGAAGTCTACTTTTTTTGCAGAGATGGTCACATCCTCGGAAATGGCGCGGAGGGTATTTAGGCCGAGGAATGCGACGGAAGCGACCTTCAGTTCTGGGTTAGGAACGGGGAATTGCTTATGAGGAAACAACTTCTTCGTCCGTTCCAGGCGAATATTCAAATACCAAGTGTTCCAACGAGGAAATTCAAGATATTTATGACAGCAAGAAAGGCCGTTCGCAAAAATCCGCTCCGTACGCACTGGTTACACCTGCTCTCTGGCCCTCCGGTGTATATTTTTTCCCCTCTCTTGGCAAGTGGGTCTCTAATGCATCGTATCTCTGAAACTTTACTCTTTTATATCATAGCCGTTACACGTCGCTCGCTCCCGATACTCGGCATACCCGGCGTTCCTTGATGCTGAAAGGGGAGTGCGAACAAGCTACCTGTGTATTTGGCGTCGCATCACGGTCGCCGGGAAGGACAGTTATCATCTAGGTTTTGCCCAGAGATTTCTCGAATTGTAAAAGCTCGGGTTGCTTCTAGGGTTGGAAAAGACATGGAAAAGGTTTTCAACAACTGGAGTTGGTACACAAAATTTTCGAGTAATCTTAAGGACGGTATATTTATTCCGTATCAAAGTTATGACGGGTTTAATAATGAGGACATGGCATGTACTGAATTGCGGACAGAAAACTGAAATAGACACGAAATATACAGTTGAAGCATAAAGAAAAAATATCTTTATATTTCGTTTCAACCATTGCTCATTATTAATCAGGGGAAATATAACAAATCACAAACTTCTTCGTATATTAAAATTCAATTTAGTGGCAAATGCCAGTGCAATTAAAAAAATGGGGCCAAGTCTCCCACACCTACCCTCTGATGTTGTCTTGTCCTCACTCTCCGTATATAAACTTGATAATATCTTCCTTAAAACTGATCTTACGCTTATCCATAGCACACTGAACTCAATAAAGTACTCCCACGATCTTGTTTCCTTTATAAATTTCAGAATACCCACCCGGCACAATAGGGCTCAATCATTGCTCCATATCCCTACTCCCAGATTATCGCCTACCAAGCGCTCCCTCATTTTTCGCCTCTCTTCTCCCTTCCTGAGAACTTTGACCCTTTCACATTATCTTCCAGCATCTTCGCTAACCTAGCCAAACATCACTCCCAAAAAAGTAATCTTTACTATAACCTCAGGTTGGGTATTTATTTTTTACCTTCTTCTTGTTATGTTTTTACGTTTGTGTCCTTTTAGTTGTTTTTGTGCACTATAAAATTGCATCATGCTGTATGCGATATTTTTTTCAAATAAATACGTAAATAAATAAAATATTTCTGTGATTGTGCGTATATCGTGATTAAAATATTTGTGTAGAAATTATAAACCTCTCAGGATTGAGCTAGGTAATAAAATCAGATTTTTCATACAATAGGGAACATTGTGAGAGAAAGGGTTAGACTGAGTCTAGGGTTAGACTAAGTCTGCAATATATATGGTCGCAGGTACTCGACAAAGATGGAATATTTTGAGTCTTAAGAACAAGATGGCATTTGTAAAGCAACTTACGAGTATAGTTGAAGTGTAAGAAATGTGCCAGGGAGGACAGTGTGGAGGAAAATATTTAAATAGAATCAGCTTTGCTTTTGACGGTGGATTTTGCCTTACTTAACTTTTTTACTATGTCTTTCCTGGAGGATAATTGTATCATATCATTTCCTGGAAGATAATTGCATCATTGGCATAACATTGGCCATTTCTTGACCAATGACGCGTTTTAAAACATACTACAACCGTTCTCTGTAGTTTTTGCTCTGACGTCAAGTCACGCATTCATTCCAAAGAAGTAAAGTTACTCAGCGGGTGAATGCTAAGGCCAAATCGCCAAGAGGAAACTCCCACTTGTGTATGCCATTACTTAACACGAATCCTATTGCTCCACTGAATGCAATTGGAAATTCTCGAATTTCCCTCCGAAGAGAACGACGCTCTATGCATTCGAATCGAAGGCGCAAGCTAAAAGTATGGACTCAACTGGTACTGAGTGAGGGAGGAGTTGAAGTAAGAAGAAAATATAAACAGGAGAAAGATCTTCAAAGACGTGAGACTAAAAATAATTCGCTCTACTTTTGGATAATATCCAAATCTATCCTATTTCATGCCACTCAGCTGGGAAGAGCATCGGTTATCAAGAGAAACTCAAAGAAACAATTTCTTTGTTTTCAAGGGTAAACTGGAGATGTATAAAAAGCATAATCTGTACCACAGATATTGTTTTCTTTCAAGCTACTCAGAATTCAACCGTGCAGCGGCATTACTAATTCAAATATGCTAGAAACTGTCTTAAATTACCTTGGTTTTAGGGTACAGAAACTGGAAACCTCATGGTTAATTGTACTCCTATTACACTGCAGTTAAAATAACGGGCAGAATATTCTCAAATCGTGCAGATTGTAAAAAACATAATGGAAATGTTAAAGTTATTTTGTTGGGAGGAGGATGGTCCGCGATTGACTCTCAGGTAAAGGCACTAGTGACTTACAGGGAACCAAATGTAGGTAGTTAATATTTTGATAAATCAATTTTTTTCAATGTTCTTTAACTCCATTTGACCAAAATTATAAAGAGTTAATAGCGGAAAACTCTAGTTCAAGAGCTATGTCCTTCAATAGCCTAGGAATTTATGAGGAACCTCTAGCTGTAAGCAGGATTACAAATGCGGAGGATTATTGCTCCTGAAGCACATGGCAGTTCAAGTTTTGGTAATCTCAATGGCTCAAAATGTTGCAATTATCCCTCAAAACGTCGGAAAACGGCAAATATGAGAAATTGCAAATGATCTAGATTCTAATTACATATTTCGATAATAATGATAACTGGTAACATAATGATAACTGGTAACATAATGATAACTGATAACATAATGATTCAGTTGTAACGATGAAATTATAATATTCGTTTGGGATATTAAGAAGGCATAGAAGTATCAGCATGGGTATTCTACAGGGTTATAAAGGTTATAATGAAATACCAGGAAGCTGGTGGAAACACTAAGTTAACTGTTATTTTTATTAAGTTAACACATATCTGTTACTCCTGAAATCACCTATTATCAAGATAATATTTTTCGCTACTTTCAAGGGATCTTAGAAGATGTCTACGCACCTAATTGAATGTAAAGCCTATCTTTGTCGGTGGTTTACCCTGATAAATAACTGCTGCGGATTCACTTTCTTTATTTCAAGTTACCTTCGTCCGTTTTCAGTTTTTATTTCAACCACCTTCCTACCACTCATTACAATGGAGCTCAGAGTTAGGCACTTGTGCGCTCGTGTGTGTTCTGGGGGACTCAGCATTTCTGTCCCCGGGCCACCGCACCGTCCCTCACGCATTGGTATTCGACGCCTCGATGTCTGGACAAGCCATCGATTCGCTCAAGTTCCGTGGCCGTCATTGTGTGCCACCGACTCCCAAACGCCATCTCACGACGGGGAGGCGAAGGTAAAATGGCACTCTCCTGTTGGGATTAAAAACGACGTGGGGAAGGGGAAAAAGTGTTGGGACAAGGATTGACGTCGCTTCGTGCCACCAGCCTCCGGCAGTCGATTCACTGCCCCCTGGCGACTAATTAATGCGCTGGTTCGTAGGGACGGCGATCGAGACAAGACCGTTACCTGGGGAATGCACCGCCGACTTCAGTCAAACCTCGAACAATAGAGCCAGGTAATTGACGGAAAGTAATTGTGCAAGGGAATATATTCATAAAATTTAACGTCCTTGCTGGCAATAGTTTAAGAGTTTGTCTGTCCATTACCATCTTATAGAAGTATTATTTTTATCAATTTGGGATATGGCTAATTATGAATTAGAAATATGATATATTCACGTTTAAAATATATCGATTTTATACTTAAGCTTGCCTTTAGTGCAAGAACGAATCTTCCGTTGAACAGGTGAGGCAACATACGCAGCTACACCAGTGCAAGCAAATGGTTTCAAGTGCTATTTTACCTACGTTACATAGGGCGTGAAATTATTTTCATAAAACTATATTTTTGTATATTTACTCTCTCAATATGCTACATGCTATGCTAAATTAATACCTAGGCTCTATGTAAGTTGATGAAGCTCGTAATTAATATATTTTAAGCTAGTAAATATTAAAAAATTAAAAAAGGCTCTCGCGATTTCTGGCAAAAAAACAGGATTTGATTGCAAGTTTTATTGCTTAACATCTAGTCCTTTCAAAATTTGTCATTCTTAAAGAATTACGTGATGCTTAATTTTTTAGTGTCAAGAGTCCTTAGGATAGCGTAAGAGGCGCAAATGATAATGTTACTCACAGTGAGCGATGTTAACGGAAAACTGAAATTTTCCCATTATAAGAGATCAAAAGCGTCCATTAAAACATTATGCATTTATTCATCATAAGTGCTCTAAAAACCTTCCGACTTCGCTCATTGACCAATGTTGTCTGCACCTTGCAGGTGATTGGCTAGTTTCATAGAATGATTTCATAAATATCGGTTTATTTTTGGGAAAAGGTCTACCAAATCCGACTATAATACGTACTTAATGTTTGCTAGTTGTGCTTCAGTAAGCAGTATTACATGAATTTCTACTTCATGGGCAGTCTTGACGCTGAAGTGTCAATCGCATCTTACAAACCAATCAAAAGAATGTACGACAAAAAATGAGAGAGTTAATTTTCACTCCAATTCCATATCAAATAAGTCATTTGAGAAAAAAGAATTTCGTCGAATTTCGTTTTCACGCTTGTCATTCGTATAACAAATATTTATTACGCTCCGTAGAAAGCATTTTTCTTTTGTTTTTGATCAATCTATAAACAAAATGTATTTTTTTTTTCAATTTATATTCATTACATGAAGGTCATAAGTTAAATAAAGTAAAACTCATACTGACTTCTCAATAATTTTTTTCAAATAGCTATTTCTGGAAATTTGGGAAATCACACGCGCAAAACTGAGGTGGATGAGAGATGAAAAAATTGGCAAATTCGAGTTTAAAAAAACGATTATTGTTTATTTCCATTTCGCTGATTTGTTAAATTTGAAGAATAATTCAATAAAGCACTCTCAAATTAAATAAATTAATCAGATTTTTCCCCTCTCCTTGTGAAAATGGCTATGCTTTTTTTTTGAGAAGTTAGTTGGCCGTCGATCGGGTATGAAAGTAAAGCAAGGAATTCTGGAAAAAGAAAGTTCTCTCTGACTGCTCAAATCCTGGCAACTTAAACAAAAAACTAGTATTTCAAACATTCTTAAATGAAAACAACGTTATAATCAACACATTTAATGCAACTCACCCCCGATCATTGTTTCAGCACATACGAACATACCATTCTCAAAGTGCACACGTGCTGAAACCGTAGTCGGTGTTGAGTTGAATTAAAAGTGGTGAATATAACGTTGTTTTCATTTAAGAATGTTTGGCGTTAAAATGTTCCACCAAGTTACCCCGGTTACTATTACTAACGTCCAAAAGAAGTAGTCACCAAATGTAGCTTGCTTTTTTGGTACGCGCTTGCATCTTTTTCAAATTACCTGAATCTCTTTCTGATATACTCATAATAATCCGAAACTTAACGGGAGTTTGATAGAATTTAATTCATACTCCCATGTTCTGACTCAAATTTAATTTTTTTAGACTAACGTGTTTTATCTGTTTCCAGCTGGAACGAAGACCTGATCCATATCCATTTCATCTCTGATTTAGCAGAGAAAACTTTTTTTTCAGATTGCTGATAAATACTCCTCGTTTTATGTTTAAATGATTAGTGTAAAATTATTTGTGAAGTGGAATATTGCCTAGACTTATGTATACTTTGACTGCGTGACCTTTATGTATCATGCATAGTTCTTCAACCTTGGTTTTTCTCCAAAAATGCTTATAGATTTTTCTGGATAAGGTTGTGGGAACGTGAGGAAAGTAGAATAGCCTGGCTTTCCACTCCTTCGATTTTTGTGTTTAGACAGATAATGATAGACTTATTGAGCTTAACCTAATGGCGTTCATGTTTGAGCTTCACTTCAAAAGGCATGCATATTTTGACCGCGAACAGGAAATATTTTTGTACTCGGGGTTACGTGAGTTATTTCTAAGTTTCGTGGGAAAAGAAAAACACTCTTGTGAATTACATACAGTAAACAACTTGACTCTTTTATTAAAAACCTACCTCTTCAAATAGATGAATTGGATTTAATTATTTCGTATTCTTGTAATAATAAATGATTTAACCCGCTTATTTTTAAAAACCGCAACGAGCTTAGCCTTGCTATTGATAGAATACTGCGCACTCACCGTCAGCGTTACATTGGAGCCTCTTCCGTGTGGCTTCCTATAACATTGGTCTTTTAGTGTTTGACGTGGAATCCCTGAGTGCTCTCTACTGCTGCTGTGAGAGCAGAAGTCCCGTGAGGAGGTGTGAATGGCCGTGGTTTTATTCTTGGCCATATCCGTCGAAGTATTCGTATCTCAGATTCCCTTCCGCTCTTCACTCTTGTCATTTTCCTCCATTTACTCTCCCTCTTCACATTATAGTCCGACACAAGCGATTGAACGGGAGAGAACACATCGCCGAAAAGATACTTACAAAAATTGCTCTTCCCTTGTACAGTAATTGCAATGTGTTTTACCTCGTGGAAACTTTGGAAAGTGAATAAGAAACTAGCAATATCAAGGAAAGATCCGAACACTTTTGACAAACGTTTAAGATAGTGTCATATCAGTAACATATTGTTCCCGTATCCTTAATCCTCTTGCGGTGTAACGACATCGTTGTGCGTACTATTTTGCTATTAATAATGAATATTAATACGAGTTATGCCTCATTTTTATAGTGCTTATTTAAGTTATCCAATAATTCCAGTGATTGAGAACTGAACCTGCCTATGATAAGGAACAACGCAGAAGTGGTGGAATATGATTGAGTCAGCCAAGGCACTATTGTTCCCGTATTTAGGCATGGCATCTAGCTCCTTAGGAATTCCTAGCTTGAAAGGGAATTAAGATTAATTAAGAATGCTATGCAAGTATTCATTGTGTCCGAACCAGGAGGTCATTGGGAAATCTGAGGAGTGAAATAAAAAATGATGATTTGACCAGGGCTTACTGTAGGCCATTCTGAAAGGAAGAATGATAAGAATGTGAGAACAAGGGAAGGGAGTGTACTATGTATCTTCTTTGTCTTAAGAAGAAGGTAGAAAGTGTGATAAAATTAAGATGGAGATTAGCTTAAGAAGTTTTAAGCGTTTTTTATGGATAATTGGAGAATGGCAATGATCCAACAATACTTACCCTGTCTGGTAAAACGCAAAAAAGTATAATACTACGTCCATACTAGTTGTTGCGGTCAGGTACCTCTCTTGAAACAAACAGTTTTCCCCTTCCCTGGCATGTTCTTTCTTGTTTAGTTATTGCCTTTAGGCCCGCTAGCGTACAGCACTGCTGAAACTGGAATATGTAGCGCATTCCAGAAGGCGAGGAAAAAACCTTCGGGAAATCGAGGGAAAAGGTGCCTCGAACTTGTGGCCCGTTCTATGCCGCCGATTCAGTACCCTCTCCCACTACAGTACTAACCTTCAATCCTGTGCCATCCACGGCCGTCCTAACCCCATGCGTGGCCATCTTCCCCCTCATATTTCCTCTGGACTCGTCCGCTGGCATATTTTTCTCTCGGACGGGCACACGATGCAACCATGGATACAAAATCCGAAAGTCTGTTGCCGCCCCCTCGTCGGCCATTCGGCGTCCACGCGCGTGGGAGGGTCATGTTCGGGAGCGCGGTAAAAATTGTTGCGAGGAGGATGAGGAGAAAGGGGGTGTAGCACTACTTATGGGACTTGTCTCGATGGTGTTGGTGAGGGAGATTCCAGGAGGATGCTGCAACCCTCTCCCCCGGGGGATGTGGGGGGAGCAGTAATAGGGATACGGGAGCGGGTGGGGGTGGGGGGAGAGGGAGAAGCCGGTGATGCTCTGCCGTGCTTTGGGATAGGTTGGCGTTCGCAGAATTTCCGGAATCTCGCCTTTCTTTTCTCCAAGGGCGCCGGAGAATTTTTCCATTTCGGAATACTTCCGGGATTATTATTGGCCGTAATAAACGTTCCTTTTTTCCCAGAGGCATGCCTCTATGATATGCGCAAACTTGCACGTGGATTATATCTTAAGTCGCGAGGAGCGAACGGGCCTTGCGTGGCATTTGTCCCACCGTCGGCGAGGTAGTTTACTTTACGTGTGGGCATTAATATAACACTTTTGTACAGCCTGCAGCAAACCCTCGTTAGGAATAACTCGGTTCCTCGTAATACCTCATATCTTAATTATACTCCAACCGCTTTTTCATTTTCTAGACCCTAGTATGCAATCAAACACCGATGGTGTCAGGGGTACATAATGATATATCATTGTGGATTTTAATGCATGGGGTGGCAGGTACGATTTTATCGATGACTATTTGTTGTATTTTCTAAACTAATTCGAATGTTTCGAACCTTCTTGAGGAGAAGACTCCTTACGCAAGGATGAATTTCGAACCCTGCTAATAACTTTAAAATAATTGCTTTGTTCTCTTTGTTTTAGTGGTTCACATCTAAAAAAGAGTCTTTGGAGCTTCACAAATGAGGCCTTATAATGCGCACTTTATGAAGGTAGAAATATATGCATTTATTCTTTTATTCTATGAAGACTTTGTTCGCCCACTTAGATACAGTATCAATGGTTCTCATTAACTTGAGTGCGCATGTAAAGGGTTCCCATATATCCGAGGGAAAGTGTAATATTACCGTAATGTGTATGTGTCTGAAGGAAAAAAGTTACCTTCTCGATCGCTGATTTGGCATAACATTCACTTCAGTCCAGCATTTATGTTAATATATTAAGACATCGATAAACGTTTAAGTCGTCTACTTCCGGCTTTGCGGTCATCATAAGCATTCATAAATAATGGACAGATTCAAAAGGATCTTTCGAAAATGGCACGTAAATGAAGTGGCTGGATTACAGTTACAATCCACTTAGGGTGTAGTTGAACGAGTGCCGCGTGTGTCATGCAAGAGTTACTTTGGTTGCTGCATAAAAATCCGGATCCAAATTATATATACTCCACTGCCTGCCGCTTTTCTCTCCAGCTTGACAATTTGTTCTTCCGGACGGCCAAAGAGTTCTTATTTTCGTTCATGCTCTGCATCTACGCGGGAAATTTCTCCGACAATGCATTTAGTGAGTATATTTATAGTTTGCACTGAATCAAAGACAAAATGGGTTAATTATGCCTCAAAGTTTGATGTTTACTGACACGGTTAAGTAATATTCCCTAAACATACGTACTAATCGATAAGGTCGTTGAAGAAATAGCCTTAAAAAGTCATTTTTATGTAGGTCTCGTGAAACTGATTCTAAAATGTTGAATCACAGACAATTGAAAGCTGAAGAGTTACATGGACCTGAGGAAGTCAGCAGGATAGCCTTCGAAATATTGTCCTCAACATGAACCAACGCGGCGGAAAACCCGAAAGAAGGAATCAACCTGAAGAGTTATTGTTGATAATTTTCTACAACGGCACATGTGTACGTGATTTTACCCGTTTGGGAAAAGTTGTTTGGTAAACATAATTAGCAGCTGTTTGCTTGTGTTATTCCTTCAAAATTTACGTTCAAATGAAATACGAAATGCATTCCCTGACATAGTTACTTAAATATGTCATCCTAACCAGGATATATCTGTATTAGAAGACTGCCGTCTATTTCTACATAGCCTAAGTTATGCCATGTCCCTCGTAGTTCAGTATATAAGTGTACTATCTTTGATGGCGAACCTGTTCCATTCCAAGTACTATGTATTTACATATGTTGTTAGTAGGCTCAGTTTTGGTTTTCAAAATGTTAAATTGGTATGCATTTGCTTAAATATTTATAATTTCAAAATAAATACCGAAAATTAAAATGTATACAAAAATTGTGATTTTTAAAAACTTATCAGCAAATTTTTTTATTGTTTAAAAAAATTAAGTTCTGCGTCGCCAACAATTGTTTGCCACAGATATATTGGCCGTGTGTTGAAACTATAACTGAAGGAGAAAATGCGACGACGACTTTGGGTCTAAAGAGCCTACGTGGAAAACTAAATATTCTACAATGAGCTGCCTGAAGCTCAGCCAAGTATAATCAATAATAACAACAATTACGATAAGTTCTATTCCCGCTTTAGTTCTCCGCACACAGTTCTTTTAACGCCGGAATATAATGTAAAAGATGGCCATAGTTTCATTGTCGTCTGATCGATATCAATGTGATGAGGGAGGGCTGGAAATGCTCTCCAAAACTCTTTCCATTATCGCTCAATTCTCCGCGGCAACTTCTTGGAAGGGGAGACAAGCAGCCATCCGAGGGAAAATGACTCGACCATAACCGATATATGTGTACGTATATATGTAATATTTCCTATACGTCATGGTCAAACTTTGCCCTAAAATGGGCGTCCTCAAACTCATCCTTATTGTAAGCGATTGGCATTTCTGACGTGTTCTCCGATAGCAATCTCGAGATATGAGGGAGAGGATCGGAGGAGGAAGTCCAATTGGATTGTACGGCACGGACGCTTTAGGCTTTGCAACACCAGTTGCGAGGAAAACGTGGGGGAAGGGCATACTGACCGCAGTAGGAGAACATTGGGTTGTTCTTATATACCTTCGCGTTTGTACGTGTAAATATGTATGGGCGTACGGTTTCTGTGCTTGCGAATACTCAGAGCTGCCCACTGGCGACGGAAAAAGGGAATATCCTATGGGAGCCCCTCCCGCTGACCGAAGTTCAAAGATTGCTACTTTCCGTTATGTATTTTTGTTATATTTTTTTAAACTTTTCCTCGTTTCCCTGGCTCTGACGCGTATTCCTCGATAGCTTATATTTTTCTTTTCTTTTGTGAAGAGAATTTTGCTCATACTGTTCTGACCTACTGAAACCGTTGGGAGTTGGAAGGAAATAAAAGAAGAGAATTCTTGCAGCACGGCAAGATTGAAATTTTTACGTGCCCCCGTATCTCATCGGCTTCGTCCTGCTTGCAATGCATGATTCTGGTTGCCGCCGTCGCTTTTTTTTATCTCTTTCTCGGTTTCGAAGCCGATTAGCACGCAAATCTGCCACGAGTGCGGTCAGAAGAAAAATACTGACCTTGTTGAAATTCATGTAAGTTTTCATTCATGCATTTAATGGTCCTAATCTACATTTTTAGCGCCGTACTTAAGTTTTTTTAAATCAATTCCCGGCTGCGACCCTGAGCCAAATCCTTTGATTTGGTTCAGGGTCGCAGAGGTGAGTCACACCATTGATGAAATTGCGTTTTCTTTATCCCAATTCAATTTAACGAATATGTTGACGGCAGTGTCATGAATTCAGTTTAACTCTGAACGGATATATTTATCCACACAAAGAGCCAGTACCGCCACTGCATGATCTACACCTACATCTACATAATACCCTGCGAGCCGCCGCATGGGCGTGCGGCCGGGGGTGTTAGGTCATCAGCCGTGTAATGATGTAAGTTTTTGGAGATGAAATGGTGACATGTATTATAGGAGTGTATTTAGTGGAGCTCAATTTTTATTGTGGTCGCTTATTTTACGCGGAAAGAACGAGTTTTTGTACCTATATGTTCGGCAGTGTATCTCTCTTATTTTATCGCATCTGTCAGACCTAGAGATGTAGTGAGGAGTCGTGATAATATTCTCTATGTTGCTCTGAAAAATACCAGTTCTGAATTTCTCAAGCAACCTAAGCCTAGTGTGTAGCCTCCGAGTCTCTAGAGGCTCCCACCTTAATCCCTATTAAAATTTGTGAGACACTATATGTACGCTCGTCGCAGTTTTTAACGAACCGCGCTGCTTTCCTCTGTATTTTATTAATTTTTTTTGGTTAAGTCTTTATGACCAGGATCCCAAATGCTCGCGGCGTATTCGAGGTGTGACCTAACCAGAGCGAAGTAGCATCTCTCTTTGACTTTTTCATCTGAGGACCTTCCTGTTATACGTTTGACAAAACCTAGTTTCTTTAATGCTGTGCCTCATATGTTTTGTATGTGTAATCCCCACGATATATGATCAAGACGCACGTGTGCCTATGTCTACAAAGGATTCTCCAATTCGGATAGTAAATTAATTTTCAAGCCGAAGGATACCTACTGTCTTCTTGCTATGGAAACAATTATGCTTTTTAACTTTCGCCTGTTGATACTACGGTGACTGTCAAAAATTTATTGAATAATTAGCTTCTAAATCTATTTATAAAAATTTCCTCGCATATTACCTTTGGTATAGCAAATTTTATGTAAGTTAAGGACTCTATCTAATGTTTTGCGATTTTAGGTGAGTAATTAAACGTAATTGATTCTTAAGAAAAGTTATGTTTAAAATTTTCCTGGAGACGGCTTATTTTTCCCATGCCTTTTAATCGTCTAGTAGAAATGAATACATTTATCACAGTATCATTAATTTTTCCTTCCTTTTTCGAACTTAAGGCGTAATATTCCGTTCAATACGCTCGGTGTAGATGCATCATTGGAAACCAGGATTTCTTTGTGGACCGATATCCAAAGATACTGTTGAAAGGTGATATTATTCATGGGACTTCCTGTCAGATTCTCAGAGGCTATTTTTTTAGAGCCTATGGTGATGACAAGGAGTACTACCAAGAGTACCTATTTCATTATAGTCAACCCAGGTATATCCTAGAAATTAGGGTGAGCTCGGGTATTCTGGAAATGCTACGCATAGACATAGGTCGGAAATAAAAAGTAAAAATGGGAACTTGCCTGAGATGGGATGGGTATTGGGATGAGATGCATGACTTTGAAGTGGTCTCATTGGGCAGGACGGTATAATCATGTTTCTTTCAGGTACTGCTATGCGTTGCTATGGGAAATGAATCCTGAGGTCCACAGTGGCCTGAAGTGGAATGATTCTGTTTAGCAGATAACGCGGAACTAGTAGTGAATGTTTCACTTAAGTACCCATCATTCTTCTAATCTACTCTCCGAAGATATTAATTGAAGTTTGGAGATTACGGAAGAAACTTTAATATCCTTTGAGAGATTTGTACTTGCTGACATAATCTGGAAAATATTCCGTGCTGAATACGTGTTTACATGAAATACAAGAATCTGATCTTGACGTTCCTCCCCCCCCCCTCCCGCTTGAATAGTTCAATCCTGACTCATCAAATTTAATTTCCATCTTACCTTAAAGTCATACGTCCCATTTCCTCGTGAAGAATTCTTTGTCAACTGTTTGGTGGCTTAACGTAGTCAGTCCTCGGGGACTAGAGGAATTCCGTGTCTGTGGTGTATACCGGTGGTCCACCGTACCGCGGCAATTATACGGTAGTCCCCCTTAGAGGTAGTGGTGCACACCGGAGCGGAAGGTTGTTTGATCCTTGCGATGGAGGAACTATGACTGGATAGCTCACAATAGTCTTTGAGCCGATTTCTTTGACGCAACCCCATGCAACGATGTTTGAGAGGAATGTTTACGCGCATTGAGGGAAAATGTCAGATGTCATGGAAACAATGCCAGGAGAAGTTGGTGGATGGCTCGTGGGCTATGGAACGGTGCCGAGACTTCGGTCAATGCGGTCTGGATGAATGTGGGAGGCAACTCAAAGGTAAGAGGAAATAATTGGTTCGTCAGGGTAAGTGGGAGGGTAGGAATGTGATTAGAGGACGGCTGCGGATGAAGGAAAGAGGTGACAACAAAATACCGAATAACTTACCCACACGTGGGTCCCTAAAGCTTTAGGGAGAGGAAGAAACACCCTATTGGTCAGGAACGAAGAGGTGGGAACGAAGAATTTTGGTGCAGGCTATAGATAAAGACCAGTTCACCATTGGTGATGCATTTAAGCGCTCAAGACCGGTTCAAGATTGGTGTTAGCTTCAAGCGTTAATCGTTAATCGTTTTCACGTCCAAGAATTCGGCTCACGAATAGCTGTGAACTAGAATATATCTTTCGCAACCTACTGTCACCTTGTCTTCGACTGGATGTCAATGCTGCCGATGTTAACTTGCCGACGAGCGTCACCATACGTGGATATGATCGTTGAAAGAGCGAGGACATAGTTGAGTATTTTCTGCTTTAAAATCGTTGATTTTGTATGCACCTTACCACGATCATATCAAAAGAACTCTCAGAAGGTTCTCTGCGAGGCTAAGAGAAATGTGAAGCGTTACGTATCGGATTGGCTAAACGTTGATAGCGGACGCTTTCGCGCGATCGTTTATGCATCTCCCTTATTCGGAGTGGTTATAGGCTAAAGTTCACACTGACGCCAATCGTAAGCCACCCTTAACTGTAGATTATATCGACGACGCTAATGACACCGATAGCGTTCAGTTGGTAAGATGGAGTAAGGGTGGTGAACGTGGAGGAATTGGAGATGTTTTCAAATGAGAGAACCGAATGTTGGAAGTGCAAGAAGGCTTTCGGGTGGACGGGAATCCGTTGTTAGTATTCGGGAGGTGCGGATGGGAAAGCTGAGGGTGGGAACAGAGGGAGGCCTGGAGAGGAGCGGAAGATCAAGGGAATCAGTGCACGTACTTGGAAATGAATGAGGGGCACGAAGGCGAAGGACAATGGGCGTGAAAATACTCTGGATATGTCACAGAAATGGGCAAGATGGATGCGTCACCAGTGCTACATCTAGATGGCGTCCTTATATATCTCCTTCTTTACTGCTCTGGGCATGAAAAGCTGCCAAAAGTCATGCCTGCCGTCCTCACATTTGGTCAATAAGCTCGTCCGGTGTTGTGGGAAAGTTATCGTGTGCCCAAGCGGGTGACCATGGAACAGCAAGGGAGTAGGGTTTTGTTCTGAGCAATTGACGTACATTGGTGCTTTGCTGAGAAGCTGCCTTTATCCTGCACCAATCAGTAATACTTAGTATGCGTAGGAGGAAATTATTTTCTCAAAAGTCACTAAGTTATTGTTTTAATTAAATATATTCCAAGTTTAATTTTAGAGTGTTGGTGTTCATATTCAAAGTGAGGACATAATAAAACGTAGTGGAATTGGACTACTACAAAAATTCCACCGTAAATAATTTCAGCGGAATTTGCAGCTATTGAAGTTTTTGAAAATTAATATTATCGATTTCAATAGTTTGTTTTCCTCTTTATAGTTACAGGATATACTTAAACCGATTAGCCACTAACCGAGTTATACTATGGCATCTAAATTCGTCTGGATTAAAGTTTATGGTACGTTTTCAAGCCTAAGGGGAGCTACTTTATGGAACAAGCGAAAAGTTTCCTTCGCAGGAATGTGTGAAAGAGGAATAGAATTACTGTAATATAAATTACTAATGAGAAGACAAAAGTCGTTAATTTGAACAAAAAATAATTGGAAGATTCGTCAGCAATTCGACAAATTAAATGCAATTTTTAACGTAACCGGTTCCTTTAAATAGGAGATAAGCTCTAGTCTACAAGGGCTACTAGAGCAAGGGATAGAGAGAGAGAGAGTGGAATGCTAAGGGCAGAAGGGTGAGAAGAGAAAGAGGGTATTTTGGTGGAAATCAAGCGATTGTGGCGAGTCTTGGGAATTCATTGGATGAGCAGTCGGAAGCATTGTGTCTCGATTGGACAGCTGGGCGTCGGTGGATTCTCCGAATGATGGAGGGAACAGCATTTTTGGGGTGTCTTGTTGTGAGAATGAGGGTTGATCAAAATTTCAATCATGCGTTGGGAGTTGTAATCTGTGATCACATTATTAAATTTTCTCCTAGCGTTTTCCACATTCCTGTTTTTTGCAGCAAAATGAATTTAATTTTCGTGGAAAATATTTCCTGTCAGTTTCTTTCCTCCGGGGAAAATGGAAATTATCGCCTAATTTCATCAAAATATTTTTCCCATCCATTCATAAGCCTGCATGATATGTATAAAAATGTCAATCTTTAGGAATGGCTATTTCTCGTGTCACTTCATTACTACAGCTACATTACACCCTGCGAGCCACCGCATGGGCGTGTGGCAGGCTGCTTTTCTTTGTATTTTATTATTTTTTGGTTAAGTCTTTGTGACCAGGTCCCGTACTCATGATTTATTCGGTGTGGCCTAACCTGAGTGAAGTAGAATCTCTTGGTCTTTTATATCCAAGAACCTTTCCATTATACGCTTAGCAAAACCTAGTTTCTTTAATGAAGTGCCGCATATGTTTTGTATGTGTGTTCCCCCCAATGTATCGGAAGTTATGTTAATTTCAAGATATTTTTCTGTATCTGAAGATTTTATATTTACTACACCTAGAGTGTAGAATGGCCGTGACTTTCGCAGGACGTGAACTGTGGTGCATTTTCTAAGATTTTATGCTTAGCCCTCACTCCTGGCACCACGAATGGACGTTGTTAGGGTCCAATGATAGAACTTCGTCTGCAAATAATCTAATTTACTGCTAACTCGAGAACTTAGGTCTTTAATATAATTAATGAATAAAGAAGGGATGATCACTTTGAATTCTATTGAAATGATATCAGTACTATTGAAAATTCGTCTAAGAAATTATAATTGAAGTAGTATATAAATATAAATTGCTAAAGTGGATCTTGTGACTAGAGGCAAATGTGTTACCGTTTTTTACCGTTAAACGTTTTCCGTACAGTGCTTTTGGTCTTGGTGTGATTCGTTGCTCATCAAATTTTCTTATAGCGGAACGTAGAAGCTGCGTTCACCTGCCTTCGTTTTTCCTTGTGCATGAATACAATTTGAATGACCGTGGTGTTATGTGAATAAACCGTAGTCACGAGCTGGATCATAATAATTGGTATGTTTATATCCACAAGATTCTTTTGTCCATTCCACTATTTTGAATTAGGGATATACTTTCTTTTTTCCTTGAAAAGGCTAACTTAATTTCGTCAATGTTTTTCTTTGCCTTTGCTCTCCTCGGGATTTTTAAGCTTTGCAGCACACTTGACCTGCCTGCTTTTGTTCGGCTCTCCTCTTTTGTCGTGAATTCTTGCAAGAGCTAAATTTTTCACATCCCTTCGCCACCTCCGTGCCACACGTGCCGATGAGATCAGCGCAATCACAAAAAAAAAGAAATAAGGAACAGATGGCGCGGTCGGAGGAAATGACTTTTTAAATTCGGACAGCGGGAGAGATGGGAGGCTGGAGCAGAGGACGGAGCTACGGAATTAGAAATGGAGGAGGAAAAAAAAGAGAAATAATCGAACAGATGCTTTCGATGGCGCGGAGGCATCGCCAAGCGAGCGGGGTGGTCCCTCAGGGTGCGCCGAGTGGAATTGTGGGAAGGGTGTAGATGAGTATAGGATGAGGAATGGGGGCGTTAACAGGTAGCAACTGAAAAGTGTCGAGTGGGGGTCGGTGAGGGGGGGATGAAGGGGTGACCCGAAGAGTGGCGAATCAGTCGGCCCTTCCTTTTGGATTTGATTATCTTCCTCCTCGGTCATGCAAAGCGTCCCGTAATTCTTTTAAAATTCGATTTTCCATTTTTTTATCTCCTCGACACAGAATGACACGGAAGTTATGTCGGCGCTATTAGAAATCGAATGTGAAGGTACTGCCGAGTGTGCTGTTAAACCATTCCGCCCTGGGCGTAGATCACCTCTGGATTGATGTATTCGAAGGATGGACGTTGCGTATTGGCAAAAGGAATACAGGGAAGATAGAACAGAAGAAAATAGACTTGTGAAGGGGGCGTTGACGACCAAATTATGATGTGGTAAATGCTGTCCCACGATTGTTTTATTATATCAAGGAACTTTCCATCAAAGATTTGTATTTACAACCGTGGAGTGCGTTTTTTAAGGAGCATACTTTGATTTTGAAGCGTTACGGTAGATCTTTTAGGAGATTCCTATTAAATCGCATGGACATTTAAGCTTATGATTTCATCCCCTGTAATTATTCAGGTGGCAATGTTGGTCAAATCAAAAATTCATTTTGTTTTAACTTACACAATAGGGAATGGTAGAAAATTAATTTGAATACTTCATCCCCCCAAAGCGGAACATCGAGCTATGGCGTGACATTGCCGCAGAACGAAAATGAGGGCTACATAAAGATATCGTATACACTGAAAAACATTTTTGGTACGCTATTTACTAAGCTCAATAAAAACAAAGAGTTGATCATGTGTGAATTGCTTACTTATTCGTCAATTAAAGATTAGGGATTTGAGAGTTGGAGATCACCTCTGGCCGTGACTAATTCGGGTACAATCGATTTGAAAAAATTGTAAAATTTTAAACTAAGGTGTATAATGGTTGCCAATTTCTTCATGCTGTAGTCTAAAATGATCTAATTTCCACTCACTGAGGTGGTAGTCGTGCTAAACGCAATGCAGCTTCAGAACTATTCTTCCGAAAAAATATTACCGAGAGGCGTAACAGTTGGCAATTGATTGAACAATCTTAAAACGTAATGTCACTACAATATATGACTTCCCAAGAAAATTTTTAAATTTCCTCCGCTCGACAAATCAGAATTTGAATGAATATTTTTTTTGTTTGACCGCGACAAAATACATTGAATCTCTTCTTCAGCCTGCCTACTTCAAGTGGTCCTCAGATTATACGCGCATACGAGATACGCGCCCCAATGTAAAAGAATTTCGATTTCTTTTAAGATGCTTCGTCGTTAAGCAGGAAAATTGAGAGCCCTGGAGAGCATCGAAGAGATTGCTGAATAAAAATACTCTGTTGACGGGGGGCAATAAAGCAGTCGGGGTCGTATTTCGGGATGTTGGGGGGAATTCCTCTTCCCAGTCCGCGAGAAAGAAGGGGAGGTGAAGTAGAACAAAAATACAACATGCGGAGAAAGTTCGTATCCGGAAAGTGCAATAAATAAGTGAATCATCGTTGATTGTCTTATATTTCCGCTGTCTACATGATATATTGCTCAGTATCGAATAGAGTTTTTCTCATAACTATATGTATTGATATGCGTTTATGAGATAGGGACATATCACGAATATCATGCTCTCTGAGGAGCATAGCCGGTTGAGTCTTGAATAAAACACGGCAGTTTATTCTTAGTTTGGCAACTGAGAAAACAATTCAGTATTTAGGTAATCTTCCCTTGTTTATTTGCGTAAGCAACCATTCTGCTGGCGTCATCAGCCACAGTCGTGAACTATTCCTCTAGGATCATATTCATATCAGTATGGATTTGCCGGCATAAAAAATCGTGACTTGAGCAGAATTGACGCGTCTTCTTCTTTGTTTCTTGTTTATTCTTGTGTATTAATATTCCTCAAATTCCACCCAAAAATAATAATTAATACATTTAGAATGCACCTCTTGTTTTATGTCCGATTCAGGGGATGTAGTGAAACAGTTCTAACAAAAAAATACGAGAATATCGCATCTCACCGGACGCGATTAGTTAATACCCACCGATTAGCTTCTACTCTCGTTTACCCTGAATATTATCGGTACTCGCGGGTTCGCTGTCACTTAGGTCACCCGATTCGATTCCTCTGAGTGCCACCGTGGCCCGAATGAGGGCACCACCGGGTACACAAAATTGCCGGACGCACCCGGTGCGGGCAGCTGGTGGTGGGGCGTGGGGGTGTAGGTGTGGGTTAGGCCCTTAGGGTAGGAGTTAAGAGGAATCTCCGGGCGAGAGGGTTAGCGGCGGGGGGTGTGGAACGACAGAGGAAATGTCCCAGCGGGAGATGGATAGGGTGAGGAACCCTTGGGGAGGGAACGAGAGGCCTCCTGGCAAAGGTCTGTGTGTAGTGGATGCCTACCCACCCCCTTAAGGCCCCGGGACAAATGATAAATAGGTGATGGGAAGACTCGAAGGAAGAGGCGCCCGATGAAAGTGAAAGGTTAGGTATATGGTTAAGGATAGGGTAGCAGCACTACGAGGACTGTGTAACTCCTTTCCCTCAAACGTCCTAACTCTCTTTTCTCCCGACAGATTCCCTCTCATCCTATCCCTTTTCCTCTGTCCTTTTCAGCTGGGGTTGAGGGAGTATTCGGGAGGAGTGGGGATCTCTTTGTGTTTGTGGGCTAAACCTGACAAATGGTGCTCACGTGAACGGGGTCATGAATGAAGGGTCGGATCGGAAGGAGGGAACGCGAGTATATATGTATATAATTATATATATATATATATATATGTATGTATTTGAAGGAGAATGAAGAACTACGTTCTCTTCCCTCCCTCTTTTTTCTCTCTCGTCAGGAAGATTGTTCCCGCTTCAAACTGGGGGAGCGTCTCTGTCGAGCGCACGCGATATCAACGTTAGGAAAATTCTTTTCCGTTCCGCGGAAAAGTTAGGATTACTATTTCTGCTGGGAAGGGGGGATACGGAGCAAAAGTTGTCTTAATGCCCACCTCGTCGTAATGATTGGAACCTTACTTCGGCGCATTTGGCAGAATGTATTCGGGCTGCAAAAAAAGCGAGACCTTTCTATTGAGGCGGCTGTTTTTACACCGTTCTACAGTTTCGAAAGTTCTCTCTACACATCGTCTGATTGATATTTTTTCTTGACGCACGTTTTTTAGCATTTCTTCCTGTGCAGTCGATTTTTTGTCGGCTCTTTGTATTTCTCGATCCATTATTTTGCTCTCTCCTTAATATTTAATGATGCAATTGAATTTTCATATTCTACAGTTCCTTTCTTTTACTCCAGTAGTTTGTCGTCTTACGTGTAGTCTATTTTTGTCCCTGAACGATGATGATATATTGTTAAGTGTGGTCTTGATTATTATTACTTCTTTTTTGATATCCTTCTTATGAATAATTTTGGAGAGTACTAACGGAAGTAAATGATTTCTTACTGATTCTTTTGTTGGATATTCGTTGATATCTCTTTATCCTCTGTATCCAAATGCTCTCTTGACCTGATTAATAAAATAAACATATTTCCTTGACCGATAGGACCAAGAGTCACATTCGTTCAGTCATGTTTTGCGGTTGTAGGTACTAGGATTTCGAGTGGACTTAGTGCACGCTTCTGTGTTTGATTCTTCCATTTTTTTGGTCCCCCGGGAAGTGAATAGAAATTTCGTTGGACAATAAAACCTTTTGTTTTTTTATCCCATGCGTAGACCTGCCTTCAACATTCAGATCACGCCCGATGTGATCGAGGAAGTGTCGCAACTTTTAGTCCCCCCGAGCCCCGCACTCATGTTGGCGTACCGCAGGCCGAATCGAAGCTTTTGCAAAATGGAATTCGCCTTGTATCCCGCGTAAATTATTCGACTAGGTTTTTTTTTATTCTCTCGATGAGGGAAGGCGTCTCCCCGCTTACCTCCGCTTCTGGCGAAAAACTGATCGCGGAAATGCACGGTCGGTCGAAATTTTAGCCGCTGAGGGGTGGGTTGGTCGGGTGTCGATGAGAGGGAAGGAATCGGCAAAAAGGAGAGAAAAGGCAATGGGAAAAGATATGATGAGGAAACGGGGACTGGAAGGAGTGGAAGAATGCGGAAAGGGGGGGAGGAAATGGGAGAGAGAGCGGGAGAGGTAGTAGGAGAGAGATTGGGCGGAAATTGGAGCTCCTGATTGGTAAATGACGTGAAGGAAACGGCGGGGATGTTTCTTCGTTCAGTTTGACTTTTGGGGTAAGAAAATGATAAGGAATGGAGGCGGGATTGTGAGGAGGGAAGGAGAGTTTGGGCATGGGAATGCGGAAAGAAGGACCGAGGAATATTCAAGCGGCAACCTCAAGGTTTTCATCCCTCAACGTCTGCATTAATGGAGTACCCTACAAGCCACTTGAGGGCTGTGCGGAAGAGGATTAATCCTAACCAAACTTCCACCACGTTACGTGATACCAAACTAACTTTATTTCTCTATGTTAATGAAGATGCCATTTTAGCACTGAAGTGAAAGACGACCTCTTTCCAATTTTCCTCCGATAAATGTTTCCTCAGAATGCACCTGGTGACGTCGTTTCATATCATCGTCAAGCCCTATTGAAAATGATGTAATTACCTTGGCATTCAAAATTAAGTAAAATATGTATCGAAAGCGGTCACATTAAATGGTTATAGGTGAGAAATTGCAAATATTTCTTCTTTCGTCATGTGTAAGTCCACCACATCTATCCTGGGACTCCCTGATTAATGCAATGACGTATTAAAGTACCGTTCACACTTTTAGGACATAAATTGTGACTTGTGTATCTGACTGGACTTGTGTATTGAGCTATGTATAAAATCTACATTAAATGGTGCATATGGTAGCCGTCAAGAAGCAGATAAATTTAATAAATTTAGGCTAAGTGATAGTTATTATGATAATTTCTTATGCATAAACAAGAGAGATTATTTTATCTCTCGGCTTGTCAATCCAGTTTTCTTATCTGTTTCCCCTATTCTACAAGTGAAAGGCACTTAAGTATTTCGAAGATTGTAATTTCGGTCAGTGGTCAAAAATAAGATTGTCTTCAAATTTGCCAATGTGATTTATTGCAGATATAATTTATGGCCTTTGGTGATCACCAAATATCTGCTTGTGGTGGGACATGTATGCATCATGGAATGAAAAATTTAATCCATTGAAATCAAAGAAAAATCCTTGCACTTTCGTAGATTCAGACTTTGCTAAGAGAAGTTCGGGTGGGAATTTAAGCCTGTTCATACATCACATGCATAAATCTTATAACTGTTTCCAATGAAATTCTAAACTGGAACTGTGATCGTTGTACTCTATTGCGATAGTGACATGTCAACTTCCTAAACTGCGCCATGTTTTAAATTCAAATAAAAGAGGATAACTTCGCCCACATGAGTAAACTGCAGTTCTCTGCCATATTTCTTCAGCAAAAAATCGCTCAACTCGCTTATTTCACTTGGAATATTGATGCGATTCATTGTAAAACTGTTTCAGAATACATATCCTGGTGGTCTGACAGATAAAAAGCAATGCATGCCTGAAATTCAATCAATTGAAGATAGATCACAAAATGAGCAAATATCACTAGTACAAATTATTTACGACCTAGGTTTCGCTAATTATTGCATCATCAGGTAATAAGCGAAACCTAGGTCGTAAATAAATGTGTACTTGTGGAATTTGATCTTTTTTGTGATTTATCAGTTATGTGTCGGTTCCTCAGAATATCGTCGGAATCTTCAGAATTTATACTTATGTAGTAATAGCCCAAGGTTATAAGTTTAGGCGTACACTGGTATCCCAATAATGAAATGCAGCAAATTCACTGATATATGAAGAACGGACACAAATTAGCTATGTTCCGACAAGATATAGGCAGGTATGCTGTAACAATCGCTGCGTATCCCATATTTAAATGGACCGGATGAGAACAAAGACGTCAGAGTGATCCTTCGGGCTGGTGTGAGAGAAAAGAATTCTGGGAGCACGACGCGTGGGAGGAGAGATGGGGAAGTGTCCTCGGGCGTGTGTGCGTGGAGTATGAAGCGGGAATCGGGTGAAATGGTGTGAAGGAGAGACGAGGTGGGTCTAAGCATTATTCGGGTTGGTGGGTTGAATTGCGAGTGGGCGGGGGAAAGCTAGGGGGGGAGGGTGAGAACGGGGTTGGTTTTGAGGAATGGCTGTGGATATTTTCCGCGAAATTTTCGTGGAAAGGCGCGGGAAATGGAGTGGAAGTGGCGGACGCGGAAGGGTTTTTCTCGAGCACGCATTAACGAATATTGGGAATGCCTCCCGTGAGGAGGTGCGTGCGGGTGGAGGCTCATGCCTTCAGATAATCGCGCGTCCGTGGAGGAGGAACGGATGCACGTTTTGCGTATCCTGCCGATTAATCTCTGCCTCCATGAGGTGCCGATGTAAAAGGAACGGCTTATGCAAAAACTCACAATTGAGTGCTCATACGCCATTTCGTATGGTTTAAGCGAGTTCGTTGCTCAAAAAGTTCTATAATTTTGGACAAACTGAATTCGCTAGAAAAATTAAAACCTGTAAATTATAGTAGAGCCATTTTAACACAATTGTGTTTGATAACTCCAAATATCGACTAAGCTTTTCGTATGTACTCTCATCGATTTACTTGCCACTGGCCTCTATTAATATGGGCCTCATTTTTTCATGTAGTATCAAAGTGACACTGAGGAACTTGTACATTTGTGCTGAGAAAGAGCACATCCTAAAATATGCTTGAAGGAATTATTTGTAGGAAATAATTTAGTAGTATACAAATATAACATGACTGACTCACGTAGTGAACTATTTTTCCATATGTTTTCCTAACGGAAGATGCCGTTTTACTTGTGATTTGGCTTCGCTTTGCTCGATACATTGTTTTTGCTTAAAAAAGACGAAATTCCTGATACATCTCAAAACAATTTTAATATGTAATTAACATATTCTAGATCATAAAAAAGAAATTTTTAACTAGTGTTCCATTGTTTTCATGAAAATGTAATACAATATTTGGTCTTGAAAGCGTTATAAGCGTACGGAAAAATAATGAGTCAATTAAAACATTTTGCGTAATCAATATACCTTCTTCATTCCATACTTCCTTCTTCCATCAACCTTCTTCATTCCATACTTCTTACTAGTTGTAATTGTGAAGTAAAATTTGTATATTGCCTTTAATATGACCCTAAAAATTCCTCGCGTCTTTTTTTTCTTGTCTTTAATACGTACCACATTCAAATGTTGTTCAACGATAAAGGAATTTTATAGAAGCCTGAAGTGACATTAATAACGAAAAATATTTTAATTCAACATGTCGAAAAAAGTGTGCTAAGTTGTGGTCAATTTGGTGTCCATAGAAAGGTGTGATTTTTCTTGATTATGAAGTCAAATTCATTGAATGAGACTGTTGGTGGTATCTTTCTTTAACTGCCTTAGTTGTTTATTCTTATCCGTGACTAATTGACATTGTGTTTATCGGCATTTTACCAGCACATGAGCCTGCCGCGTTGGGCAGCCGTTAACTCGCCGGTTTTTGCGTCATATAGTCTCGATGCATGGCAATGGGTGTTATATTAAGGCCATCTTAGGCATGGCCATGGGTCCTATATTAAACTGAGCAAAATGCTCTTGTTCTAGTGAAAGCATGAAACCCTAATCTACTGGTCATTGTTTCGTATGTGTAATATTGTGTTCTAGTAATTTGGTACGAGAATATATGAGTCGTGTTCGAAGTTTGTTGTAATTGTATTCGGTGAGCTGAATTAGTAGCGTTGCATGCTTAAAATTAAAGCGGAACCCTGAGTTATTCTTTAGCTATCAATAGGAGAAGATGATATGATTCTAGCAATCCAAATTGGTTGTTGTCTCTTATCCTTCGAGAAAATCTCCATTAAGTTAGAGCAGAATTGCTGGTTGCGTTTTTTATCTTTATTACACTTTATTTCCTTCCCCATACCCCTGATTTTTTTTCTGAATTTTCTCATAAAATGAGCCTTGAATAATTGCTACGAAATACTTTCCGTCCAATTAATTGGATCATAGTTAAAGCATTTCCACGTTCTTGATCCTACTCCCTTCTATTTAAATTATTTGAGTGCATTTGCGTTGTACAACCGCTATTTTAAGCACCTAGTCAGCATAATATCCTTATGTTTTTACGGATTTGTGAACTTTTAAACGTGATGTTATCTGGACCTTCTATCGTTGGTTCTCGGTATCGGATTAAAAAAATATTTTTAGACTTGTCCAAAAAATTAAATGAGTCGGTGAGCTCTTTGTGGTGCCTGGCGATTAATATCCTTTTCTCGGAAGAAATCCCGCGAAGAACTTCCTCATGGACAACTCACTCCCACGTGCAAGAGAGCGCGAGGGAATTGAGTGCTTTTATTCTCTATTTTTATCTTCCTTGGAAACGGAGTGCTGTGCATTATGTTATCAGTATTTTTGGATGGGCTCGTGAAACTTAAAAAAAAAAAACTGCAATCTCGGTGCGGCTTGCTGTACAGTGATTTCTACCGAACAAATGTGACCAAAAAATCTGAGCATGGACCCGGATTTTTTTTTCTCGGCAAGCCGTATCCATCGAACCGTTTGCCGGCGAGTCTGCAGGCGGTTATCGGGAAAATCGCTCCCAGCCGTCGAAAGGGGTAAGGGGTGGTCTGGCGTTTGTTTCCGAGGGAGGTGGAAGTGGAGGATGGGGGGAGGGAGGCATCAGGGTTTTGGCGTCGTCGTAGAAAGGCGAGAGTGGAAACGGGAAGGAACAATTGAAGCGCCGGCGAAGGGTTTTTCGAGGAAAGCGCCGTTAGGCCATGCGGAGGGAGTTAGAAGTGGCGACGGCACATATTCGCATGAATGGAGGTGCTCACATTGCTAGATGCTAATCGTTAGAAAAATGTGATTCGAGCGAGATACGCTAGGCGTAAAATTGGATGAATTTGGCTTCGTTACGAGGATAAAATTCCCACATTTCTAGTGACAATAAAATTACAGCCTCATGTGCTACATTTTCGGAAATTTACCAAGATTAATATTCTATGATTAATTAGTATTTTATGCTTCCGTATTTCTTAAAAGGCGAATTAATAAGGATAATTTTGCAACAATACAGCCTGTTGAATACAATGTTTGAAGGACAATGGGTGGGAAGTGTGATACAGAACGACCAAGAATTGAACAGAATACAAAATGAAAATTATTTAGGCGACCAGTTTTAAAGTCATTTAGGAATAAAGCGGCTGGTGGAGAGAATGGAGTGCTGTTTGTAAACTAATCTTTGGGTTGATTAATACATATGATGATGCTACTTGCAAGCGAATGAATTACTACAGTTTTCGCTGGAAATCCAAGCGATCCATAAGGATTTGGTACGAGTTTTAGTCAAAGGATGGTGAACCTGTAAAATCTGCGCGTTTGTGGTTTTCAATCTTGGAATTTTTTCCGTAGGAAGTTTCGTAGGAGAAATCCAATTTTTAAGCACGCCGATTTGTGTGAAATACAACTGTTTCGGACAATTTCTTCAGGGTGTGAGGAGTAAAAATCCAGGAAGCAACCTACGGGTAAGTGAAGGCGTTGTGTGTGGGGGTTGGTTTTGCGCCTTATTTCGTCAGAATCAGCGTGGGAGATCGGAGTGGAGGAGTTTGTAGGAATCCATTTCAGTCCGGCGAAATCGATTTTTGAAATCCCTACTGAGCGAGTCTGTGGAACCTATGCACGCAGATGCGTGGGTGTGGTGGATGGATTTCCTCAAACGCTGGGAATAAATAGATTGTGAATATAGGCATGGGAAGTTGCGCTTCGTAAAGAAATGTCAGAAGTGGGGCATGAATTTGGGAACAATCATATCTTCGCCATTAGAGGCCAATTCAATGGATTACTGGAAATTAAAAAAGATCGATTACAGCATATTTGAGGATGTGCATTGTACCCGTAAAACCGCCGCCAGATCGTGACACAGATTGCCCCTTTTCGAACATCTTCGAGGTGACGAGCTGCTAACGCACTTAAAGCAAAATAAATCTACATATTCATAATGATAATCACGATTGCCTAAATTTATCGGCTGAACTTTTATTAACACATCGAATCGATTATTACTATAAAGAAGGCCACCGGAGGTTTCTTGTAATGAAGGAGATTTCGGGTACTTCCAGCGTTGCTGCGTATTGGTGGGCAAACGTTTCGCCGTTATTCCATTCGGCGTCAATAGATCTATACCTGATGATGCCGGCGAAGCGGTTGCTCACAGGTATTCTACAATGCTGGAAGAACCCGAAACGTTCTAAATAAATATATAATTACTGATGGCTGTAAAATAGTCTAAATATTCAAATGCAGCTGATGTTGTCGGTATATATTCAAATGCAGTTGTGAAGTGTACAACACAGACAAAATATATCGATTTCGGATTTACCGGTTTCTGTTACCGAGTTTCTGCCGGTATTTTAAATGCGTATATTTACGAAACTCCCCGAGTTCCCCGATTGCGCATTGAACATCACTTGTGTACCCAAATTTTTCATATCCACGCTGGAAATGGAATAGGTTTCACGATGCTCGTATATCCATATTTTACCGGTATACGTCGGGGTGCATATTCGCATGTAAATGGTACATTGCAGTCGATGCGTCGACAAATCCCGTCTGATTGCCAGACAGAGCATGTGTTGAGGAGTGAGAAGTGTGTGTGTATGTGTGCAGGTCGGAATCTCTCCTGCTCGCCTTTCCGCGGGATGGGATTTTGGGGTTTTGGCGATTTTCGCCAAAAGGGCGAGACAATAAGGGAAATGGAGTGGAGGGCGCCTTTCGAGGGGGTAAGCCGTGCCGAACACTGGCTGGGGGAATTACTCGGGGAAATCTTCGCGGGGCCCGGAGAATTTAGCATGAGATCCCCGTTCCATCCTGGACGTGTTTCTCCGTCGAAGAGAACAAAAGTCCCGTCGCAAATTAGGACGTGGGATTGCTTCTGGAAAGTTGGGCGGGAACCTCACAAATGACGGCTTTGCATTACTGTGCTGCGTGCTCCGATCGTTCTTCCGCCAGGGTGGTTATCGAGGAGTTGTGGTTTTCACTGTTGATTATATTTTCGGTGGTAATTTTCTTTGGCATCGCTTGAAATGTTATTATATGAAAGGGAGATATCGGTGTTGAGTGGGGGAGAAACCACCACAGCGAATCGTCATGACATGGAATAACAGAGTTATACTAAACGCTAACCTATCTTTGATGCCAACATTTTGTAAAATGTTTATTTATGTCCCTCTTCCCCACCGCAATTTACCTAATCTCAAACCGGAATTTACCAAATCTCGGTGAGTTATACACTATTGTTTGGCTACATTTGCGTAGTTGCGAATGGTCTGAATTTTGTGATATGTTTATTTATATACGTAAGTGTTTGTATTGTATGTCATGTATAATATATCAAAACTTAAAATATAATTATCCTCATCAATTGGATATTTTATCATATTATTATTACGAAACCTTTCATTTTTATTGCTTTTGTTATGCATCCCATTCAATCTTGAAGATTCCTAATGACTTTTCTCTCATTTCAGGTAAGGGATCAGTCAAGGTTTGGAGTGTGGAGGAAATCATAATAGCGTGAGTTAATTTTAAATTCTGAGCCAAATTATAGGCTCCATTCGTATCTTTGCCGTGTAGTAGCCCTTCTAAAGAGGCTTTCCGATGCTGTTGACGCGCGTTGTAGAAGAGCCACCATGAACGCTGCGTCAAATGTTTGCCCTACAATTTAATGGCCAACATTTATATGGCAAGGACAATTTTTAACCAGTTTAAGGAAAGATTTTGATATTTCTCGGCGAATTAAATATATTAATTGTTTTCGGGTCCGAGTAAGGATTTAGGCTGCTGTCAACGTTTCGATAGAATATTCCTCCATCGTCTTCAGAGCAATGATTCCCAGGACATTCTGTCTACGCTTATATACCTGTTTAATCGGGGGGGGGGGGGGAGGGCATCGTTGTCTCTTTCTTCCGTTATTTTTTAATTTACGGTGTCCATTTCATACTTAGAATGTACCCAGTGTCCCGATTCAAGGTGTTATTTCCCAGCCTGATTTCAATGGCATCTGTTAAGAAAGTTTTCTGGAACGGTAAGCGATTTCAGTCCACAATTTACCTGTTTCCATTTACATGTTGAGAATAATAAGCGTATTCTGCAACAGTTTGCGGGTTAGGTGGAGCCATATCCTCATCTTCAATTTTTGTATAATTTAATATCTCTTGCCTGCGTTTTGATGGTATTCTTATATTCCTGATGGTCGATTACAATGACTTTGGATTGGTAATTGACATGAATATAAGCAGGCAGATCAAATTACCTTCTCGATAATAGAAGAGATTAGCTGGAGATCAGATTGTCGATTAAATATCCATAATTCTCTTTGCTGAGTGGGTAGATGTGAATTTTTATCAGGTTCTTATCTAAGTTCCTCGCGACCTTTAATTATTTTAGTGTTTTGCTGTATCCCATTCAAACTGGGATATTAAATGTCACTGGGGGAAAAATACGCGAAAAATATTTTTCCTGAATTTCCTAATCAAGAGACGAGTCAATGTGTCCTCAATCATTATTTCTCCTCCATGTTCATATAAAATATACACCGGGATAGGATAATGATTTCTTTGCCAAAAGTTTTAAGTATGTCACCCATATGTATATTATTCTAGATCGAAAATATAATTATCTGCGAAGAATGGAACGTGTATCAATCAATTCTATTAATATGTTAACAGGCGGTGAGTTTCAGATAAGGGCAATAGCTTATTATTAAAGGTCACAAGAAGTCTGATTCGAATGGTGGTCGAGTCGTCGTCAGGCGGAAGGAGCAGGTTCGACTCCCGGTGGAAGCGGTGATCCAAATCCGACGGGTTGGCTGGTGTCTTGCCGTGATTGCTAAACGCTGTAGTTTCAGCACGCTTTCCTCCTCGCATAGATTTCGCTTCGCCATACCCTAGTTTCTATTGTAACAACGTCATGGTCTGAATTATCAAGTAATATGCCTCAGATTTTCAGTGAAATTTCATGAATGAAGGTTCGCATATATTTGAAAAGCCAAAATAACTGGTTCAATTTATTTAACGTTTCCGCTCTTTAGAATTATCAATTCTTAAGGATTTGTCCTCTGTTCTCCTTTGTTCTGCTTGAAGGGGGTTTCAAACAATACGAGGGCGTACTTGCAATGATTTCGATTACTTTAATTTAAAGTCGAACAGGCTGTTATTTTATTTTTCTCTTACACTATATCTGAAAAGTAGACAAATACGGCAAGATAAATCTCACTGTCGATTAAAATAGTCAGGAATTTTCCGTCGATTAATCGGTGACTAAAAACGGAAATATAACCAGTGGCTTACCATAAATAAGAAATCCTCTCTCGTATTTCCACAAATAATCTCTCCTATTATCTCCATTTAAATGTCTTTTGGGTGGCTGATGCTAGATTGACACCATATTTCCTATTACAAAATGTTGTCAACTAGAAGAGAGGCCGGTGTCCTTTGCAAAATTCTAACTAATTAATAAGATTTTAACAACATAACCAAAATGAGCAAATCATGACACCGAGCCTAAGTCCAGGTTAAAGATTCCAAATGGCATAATGAGTCATTTTTTAAACCTCGTATGTCGTCAATCAAATGTCATGCTGATGTCCATTCCTTAGCGTCATCGTGACAAAGGGATTGAAATGGAATTTCTTATATTCCTCTGCACCTTTCATTATTTTGCATTCAGTATATAATTCAATATTTCAATTCAATTCGTATACATCAACCTTCTTGCAAGATGTCCTCTCTGCCTATAATCCTGCTTATTTTTGTTTATATCACTGTGGCAATCAATCCAAAATGATGAAAACACGTTAACAAAGAATAAAAAAACAAAATTAAATTCACTATTAGACAAATAAATAAATAAATACGTAAAAGTGTTTATTGGTTATCACTGAATTATCCAGTCATACAATTCACAGGCATCAGCTTTTACGCCTATATGTCTAATTAACGCAATTATTAGTCATGTTTAGTCTAAATTTATCCATATATTAAGAAACCTTGCCTACATTTTCGTCATATGATCGCATTGCCATTATTTTTTTCTTTTAAACCCTCCTTCTCGTTCACTGGTGATCAGCCTGATGCCCATTTCAATGCCTTAAGCCTAGGTTATATCTCATTGACAACAAGGCTAGGTAATTTGTCGGCCTAGGTTTAGTTTACCAGATTACATGAAATCACCTCTGTCTGTGCTGGATGGGCGTTAATTTTTCCGCTGATCGGGTCCTTAATCCAACCGCATTACCCAATCGGGGGGAGATATTTTACGTAAAATACGCCAAGGGAAGAGGGGTGGGATTTGAGATGGAGAGAGGGCGGCGGTTTGGGCACGAGACAAAGGACAAGATGAAAAGCGGGGGCGTGGAGGGCTGGGGAGGCGCTCGGTGAGGAAGGGGGGAAATAGGAGGGAGGACGCCGGACTTTTGGGTAAGGAGAGTGATTGATTGAATGAAATGTTTATTGGGGGAATCGGGAGCTTTGGGGTAAGAGTAGATGCTCCGCGCTCTGCGTCCATAGTGGCGGTGGATCCGTGGTTTGGGTGATTCCGTTTCGGGTCATGCCCTGGATACGGAGGAGGAGGAGAGGGAATTCTGGGTAAAGGGAATCCGTGGTCGTGGAGGGTTGCCTAGGATACGTCCCTCGATTCCTGTGCTGTGTGTCTGGTGGTGGGCAGGCGGTGCGCGGGGGCGAGGGAAAGGTGGATTTTGAGGATCGGGGGCGGCTGCTGACTGATGTCGGGGACGGAAATGAGGGTGGTGTGGTTGCTAACGCTGGTGGGTGGTTTTGAGGATGACTGTGGAGCAAAAACGGCGCAAGTCTCCAGGGGAAACAGCCGCTGTTTCGACCAGCTCTTTTTGGGCGTGCCAAAATGGTGTCCACATTCCTAGCTCTTTTGTATCACCAACCTAGGGTCTTTCAACATTGCCAACAAACTGTTCTCACTCTTTAAATCCTTCTGACTATATATTTTTCATTCCATTTGCTAGTAGCGGGTGTCTGTTTTCTAACCAGTACTCCTTAAGCGTGCACGTCTGTCAATCTGCAAATATTTACGTGCTGTCCTCCGAAACCAGAGTTAATAGTGTATTTTGACGATTACGCATTATTTTGTTTGCTAGTTTATGAAAAATCATTAAAGTACGACAGGTTCTCTGTGTTAAAGAGAAATGTTTTACGTTATTATTTCAAGTATGTGGGGCCTAATTATTTAAAATACCGTAGAATTATCCGCTGATATTTACCTATTTAAATAAAGCCTACCTATTTAAATTTGCCTACTAAACCTCTTTACCCCTTCTATCCTATCCTTATTTATCTATTTAATATAGGCTATATCTACCTAAATATATACCTACCTACCAATTTTAATGGAGAAACCTGCCGTAATCCTGAGTAAGGAAATATTTGGTCCTTAAAAGTTTCAGATTTTGACTATTACCTAAATTTTACATATCGTTTGTGGAATAATTGGAGGAATATCTGGTAAATATTTCTATGAAATTTTGACATGCTACCTTTTTTATTAGAAATTGGTGGTCACGTTAAATATGACTTCTTGGGCGAAATCCCTCATGGGTAGAAACTGCTAAAAACTATAATTTTAATGCTCTATCAAGGGCTTCGAATTACGACGGTGGGGTTGACTTACGTAGTATAAAATATACCTACTAAAATTCTAGCGCTAAAGAGTTCTGTATGAACAGATTTACGCACGGTTCCAATTGAAAACTGTCGCGTTTGTTTTAACTCTTTTATATTGCTGGGTCCATCAGTGTAAATATGAGATATTTTCCTGTTGTGATTATTTGAGTTACCATTTCCATCGATTCGGATAAAAATATAAAGGTTTATGAACCGCTGAATTGATGGTAAATTTATATGTATTGGTAAATATCTTGATTTATTTGGCTGGACACTTTTTTTCTGTACATTAGGTGACTTCCCACTTTCGGAACCCGCGTGTCAAATTTATCTTTGAGGGGAAAGATTTACGGCTAGCAAGAAAATACGAAATTTCCAAAATCATTCTGCATGGTTCCGCTGGGTAATAGCGCACGTCTTTTTTCCCATGAAAATAATGTCGCTTCATGGTCTTTTGAATCTTATCGCATCTATCATTTTTTTATCCCACTTCCAGCCCTCCGGCTAGATTGTTAAGCTTTACAGCTAGAATTGAGGTGCTTAAATCTTTCAACCTCTTCATGCAGTTTGATTGCTCTTCTTACGGACGATGAGCCATGTTGAGCACTTCATATCTTTTTTTTGACGTCTTTTCCGGGTAACGGTTGTTAACATGTCTCAGTAATGCTCAAGCTGTCAAATCATATAGGTAGCTGGTGACGTAAAGAATTGTCATCATTTTGTTTGAAGGCTGGGAAACAATTTGAGGACTTTTTGGTGCGTTAAAGAATGTTTCGAGTGATTTCCTTGTCCGGGACACTTGTTACCAATCTAGAGCCTTGACCTTCTCCGTTGTTCACCGTGGAAACAAACTTTCCACAATCTCCGGGAGATTTATCACGAGATCAATAAATCCAGAAATTTAATGCGATAGCCGTTTCCCCTCGTTCTATTTTTGCTGCTCCCTTATCCTTTTTATCCCCGCCTCTTATCTCTTATTCCCTTTCTTTCCGTCTCTTCCGCTGTCAAAACTTTCCCCAACCGCAAAATAACTTGATATATTTCTCAGTGTCTTCTCTTTATCACCCCTCCACGGAAAAAAAATCATTTTTATTTTCAATTTCAGATTTTGGCTTCTCTTCTTTCTCTTCCTCGCCATTATTCCTTTTTCTCTCTCTCATTCTCTCTACCTCCACCTCAAACTTCTCTCTCTCTCTCTTCCCCTCTGCCTTCCTCTCTCCTCTCACGGGTACAGTTCAAAGCTTTTAGGTCCAGAGCTGTTATTCTCCTTCTGAGTGCCTCTTTGTGTTTCCAGGACCCTTTGGATTTTTTTTCCCAAAACGATTCTAAATGCCGCGTCTGGGGTGTGCAGCACTTTTTGAACACCATTCCGGGCGATTCTTTATTCTCTTCTCTCCCTCCCCCGTCCCACCTTCCCCTCCGTTCTCACCCCATTGACCACCCGCAGCGAATTATTATACAAATGGAATGAAATCGGGGAAAAATTTGCGAGTCTGAATCGCAAATTTTTCCCATTGTGCGGGCAAATAAAAGAAAAGTCAAGATAATGCGCCTGCTGAAGCTACCTGCCTACCTTCATCGTGATCGAAAAAAATATGTATATAAATCCTAGAGACTATGACAGCGGTGCAGTGCAACCGAGTTGAGGATAATTTGAGGGACTAGATTAGCTCGCAAGGTGGGAGCTCACCAGGAGTTAATCTAATTTGCCTATTGAGGGCCTGTGCGGTTTCATTCGTGTGGCATACAAATGCTTGACGAGTTCTTCGCGTTTTGATTGATGACGATTCATTAGATTTGGCTATTGGAGTGGTAGGGTGGTAGATCATTAATGAGATTAATGAGAAAGTCATGATTGCAAGGCTGCGAATTGGACTTGTGGCCTAACATATTTTTATATTTTCCCTGCGGAGAGGGTGACTCCATTCTGCACAGAATTTGACTCCCGTCTCAATATTAGATCTCTTTCGAGATATTAGATGAAATATCAAGAGCTAAAAAACCGTTTTAAAACCACTAGCAAGAGCAACATATCGGGTACTGACCCAAATAATGTTTCTTCATGATGCCAATTTTTAAAAACAAAGAAAAGCTGCACGCATCGTTAAAAACTATTACGAGCGAACATATAGTGTTTCACAACTTGTAGAGTGATCAATTTGGGAGCCCCAAGAGAATTTAAGGCTAGGCATAGCATGCTTGAGAAATTCAGAACTGGTGTGTTTCAGAGCAACACAGAGAATATTTTCATGACGCCTCATTACATCTCGTGAGCATTTAGGACCTGGTTGTAAAGACTTAACCAAAAAAATAAATAGAATTCAAAGGGCAGCACACTTCATCAAAAAGTTCTACGAGTGAACATATAGTGTCTCACAACTTTTACAGGGATTAAGATAGGAGCCCCAAGAGATTCGAAGGCTATACACTTGGCTTAGCTTGCTAGAGATATTCAGAACTAGTGTTTCAGAGCAACAAAGAGAGTATTCATGATGCCTTGATACATCGCTGGGCCTAACAGAAGCGATAAAATAAGAGAGATACATTGCCGAACAGATAGATACAAAACCTCATTCTTTCCATGCACAATAAGCGACCACAATAAAAACTGAGTTCCACTAAATACTCCCCCATGATACAGGTCACCATTTCACCTCCCAAAACCTTAGATCTTAACACGGCAGGTGTCCTAACACCCCCTGCCATGGGCCCATGCGGCGGCTCGCAGGGTAGTATGCAAACGTAGAATTTTTATGTAATGTATTGCTAAATATTTTAAATAATTATTAGGTCAAATGTGCGGCATAATTTAAACCCCGTTGTAAAAAATTTCTAATATATATGGTGGTTTTATTTTTATGGTGGCTCTGCTAAGGTGCTGCATGACCTTATCTCTGTATATACTTTCAATTATACTACTATTAGCATAAATTGGATTAAATCAGCTATCTTGACGCAGGGTTCTCTCAAATTTTACCCATATCCACGTCTTATGTTTAAGTTATCTTTGGTGGTGTACTTTTTGCCAATAAACGGACGGCACTGAAAATTTTGAAATGAAAGCCAAACTTGATGAGGAATCGATCGGATTCGGTGACAACCAGTCAAGTGCTCTGCTGTCAATCTGGAGGTAATGGGATGAAATTCCGCTGAGAAGTTTTTTTTTGCCGACCAGAGCGAGTGTTTTTGGTCGCGTATTTTTTCTTGTAACGATTCTATGGTGTAAAAAGTTTGGTGCATTGATCTTATCTGGGTTAATACGAGTGAATAAGTTCTAGCAGGATTTTGTTTTAATGACCATATTTGGTGCTGCATATGGATGAGTTTCGCGCATTAGATACTTACCTACGGCTTGACATAAAAAGGGTGTAAGTTAGGTTTTAAAATTTTTACAGTATTGCCATGAAATTTCCGTAGCTTATTGAGCAGTTCCCATTAGTCCTCTTGTGATATCTAACTTTTACTATGAGTTTTTTTTTCATAAGGCTAATAGCTTTTTCAAGTTCATGTTTCAGTATTTGTCTTAGTCCGTAAAATATAAGTTCTGAGGTCGAGGGTATGATAGTATAATTTATGATATTTCAGCTCAAAACACTTTTAGCCAGGGTACATATAGGTTGACTCAATAATTTTATAGAAAAAGTGTCGTCATTAGCAGTGGAACCATATCTTCCGCTTTTTGAATGACACTTCTCATATAGTGTGTAAAGAAATTTTACTTCCTACGTGTCAGAAAGTTTGTTGGCCACACTTCCAAAATATTTTTCTCTAAATGCGGCAGCAGTATACTAGCAGGCTACAAGACACCCTTCTAGTAGGGATTTTACCTTGCGTTTGCACTACAAGGTCGTGAGAAAATGCCTAGATTAGTTTATGCTTTGGTTTACAGCCCCAATATTGGTCAGTCTGGGCTGGAAGCCAAGGTCACAAGAGATGAGGAATAGCTGTTGAGGCAGTGAGGGGAAACTCGTTGAGTGAACTTGTGCTTTGAATTTATGACGTACTCTGTTTAATTTAACTTGCGGGGAAGTGACCATGGCAGTATAAGGATGCAATTTGTATATACAAGGATTGAGGGACGTCGAAATTAGGGTTTGTTAGAAAGTGGCATATACAAGCTCTCAAGTTGCAAATAGTCCTGCAACATTTGGAAACCATCTAGAAGGCATATTTAAACCATGTGTTGCGTAAAGACTTTAAAGCATTCTTCGAACATTTTGGACCGGCATATACTGTGTGTTTTTTCATGCCACATGCTTCTGTTTTTTTTTCATGATACCAGCGTTATGCGCACTACCATTTATATTTTTATATGATTTTATTTATATACGATATAAGTGCTTATATTTTGCCTCCAAACCCCTGTTCAGGATGGCAAACTCACTAGATGCGCATCACGATGGTATTATGTGACTGTAAATGAAGTTTCCTCTGCCTCTGTCCAGAACTGCCCAGGAAATATGCTTATTTTTAAAGTATTCTATCGGTCAATGGTAGATTTTGTTTAATGTCTGGGAAATTGCTTGCGGCTTTCTACTCTTCAATGATCCTATCCATCTTCAGTATTTTTTTCGCATCTGCGTACGATTTACCCTACTTCATCACATCCATAAAACCTATTCTTTTTCTTCCCTATTCCCGCTTGGCCAACATCCTCCCCTCTATCACAGTCCTGAGCAACCCATCGCCCCTTATTACTTTCTCCAGCCACATACCCTGTCTATTCCGGATTTCATTTAGAAGTTCCCTTCCCTCGCCAATCATTCTAAGCCCTTCCTTTCCGTCCACCGAACCTTATCTATCCTTCCTCAAACCCACATCACAAACGTCTGCAGCTCACATTCACATCCTCCCTTCTAAGGGTCCAGGATTCCTCATCATACAACGCTACGCTCCATATCATGCTCTTCACCTGTGTCATCTTTACATCCATACCCATAGTCCCGGTAAGCAGTTCCTTTTTGTTGCAAAACACTTCCTTGGCTATCGCTTTTCTCCTCCTTCCGCTATTCCCATTTTTTTCTAGCGTTAAGTAATTGAAATGCATTATTTGCTCTTAATTGTATCCTCCCACTTTTACTACCAGCCTTTCCCCCTTTTTGTCCTATATAATCTCGAAATATGCCTTATGTACCCAATTTCTACCTCACTCAGATGGAATGGACATGGGAAATCTCCATTTAATTGCCCAAACTCAGCTGATACGCTCCCTGTTGTTTGTGCATAGCTGGCTTTTACGCCCTCATAGCCGTTGATAAGTATCTGAAACAGTGAGTGATGCAATTATCTTGAAATCGTGGCTCATATGTTCTGTTATAGGGCACAAAACTGAATGAGCAAAAGATTTACCATTTTTTAAGACGAGCCGCATGTTAAGTTTTTATTGGTGTCGCGGGGAGGAACCGGCTATGTGGACTCAGTTGGACTTTTCTAAAACCGTCGAACTGGCCCCGCACTCCTGAGCCTTTCACGAAGGAAAATCGCTTCCCAGAAAATGTTTTCTCTACGAAGGAGGACGTGAAACCGTGAGCATATACTCTGGACTAGGAATACTGGGGAAAAGGGAGAGTGCATCCTGTAGACGGCGGTTAATAGATCTCATTCCGCCGAAGGTAAAGCCACGTACCGATGCGCCAAGCCAGTGAGAGAGGAGAAGCATAAAAAGGCACGGGATGGGAATAAAAATGTTATGCTTGGCCGAGTAGCTGGAACATATTCCAGATAGGGAAGTAGGTGGGTGCGTACGGGTTCTGTGCGCCCTCTTGCGCTGCGTATTTTATGGCGTACAGCGGGGAGGGTACGTAGCGGTTTTGAGGTAGGCGGATGGAAGGTACAGGGAATCTTATTTTTATGATTTTTACTTCCTCCTTCCCTTATCTTCCTGCCCCACGCCCCTCCCTCCCCCTTTTTACACCCCAGACTTTCCCTTCTTTCCCTCCAATTTCCCTTCCTCGCTGCTGCACCGAGAAATGATCCTCCGGAGAAATTTCCCATCCTATTTTTTTAAACCACTCCACGAGAGAAAAATGGCAAAGCGTAGTGTAAAGGTTCCCAATCCACCCTCAGTTGTGCTTACCCTCCCCACCTTTTAGGAATCCGAACCCTTTTAGGACAAGACGAGATGGAAATATATTACAAAAGTAGACGTGAACGATGCCGGTGTGTTTGGAGTAGAATACCCATGTAATCATGCGCATGACTGTTATGAATTCGTAGGAGATTTCGTAGGATGTTTTTTAAATCTGTTTTATATTGGTCTTGGTTAAGAATTGATACTTACGTTTATACTTATTTCAAACGTTTCACGCATTTATTTCTTTGTCATTAGTGCTCTAATGAATCCACGTCATTTGCAAAGAGGCTCAATGAAAATAATCATCTTCAGAAAAGTAAAAAACAAAATACTTTATTTAAAAAATGGCCCATGAGGTAAAAATCTGTATTGCAAATTAGCATTTCAATTGGCGAGTTGTGGGTCGGAGGAGATTGGCATAGAGAAGCAACAAAATAATCCACCCAAAATACAGGAGGACGTTACATAACATAAGCACAGTTCTTTTCAAAACATAGTCTAATGTAAACGGTTTCAGCATTTAATTTTGGTCAAATGTTGAACGAAATGTGAATAGCCTACTACGAATACTGTGAATTCGTTGTAGCCATGATGATAACAAGAATTAATTTTTGCAATATTGGCCGTAATATCACAGCATACACTATTCTTTTACCTGCCAAATCATCTTCAGAAAAGTGTGGAAATATTTCATTTTTTCAATGGCCACTGTGGTAAAAATTCTGTATTATAAATTATCATTTCAATTGCCAGTTCGTGGGTTGGAAGAGATCGGCATAGAGACACGCCTTAAAGAATTCTAAATTATCTCATTGACCAGCTGGTCAGTGAAATTCTAGTACTTACCGACATAATGCCAGTGAAGTACAGGAGATGGCGCAATACAAGAGTGTGACGTCGCACTGCGAATTAAAAACTGTTGAGATATTTGCCAACACATGTCATGTCACTCATTCATGTCGTTAATTGACCTTATCATTTTCTGTAACTATGTAGCGGAATCGAAGAGGTCGATAATAATTTTTTTTAATTTCCTTGATAATTTTAAATTATATGTTCTAGTATTATTTTGTTGTGTGCTTCTATTTCTTATCCACTTAATATATCCTTGCAAAATTCCAGCATTCGCATATATCTGGTTTCAAAGTGTACATAATGACCTTTTGCTGCATTTAAATTGATAATTACAATTTTAATGTTTAAAACATTTAACTTTAAACTCGTATATTTTTTTGCTTTCGCTCAATTTGTTAAGTATTTATAAACATCATGAATCCTACGCACTCAACCTTGGTTGAGCCACTCTGCTCATCTATTCCTTCAATGAGGGTCTTTTCTATCATCTCTTTACCCTATGGAGTTTTTTTAGGTCTTTTTTACCATTTCCCCGTACTCTCTTCCCTGCCCGAAGATTTTTCGCTTGGCTGCCATTAAGTGGCCCGTTTTTCCCTCCCTGTTTTCTTTCCAGCTAGCTGCCAAGCTACACCCTCTCCGCCCTTTCCCATCCTTATGCGTTTACCTGAAAGAATTGACCTTTGGTCAACATATCCCGTGGGGCTAGGCGTGAATTGGAGGGGAAAAAATATAAACCCCTGAGTGGATAGTAGGTCTGTCGGCCGTTTTCCGTCCTTTTGGTTTCTTCGAACCTTTTATGCATTTTCTTTAATTTTTTTCCTTTCCCGATGTGGAATAGTAAATGGAAAAGGAAGCAAGGGAAAGGTTGCTAGAACGCTTTCCTTTATCGTGCTCCATTTTTTTTTAGGTAGATCACGTTTTTTTTTCTTTTCCTCCATTCTTTCACTGAAGTTGTTTCACTCGTTTTTCGGTGGCCTTGTGAATAATTAGGAAGGTATCCATTCGCCTGTTTTTTGTGCCCGATAACGTACTGATGTTGCCTTTTCGTCATATTTTTTGCGGTCCAAGGTTTTTTCCCTTGCATTTCAAATGAAAATGTCTGATATTTCTCGATATTTAATGGAATTTTTTCTTCTGTTTTTGTCCATCTATGTAGGACTTTTATGGTTCTAGAGCGCGTGTTATTTCTTCCCCTAGACTACTGTTTGACTGAACAACTTCCCATTACCTTCATAGGTATAATGTTCATTAGGAATGTATATGTTTTTTCGCAGTCTTTGTCCCACCGTTTACCTGCCTTTTTTTGATCATTGGCTCCGGATTTTGAATAATATTTTGTGATTATGCAACAGAAATGTATTCCCCGAGCTTTTTGAGTGAGGCTAATTTTGGAATGTGGTCCAGTACTGTGTTTTATAATTGAATCGATTATGCTCACATTCTCTCGCTGTGAACTGACATGTGCTGCATTTAGTCGTATTCTTGCGTGTTATCAAGTTGTCTTGAATGTTTGTTTTTGGAGCTCTTTGAGTGAATATTAAGCCAACCCAAACGCAGACTACGATAAAGCCTTTATTTATGTGGTTACCTGAATTATCTTCTGAGCAAGAAGCTACTCGACCTAAGTGGCAAATTATATGACTTTGAAAGGAGATTTGTTGTATTGTCATCGGTTGATTGTTGACTTGTATTGTCACCGGTTTTCCTCCTTAATAGGAATTGTAGTGTGCATTTGTAACTCTAACGATCTCAGTCTTTCTATCACTAGAAGAAGCATTGTGTATACACAATAAGAAAAACTGGCTCTTCTGTTAGATGTTCTGCTCTGTTCTGCCAGGAAAAGGGGTTTAGTATTGAATAGCAGTAAATGCACCACAGTTAACTTCCAGCGAAAGTCGGCACACAAATGCCATACCTATACTGTGGGTGGCGTAAACATAATATCTTAATTACAGTAAAATATCTTGTAATTATCTTAACTTTTGATACATCGTGGGAAACATGTACAAAACATAACGCGGCACAGCATTAAAGAAACTAGGTTTTATGAAGCGGATAATAGAAAGGTCCTCGGATGAAAAAGTAAAAGAGAGATGCTACTTCGCTCTGGCTTGGCTACACATTGAATACGCCGCAAGCATTTGGGATCCTGGTCGTCAAGATTTAACTAAAAGAATCAATAAAATACAAAGAAAAGCAGCACGCTTCGTTAAAAACTGCTACGAGCGAACATAATAGTATTTCACAATTATTAGAGGGATCACGGAGGGAGCCCTTAGAGACTCGGAGGCTACAGACAAGGCTTAGCTTACTCGAGAAATGCTGAACTGGTGTATTTCAGAGCGACACAGAGAATATTATAATGACGCCTCATTACATCTCTCGGTCTGACAGATGCGATAAAATTACAGAGATACACTGCCGAACAGATAGGTACATAAACTCGTTCTCTGAGCATAATAAGTGACCACAATAAAAACTGAGCTCCTCTAAATTACACTCTCATAATACACGTCACATTTTCTCCTCCCATAACCTTATCCCTTAATCTTTACACGGCTGGTGACCAAACACCCCCTGCCACACAACCATGCGGCGGATCGCAGGGTAGTATGTAGATAATGTTGAAAGGCATATATAATGTAGATGTAGAAGTTGGACGCTGTACATATATACGTATTTTTTTAAGCGACCAATCTTTTCGTTGACCCGAATCATAATTTATTGAATCCTATCTTGATAGTTGCTGGTTTCTGTACCATTGGGATATGTTTACGTGGACTGAAGTACCGCACCGGAGATGGAGAACTTTTTTGGCTTTTAGTAGACGTGGAATCAATATGTCAGGAATTGAAGACCACAGTAGGCAGCAAAAAGTCACTTTCTCGAGCACATGAGAGCCGTATTGTCGCTTTTTTTCTCGCTGAAGAACGACAGCTAAGAAAACCCCAACCGTGGAATATGTGCCCTGGGTATTGACGTGACCTGACCTCTTCACACGGAAATGTCGCAGTTCAAATCAAAAGAAAGCCTGGGATAATATTTTTTTACGAGCAATAAATTACTTTGGGAAAGCTCGTTTAATCTTGGGACATCATCACAATTAAAAATATGCCAGTGGCATTGTCTGGACCCAGTTAACATGGTTGAAAAAGAAGATCTGCGATTAAAAGCGTAATGTTTTTTTTCAGCGTTAATGTGCCGTACGTTATGCAGTGTGGCATGCATAAACCATCCACTTGCACTAATTGAAAATGCTTAAAAAACGAGAGAGAGTCGAGGGAAAGGTTTTTTTGAATGTGCCTTGTGTCTTTTTCGGTCGTTTTCCGAGCGGGTAATAACAGTTCCACGTTTTGTTTAACTTTCCATAAATCGATGGCCGTATCATTAGCTTCCATCTCACGCTCGGGGAACTAATTTAAGGGGCAGGGTCAAGTTGTATTTTTCAACTTCGAAGTTGCGCAGCTCAAAAAAAGAATCACCCGCTGAAATTGAAAATGGACACAAAAAGATACCTTCGCCCGTGCCATATTTAATTAAGTCCATAGTTTTCGACATTAACCCTCGATTACCAATAGTAGATGTTTTGTTTACTCGTGCTTATTGGAAATACCATGAGGCGATGAAACTCGTGCAATTAAGCCTGTAGTTAATGAGAATTACACGACGCCTGGTAAAATTCATGATTGAAAACTCAAAACTCAAGTACTTCAACTTTATCTACTCATTTTTTTGCCGGACGATGGAAAAAAACAAGTTTGTATGCATTAAAAAGTCGTTTCACGTAAATTCCATTGGGGAACGAGCGTTCAGGTGAAGTTCATATTTCATGCTACTTCTTTCTTTTTTCAAAAATCATATTCCTGCGGTGCATGTGGAAATATTTAGACCCGTAGGTCGTAAATCTTTGATACAGAACCCGCGAATCCTCAAGGGGGCTAGCGCATATCGGAGTAACTTCAATGAAAGAATTATTTCCTGTCCTCAATCCTTAACTTTGAAAAATTCTTGTGAAATTTCAGCAAATATGTGGCAAGTGAAGGAAAATTTTCAACAGCTGGTACTTCGTCGCGAGGAAATAATTTAATTGGGTGGATTTCTTAGCTAGGTAATTCACTAAGTTTTGGCGCATAAATAGTACTCAGTGTGATGCTCTAATAACCGTAAAATTTTATTGGCGAATTATTCACATTGCGTTAGTTTCAACATAGCAACGCATAGTTTTAAAGGCGGTTATGAAAACTCGCATTAGTGCTGAATGGAAAAAAAGTCTGCACAATTTAATAATCCGATAAATTCAACGACTTTGAGGGGTATTGGAGGAGAAAAAGTTCATTTTGATTAAGTAAGAGTCATATTTTCCCGTTCTTAGTTTTAAGGACTGAAAATTCCTCAAAGATCCAAAAGTAACGTGAAGTTAGTCGAAGATTAGTTTTTCTATACGACAACCTGTTAATTTTGGCAGGAAACTTTAATGTTAGCTTCAAGAAGTCTAATCAGAAATTTTTTTTCATTTATCGTGTTGTCTGTTTAAAATCTTCGGTTTCCAATTCAGTATCGGAAGTAGGTACTTATTTGCTTTTTCACGTAAATCTTGACCACAATCTTGCTTCCCTTCGAATTGGACCCAAAAAAATAAATGGTTTTCTCTCTGTTTCGTCATCATCCTGTGTGTGTTTAATTTGGCTCGAAGAACAAGCAGGTTGTCTCCGACTCTTAATAGAAACCCGTTGCCGCATTATTCCCAGCTTATTCAGGCCCTATGGCTAATTCGTGCCATTAAACAGATGTTTCTAAGTGGCTGCCGGAGTGACACTCTAGCCTTAAGTGATGGTTTTCGCAGAAACAAACGGGTAGATATAGCATTTGGGCGAAAGACAAGCTGTGAGGAAAATCGACATGCTGCTTACTACGCATTAACAAGTAAAGCCTACCCTGCCCCCTTCGATAATGAAGCTCTTGGAGTTCACTTATTTTAGTTGCTTAGTAGTTGGGCATACCTTGCTATGGTGCAGGGCAATTCGATACCCGATTAAGTATCTCTCATTGCGCCTAAAATGGAATGTCTTGGTCTCGTCATTATATAGACAAAGCGGCGCAAATTTTCACTTCATTTCAGTGTGTATTCCATCGGCATTTATATTCCAATTTATGTTCCATAATTTGATAATTTTCGTATCAGTTCATTTCATGGGCGGATTGAGAAGAGGATAAGCGGTGGCGGCCGTAATTCTTAGGAAAATAAAATCTGTTACCATATTACCATGTTACCCCTGCTCCAAGCTTATGCCATGAAATTATCGAGCTACTAATCCTAATGGAGGTATTACGGCAAATATACTTTTTGTCTCTGTGGTTCGTGAACTTCAACTGAAAACATCTTTGCTCTTCTAGACTTCTGCGGGCCTTTGTTGTATTTTTTAAGAAATTTTACGGTGGAAATAACATTGTACACGTAAATCACTCGATATATTTCAGTCTCATTAAGGACAGCAATATTACCTACTTATTCATTAATATTTTTTTATTTTATTTAAACGAAAGCATTTACATAATTCTCGCTCACATGCTTGTATTAGGCTATCATTATTATAATTTAAAACAAATTTGCTCCCAAACATGTGCTTGTGTACCTTACATAAGTTTTTATGTCGGAAATATGTTTCTTACTGTCGTGTTCCCACCTGAATCTTCCGTAAATGTAGGATTTGAATAAAAACTATTTTGCATTTAATTGTCATTTTAGTATCAGTGGGCCAGCATAAAATCTCAAGGAACACACAGATAAAATTTGGCTGGTGAACTCATTTCGGGTAGTTTGAGCGAGACAGTTCCCTGATCATAATGGAGACCATATTCGAGTAATACGTTTTAATTTAAGCTGTTATAGGAAGCATGGATCAAATACTATTTTATTAATAGTGCAATAATATATTTGTATATGATTGAAATTCTAGGTAATCAAAAATATCCGATTAAGTCTTTGATTTTAGTCATATTTTTCACGCTGTACGGTCAAAACTCCTTTACAAAGAACGGTTTTTTTTTGCGATTCTGAAGAAACTACTGCTATGACAATATGATTTATTTTCAAGAATAATCGAAAAAATATTTAAACTACACCCTGTTAATTTTTTTCCGAGACCTAGATGTTAAATACGCCTCATTTTTCAAATAAAGTCTCTTTGGAGTGCGAGGCTTACAATTTCCCTTGTAACAGGGCTAGTATTATTTGTCCAAAATTTCGGAAAGTAGTTCGGTAAGGGGCCTTTATTTCGGTATCTTTGGAAGAGTAATATATTGTTCTTTTAAATGAGACCCAATTCATTGATTTCTGGATGAAATGATATTTCGCTCAAACTACCTTAAGAGTCAGATAATGCAGATTTTCTGTTTCAACTATTCAAATTATCCGAGGTGATGAATTTCTTGGGTAATTCCTTCGAATGAAGTGGAATCGTTTTTAGGGCGACTCGACTCCGCCGATGTCCCGCAATTACCTCCACTGCAGTCACCGCGAGGTGAGAACGCGCCGATCTGAGCGAGTGCCTCGGGATTAATGGAGTTTGCTCAAGGCGCAGCGTAGAGCGTGATGGAGAGGCGAGCACGTGCACCAAGTCTTAGCTCGCGTGCCCTTTGTAGACTGCGGCGCCTTATATAGGAGGTGGTGCATCGTCTCGACGCAAGCGGGGTAAGGGAAGTTACTAATCCCACGAAGGGACATCCGGTTGCACAAACTTTATGGTTGTCCCTTTCCACAACGTCACGTACGAAAGGGTTCTTGACTTATTCGCGGGTGATATGATTCCGATAGACACGCGTGGGTCGTTAGTGCGTGCTAAAGGGTCTCTCCCGGGTTCCGAAATTTTCGTGTGGGGTTTGTAACATTGCCGTTAATCTCTCCGCATTATGGAGTGGTTTCATAAGTAATGTTGATTGCTGTATAGCGAATGTAAATTGGGAAGCGAGCGATACAAGCTCTCGTAAAATATAGCTGGGAGCGGGTCACGTCCTGGAAAGCAGCTATATTCGATTTCCGGGCTGAAATATGAGGTTTCTGGAGATTATACCAATTCTTTTAATTGTGTCGTGAACTAAGGTGATATGGAGTCATCATGTGATCACGTTGGAGCCCAATAATAAGTATATATTTTAAATTGGTGAATGAATTTTTCACGTGGCAATTTGAACTTATTTATTTTTTGGATATTTAAAATGAGCTTTTTTGGATTAAGAGAACATGTTACGTAGCTAATTATATCAGCAAAGGAAAGCGCATTGTTACACAACCACCGCTGCATCAGCTACATGCTTTGACAATGAAATTATTTTTCGAAAAACGAGTTTTATCTCCTTATTGAGGATTTACGACAAATTTACTTCATGTCACTGTGGGCCTTGACATTCAACCAAAAAAATCTGTTCATTTATTCT